>JAFMOC010000378.1:232500-542500 GCA_019802505.1 Corydoras sp. C115 | reverse complement strand
AAAGTGACTAAATTAAAATTCAATTATTAACTTTTATGTTTACATTTATAACTATATATATAGTTGGTAGCTTAGTGGTTACCATGTTCTCCTCTCAGCACTAGGGATTCCCGGTTCGAATCCCAATCTGGGTGGAGTTTGCATGTTCTACCCATGTGCGTGTGGGTTTCCTCCAGGTTCTCCGGTTTCCTCCCACAGTCCAAAAACATGGATCAAGGGTCAATTATTCATTCATTCATTATCTTCCGCTTTATCCTCTATTAGGGTCGCGGTGGGGTTCCCCATGCCCATCCAGGGGAGAATGTCTCGGGCGCTGGGCAGATACACCCAGGACAGGGCGCCAATCCATCGCTGGGCACACACTCACTCACACAGACACACTTTATATGGGGCAATTTAGAGAATTCAATTGACTTGATCCATGTTTTTGGACTGTGGGAGGAAACCGGAGAACCCGGAGGAAACCCACGCAGATATGGGGAGAACATGGAAACTCCACCCAGATGGGGATTCGAACCGGGAATCCCTAGCGCTGAGAGGAGAACATGCTAAACCACTAAGCCACCGTGCCACCCACGGATCAAGGTTAATTAAATTCTCCAAATTGCCCCATATAGAGTGTGTCTGTGTGAGTGAGTTTGTGCCCAGTGATAGAGTGCCCTCCTGTCCTGGGTGTATCTGCCCAGCGCCCGATACGTTCTCCCCTGGATGGGCATGGGGAACATATATTTTATATATATATATATATATATATATATATATATATATATATATACTGCCTGGCCAAAATCTCAAGTGAACTCATGTGACTCCACCACTCTTCTCTCATTGGCTCCCTGTAGCTACTGCATTCAGTACAGGACACTGACTCTGATCTACAGGAAAATCTCTGGATCTGCCCCCTCTTAACTTTACTCTCTTTCCAAAATACACTCCGACTCGTTGACTTTGCTCTAGTGATGAATGTCCCTGGTACTTCAACCTCACCATGGCGTTAACTCTCACTCCATATCGTTCACCACTGATCAATGGTGGAACCATCGTACCAACTCTGTCCATTAGCGACGTCCCTTAGCATTTTTAAGAAACAAATTAACATATCTCATATATAACACTTGATGTATATATTAAAAAAGCCAGATCATATAATGATAACACTACAGTGTTAAACTTGTGTTTTTCTCTAATTTGTAAGTCACTTTGGCTAAAAGCGTCTCAAAATTACTACAGTAAATATAAATGTATGTAAATAGCTAGCAAAGCAGCTACCTTCAGACAAACAGTTTTGATTAAAACACAGCATCAGTCCTCAACCCCGTAGTCCCATTTGTACAAAACAGATACTAGTGTGTTATTTAAACAACGTTTCTTTTATTGTTTTAATGTTTATTGAATGAATGAGCCGTGTTTCATTTGTTTTGTCACTCCATTGTGTCTCTCCATCACTCATGTCCCTCCATCACTCATGTCCCATTGGCTCCCTGTAGCTGCTGCATTCAGTACAAGTCACTGACTCTGGCCTACAGAACCATTGCTGGATCTTCCCCCTCCTACCTTCACTCTATCTTTTCAAAATACACTCCGACTCGTTCACTTCGCTCCAGTGATGATCGCCCCCTGGTGGTATCACCTCACCAAGGAGCTGATTCTCACTCCGTGGGGTTCACCACTGCAACATGGTAGAACCATCTTCCCAACTCTGTCCGTAACGCAGAATCACAAAACAGTTTTAAGAAACTACTGAAGACGCATCTCTAACAAATACCTGTTGTAGAAAAAAAAAAAAAAATGTTATTTGGGGCGCAGCATCAAATAACAATCAGGTTTGATGAATTTACAGTATAGTTGGTTTTCTTCATAACTTCTGACTTGTAATGTTCTCATTTGTAAGTTGCTTTGGATAGAAGCGTCTGCTAAATGACTAAATGTAAATGTAAGGTTATGTTTTGTAATGAAAGACTTTTAAAAATTGTTTTCTAAACAGAAGCTGGACCCTCGATGAAACCATACTCCTGCTCACGGTGCATGGAGAGTTTTATTCAAAAGAGCGATCTAAAAAAACACCAGTGCATTCGCAGAGGAGAGAAACCATATTCTTGTACACATTGTGGAAGGAGTTTTATTCATCAGAGCACTTTAAAAAACCACCAGCGCACTCACACAGGAGAGAAACCATATTCCTGTTCACAGTGTGGGAATAGTTTTGTTAGCACAAGCTCTCTAAATAAACACCAGCGCATTCACACAGGAGAGAAACCATACTCCTGTTCACAGTGTGGAAATAGTTTTATTAGCACAAGCTCTCTAAAAAGACATCAGCGCATTCACACCGGAGAGAAACCCTTTACCTGTTCACACTGTAGCAAGAGTTTCACTTCGAAGAGCATTCTACAAGTCCACCTGCGCATTCACACAGGAGAGAAACCCTACTCCTGCCCACAGTGTGGAAAGAGTTTCACTCAGCGGAGTGAAATGAAAGGACACCAGCGTATTCACACGGGAGTGAGACCACATCACTGCTTACAGTGTGGGAGGAGTTTCACTCAGCGGAATCATCTAAAAGAACACCGGCGCATTCACACCGGAGAAAGACCCTATTTCTGCTCGCAGTGTGGAAAGAGTTTTACTCGACAAGGCACTTTAAGAAGACACGAACGAAATCACACGGGAGAGAAACCCTATTCCTGCTCAAAGTGTGAAGAAAGTTTTAAAACGAAGAGCGCTTTAAAAAACCACCAGCGCACTCACACAGGAGAGTAACCCTATTCCTGCTCACGGCACTTTCGCATGGAGAGAGACCAATGTTCATCACAGTGTAAACAAGATTTAGTTCAGGAGACAGTTTGATAATTATTATTGATATGAATGTAAAGTACAATGAAACACTCATGTAGCGAATCATTAGTTATACTGTAGTATTATTAGTTGACTTAATCCATCCATCCATTATCTTCCATGGGGGTCCCCATGCCCTTCCAGGGGAGAACGTTTCGGGTGCTGGGCAGATACACCCAGGACAGGACGCCAATCTATCACTGGGCACACACTCACTCACACAGACACATTCTATATGGGGCAATTTGGAGAACTCAAATGACTTGATCCATGTTTTTGGACTGTGGGAGGAAACCGGAGAACCCGGAGGAAACCCACGCAGAATATGCAAACTCCACCCAGATTGGGATTCGAAATGGGAATACCTAGCGCTGAGAGGAGAACGTGCCAACCACTAAGCCACCGTGCCGCCCTAACTAAAATAAATATTAAAAAAAAGAATAATAATAATTCATTCATTCATTATCTTCCTCCACCGTGCCGCCCTAACTAAAATAAATATAAAAAAAAGAATAATAATAATTCATTCATTCATTATCTTCCTCCACCGTGCCGCCCTAACTAAAATATATATTAATAATAATAATAATAATAATGGGAGGCATGGTGGCTTAGTGGTTAGCATGTTCTCCTCTTAGCGCTAGGTATTCCCGGTTCGAATCCCCATCTGGGTGGAGTTTCCATGTTCTCCTCATGTCTGCGTGGTTTTCCTCTGGGTTCTCCGTTTCCTCCCACAGTCCAAACACATGGATCAAGTCAATTTTATTCTCCAAATTGCCCCATATAGCGTATGTGTGACTGAGTGTGTGCCCAGTGATGGATTGGCGCCCTGTCCTGGGTGTATCTGCCCAGCGCCCGAAACGTTATAGAGGATAAAACGGGAGATAATGAATGAATGAATAATAATAATTAGAAGAAAAAGATAATGAAGAACAAGAAGTTGATCTTTTTAAGGCAACTTAATTATATCATAAAACGGGTAGTTCCGGTCTTTAAATCTGATTGGCTGAGCTGTTGGTCCAGCTGTGACATCATAACATACACCTCTGAGTGCGTCACATTCTTATCAATGCGTTTTTTTTTTATTACCTGCGTTCTGTAATTTGGCCACTAGATGGCAGTGTAATTGTTGGAAAAACCGGAAACCTATTAGCGAATAGCGTTTACTTTAAAAACCGGACTAGATTACATCGAGGAAAACCAAATTATTGCCAAATTAGCTTTCAATAAACATTTATAAATCATTTGTTTTTTTATTATAGTGTATTTGTATTTTATAAAAGCGATAAGACACCCGAGGTTGTGTAATATTATAACCGTACTTTGTTACGTGTTTTGGCTCTCGTAGGACGCGGTCGCACTTTTCTCCCTCTCCGTCCTCTCATTCCTGCTTGGCTTCTCTGTCTTTTTCGTGTGGGATTTATCATAACGCTGCTCTTCAAAACAAAAAGATGGAACTAATTAAATGGTCTCTCAATGTTATCGACACTGTCTTCTCGAGGAGAAGTCGTGGTTTGGAGGAACCAGCTCGCCCGGACGGCACGTTGGCGTCTGGATACACGATGGACACCTGGGGGAATTGGCGGATCGTGTGTCTGGCCCCCCTGTCCGTGGAAGATGTCTACCTTTTCGTATTCATGATCCTGGGATCTCTGCTGATTGGATTATGCATGGGCGGCACGGTGGCTTAGTGGTTTAGCATGTTCTCCTCTCAGCGCTAGGGATTCCCGGTTCGAATCCCCATCTGGGTGGAGTTTCCATGTTCGTGGGTTTCCTCCGGGTTCTCCGGTTTCCTCCCACAGTCCAAAAACATGGATCAAGTCAATTGAGTTCTCCAAAAATTGCCCCATATAGAGTGTGTCTGTGTGTGTGAGTGTGTGCCCAGCGATAAATTGCCCCCCCTCTGTCCTGGGTGTATCTGCCCAGCGCCCGAAACTTTCTCCCCTGGATGGGCATGGGGAACCCCCCGCGACCCTAATATATGATAAAGCAGAAGATAATGAATGAATGAATGAATGGATTATGCATGACCCTGGTGTATCGCAAAATTTAGAGAGTTGGGTCGGTTGTCAACAGCCTCAGGAAACTGCTCAACATTACATTTACATTTGGTCATTTATTGGATGTTTTTATCCAAAGCCACTTACAAGGTGAGCACAGGGTTAACCTCAACATCCCTGGAGCAATGAGGGTTAAGGGTCTTGCTCAAGGACCCACACTGGTAACTTCAGTGGACCTGGGATTTGAACCCCTGTTGGAATTTATAGAACATAAAAGACATAAATGGCATTAATTTATCCTAACTGGTTGAATGTATGTAATCTATGTGTTTCAATGGTTCGACTGAACATGCAAAACAGGAACAATGGGACAGTCAACGGAAACAGGTCTTAAGTTCATGCTCTAGGAGGAGGCCGGAAGCAGGACCAGATGGTGGAGAAGTTTGAGATGTTTAAGAGGATGTTCTCACCAAGACAAAAGGACTGCTTTTGCACATACATTGGAAAAGGACAGCCCTCCTAAGGTTTATAAACCGAAGCTGGACCTTTGAGGGTCAGAGCTCTCTCATCATTCGTGGTTGCCCGCCATTGATGATTTTTCTGTACACTTGGTTGTCTATTCAGTAACTTGCATTCAAATCTGTTTGGAACAACCTGCATCTCCGAGACCATTTATTGAACATCTAACACCCCCAACCTTCAGATTGATAGCCCAACGCCCTAACCACTGAGGTACCCCCCCCCCTTCCCCCCCCAACATGATTGATATGCTGGGCAGAGCGATAGGGACTCAGACTGCGACTTTTAATCGCAACATGGAATCGATCTTGGAGAGGATATCGGCTCTGCGAACGAGTTTTGATGAGTTGGAGATCACGAACTCATGAGCTGTTTGGAGCTGCTAAAATGGCTGCGAACAGTCGTCAAAATAAGAGTCTTATCTGCGTTTCGGCGTCCTTATCAGCCTCGGCCTTGAGAGCTGCCTACTGAAATTCCTCCAGAAAAACTGTTGCTATGGTTTCCTGATGAACTGCACTGCCCTGTCTCTCCTACGGACTGCCCCTCCTTTCCGATCCCTGGACACGTCTCCTACAGCTTCGTATCCCTGTCTTTATGTTTGTATTTGCTTATGTGCTAAAAGGTGTTTTTCGGGTCCTCAACCTGCGCTTATTAAAGTATAGTTTGGGAGCGGGTTGTTTTTTTATCGCCTATTCTCCTGATGCAGTGCTTCTCAAATAATGGGGCGCGTCCCCCTGGGGGGGGGGGGGGGGGGGCATAACAAGATATCACAGAGCAAGTGATATGTGTACTGAACAAACCCTCAAGAGACGACATGGAGAAATATTTAACAGAGATGACGGAGACATTACACCCCAATCAATTAAAGACATTACACCCCGATCAATTAAAGACATTACACCCCGATCAATTAAAGACATAACACCCCGATCAATTAAAGACATTACACCCCAATCAATTAAAGACATTACACCCTGATCAATTAAAGACATTACACCCCAATCAATTAAAGACCTTACACCCCGATCAATTAAAGACATGACACCCCAATCAATTATAGACATTACACCCCGATCAATTAAAGACATTACACCCCGATCAATTAAAGACATTACACCCCAATCAATTAAAGACATTACACCTAAATCAATTAAAGACCTTACACCCCGATCAATTAAAGACATGACACCCCAATCAATTATAGACATTACACCCCGATCAATTAAAGACAATACACCCCCATCAATTAAAGACATTACACCCCAGTCAATTATAGACATTACACCCCAATCAATTAAAGACATTACACCCCAATCAATTAAAGACATTACACCCCGATCAATTAAAGACATTACACCCCAATCAATTAAAGACATTACACCCCGATCAATTAAAGACGTTACACCCCAATCAATTAAAGACATTACACCCCAATCAATTAAAGACATTACACCCCGATCAATTAAAGACATTACCCCCCCGATCAATTAAAGACATTACACCCCGATCAATTAAAGACATTACACCCGATCAATTAAAGACATTACACCCTGATCAATTAAAGACATTACACCCCAATCAATTAAAGACATTACACCCCGATCAATTAAAGACATTACACCCCAATCAATTAAAGACATTACACCCCCATCAATTAAAGACATTACACCCCGATCAATTAAAGACATTACACCCCGATCAATTAAAGACATTACACCCCGATCGATTAAAGACATTACACCCCGATCGATTAAAGACATTACACCCCGATCAATTAAAGACATTACACCCCAATCAATTAAAGACATTACACCCCGATCAATTAAAGACATTGCACCCCAAACAATTAAAGACATTACACCCCGATCAATTAAAGACATTACACCCCGATCAATTAAAGACATTACACCCCCATCAATTAAAGACATTGCACCCCAATCAATTAAAGACATTGCACCCCAAACAATTAAAGACATTACACCCCAATCAATTACAGACATGACACCCCAATCAATTATAGACATTACACCCCGATCAATTAAAGACATTCCACCCCGATCAACTAAAGACATTACACCCCGATCAATTAAAGACATTACACCCCGATCAATTAAAGACATTACACCCCCATCAATTAAAGACATTGCACCCCAATCAATTAAAGACATTGCACCCCAAACAATTAAAGACATTACACCCCAATCAATTACAGACATGACACCCCAATCAATTAAAGACATTACACCCCGATCAATTAAAGACATTACACCCCAATCAATTAAAGACATTACACCCCGATCAATTAAAGACATCACACCCCGATCAATTAAAGACATTACACCCCAATCAATTAAAGACATTACACCCCAAACAATTAAAGACATTACACCCCGATCAATTAAAGACATTACACCCCGATCAATTAAAGACATTACACCCCAATCAATTAAAGACTTTACACCCCAATCAATTAAAGACATTACACCCCAATCAATTAAAGACATTACACCCCAATCAATTAAAGACATTACACCCCAATCAATTAAAGACATTACACCCCAATCAATTAAAGACATTACACCCCAATCAATTAAAGACATTACACCCCGATCAATTAAAGACATTACACCCCAATCAATTAAAGACATGACACCCCAATCAATTAAAGACTTTACACCCCGATCAATTAAAGACTTTACACCCCGATCAATTAAAGACTTTACACCCTAATCTATATTTCTTTCTTTTTTGTTTTCTTTAATGTTAATAAGGAGACATTGTTATAAAACAGGTGTACTTTTTTAGACAAATGATACTACAGTGGGCATGTAAAATACTTTATCCCATTTTGTCATGCACGGGGGGGGGGGGGGGGGGGGGGGGGGGGGGGGGGGGGGTGTGTGTGTGTGTGTGTGTGGGGGGGGGCGCAAAATGTTTTCTTCTTTCTAGAGGGGGCTTAACAGAAAATACTGAATCACTGTCCTAATGTATCGCATTTTTCTACCTATTTCTAATCACAGCGCCTAATGGCGAGGTGGGCAGCGCGAACTATCGCAGCGGCGCCCTCTGTCTCTGTCTATGGAGAGGAAGAACATACTTTTGGGGAATTGGCTATAAAGTATCCTTGTTGGGACTTGCCCATTTTTGTCCCATTTACTTGCAATATTTTTTTTTTTTTATATTTTCAATGCCGCTCCAATTCTACACTCTCCTGATCATTGACGTGAACACAGCTTATAGACACCCTATTATCTGGCCACGCCCACTTTTTTCCCCTTCTCCACTGTATTGCTCTGTGGGTGTGGTAGGGTGTTAGGGTGTTGGGTGTTGGGCTGTTAATCTGAAGGTTGGGGGTTCAAAACCCAGGTCCACTGAAGTTACCAATGTGGGTCCTTGAGCAAGACCCTTAACCCTCATTGCTCCAGGGATGTTGTGGTTAACTCTGTGTTCACCTTGTAAGTCGCTTTGGATAAAAATGTCCAATAAATGACCAAATGTATGTAACATTCATATGCACTGTGTCTCCTACGGCCACGCTGCAATCAAACTCGCATTTTCTTCGGGAAATGCACCTCTCTAGAGTTAGATCTGAGTTTACATTTGGTCGTTTATGGGACGCTTTTATCCAAAGCGACTTACAAGGTGAACACAGGGTTCATCACAACATCCCTGGAGCAATGAGGGTTAAGGGCCTTGCTCAAGGACCCACACTGGTAACTTCAGTGGACCTGGGATTTGAACCGCCAACCTTCAGATTGATAGCTCAATGCCCTGACCACTGAGCTATCGCTCCCCCCAACATCAACATGAGTTCATGTTGATTCATTCATCCTTCATTCATTATATTCAGCTTTATCCTCTATTAGGGTCGCGGGGTTCCCCATACCCATCCAGGTGAGAACGTTTTGGGCGCTGGGCAGATACTCCCAGGACGGAGGGGGGCAATCTATCACTGGACACACACTCACTCACACACACACTCTTTATGGGGCAATTTGGAGAACTCGATTGACATGATCCATGTTTTTGGACTGTGGGAGGAAACCGGAGAACCTGGAGGAAACCCACGCGGACACGGGGAGAACATGGAAACTCCACCCAGATTGGGATTCGAACCGGGAGTCCCTAGTGCTGAGAGGAGAACATGCTAAACCACTAAGCCACGGTGCCGCATGTCGATTCTTCTAAAAGAAAATAATATGGAATCAAACTCCGCAGCACAACATGATTTTTAAAACATTTATTATGAAACACCTTCCTCACACTTTCAGTACATCATAAATCCTCTTAATAATGACAGCAGCATAAAAACAATCAACAAGACTACGATATAACTTAATTTAATTTAATAATAAAGTACTCACCAGATGCACGAGAAAAGCCATCCACCAAGCTGAACTTTGTTTTCTTTGCACATAATACACATAAACCATGAGACCGTAACTGTAAGAGTACTTGAAGGTAAATCCTATAACTGATGTGGCTTCGAACACCAACATCTTACCATAAATAACTATATGATTCATCGCAGTGGTGCCGGGGGGGGGGGGGAAGCCGATGGTTGGATCAGGGAAATTGATTAGTGCACCTGATCCGACTCCATCTGATCTCATCTGATGTGCAGCCTTTATAAGCTGTGACATCACATGGGGATGTCACAGCCTTTATAAGCTGTGACATCCCCCCCCCCCCCGCCATTACATTCATATGCATATATTTTTCATCCATCTCTACTATATCTTAAAAAAACACTAACATTTCTTATTGTGTGATTGCCATACAGTATATAGCAATCACATTACTCTATTAATTTCCTCTATTAGGGTCGCGGGGGGGTTCCGCATACCCATTCAGGGGAGAACGTTTCGGGCGCTGGGCAGATAGACCCAGGACAGGATACCAATCTATCACTGGACACACTCACTCTCACACACACACTCTATATGGGGCAATTTGGAGAACTCAATTGACTTGATCCATGTTTTTGGACTGTGGGAGGAAACCGGAGAACCCGGAGGAAACCCACGCGGACACGGGGAGAACATGGAAACCCCACCCAGATGGGGATTCGAACCGGGAATCCCTAGCGCTGAGAGGAGAACATGCTAAACCACTAAGCCACCTATTATTATCTATTGTTATCTTATTTTTTTTCATCCATTCATTATCTTCCTCTTTATCCTCTATTAGGGTCACGGGGGGTTTCCCCATGCCCATCCAGGGGAGAACGTTTCTGGCGCTGGGCAGATACACCCAGGACAGGGGGGCAATCCATCACTGGACACACTTACACACACAAACACACTCTATATGGGGCAATTTGGAGAACTCAATTGACTTGATCCATGTTGTTTGGACTGTGGGAGGAAACCGGAGAACCCGGAGGAAACCCACGCGGACACGGGGAGATCATGGAAACTCCACCCAGACGGGGATTCGTCTGGGTGGAACATGCTAAACCACTAAGCCACCTTTTTGTCTCCCTACTCGTGAATTTCCGAGCTGTTGTCATGAGTTTCGCAGGACACCTCCGGCTCATTGGTGAGATAAGTGCTTGTATACGGTTATGGAATCGTTCGAACCGCTCCCGAGATATTCCCGTTTTTCCGAGCCAAAATTCACATTCACTTAACATTATGGTCATTTTTGCACTCCCATAACTCGACAAATTTTCAAGCTATAAAAACAAAATTAGCTGGAGTCGGAGACGGCCACAGCCAGACCGGTCTTTTGAAATCGCAAAGTGATCGCCTTCTCCCCTTGCTCCTGATCACTCTTCAAAGTTGGCGTGGTTCATTTCAAATGGGAATAATCAGATTTTTTAAGTGCTGTAACTTAGATAATATTTGAGCTAAGGACAGTCCAGCGGGTGGAAAAAAACGGCACAGAGTTACCCACCATCGAGGACATACATGGCAGGGCGAGGAATATCATTAAGGACACTACCCACCCAAATCATGGACTTTTCAGCCTCTTACCATCAGGTAGGCGTTTCAGGAGTCTCCGCTCCCGCACCAGCAGACTCAGGAAAAGTTTTTCTCCTGAGGCGGTAATCCTCCTGAATGCTACACATACACTGTAATTACTCTTTTGCACAATCCCTTCTCTGCACCTTCTGTACCGTATGCATTTTATATCTTTATATCATGTTCATACTATGTACCCATCCATTCATTATCTTCCACTTTATCCTCTATTAGGGTCGCTGGGGGGTTCCCCATGCCCATCGGGGGGAGAACGTTTCGGGCGTTGGGCAGATACACCGAGGACAGGGCGCTGGACTCACACAGACACACTCTATATGGGGCAATTTGGAGAACTCAATTGACTTGATCCATGCTTTTGGACTGTGGGAGGAAACTGGAGAACCTGGAGGAAACCACGGGGAGAACATGGAAACTCCACCCAGATATAATAAATAATATTTATATTGCACTTCTGGTCTGATGCTAACTACATTTCATTGATCCTGTACTTGTATTCTCCCAGGACAGGATGCTAATCCATCGCTGGGCACACACTCACGCACACAGGCACACTCTATATGGGGCAATTTTGGAGAACTCAAAAACTGTGGGAGGAAACCGGAGAACCCGGAGGAAACCCACGCGGACACGGGGAGAACATGGAAATTCCACCCAGATCTGGATCCGAACCTGGATCCCCAATGCTTAGACAAAAACGTTCTAGTCACTAAGCCATCGTACGGGACTATATAAAGTTTAAATATATGAAACATTGTCTTAAAGAAGGCGGCACGGTGGCTTAGTGGTTAGCACGTTCGCCTCTCAGCACTAGGGATTCCCGGTTCGAATCCCCATCTGGGTGGAGTTTCCATGTTCTCTCCGTGTCTGCGTGGGTTTTCTCCGGGTTCTCCGGTTTCCTCCCACAGTCCAAAAACATGGATCAAGTCAATTGAGTTCTCCAAATTGCCCCATACAGAGTGTGTCTGTGTGAGTGAGTGTGTGCCCAGTGATGGATTGGCGCCCTGTCCTGGGTCTATCTGCCCAGCGCCCGAGACTTTCTCCCCTGGATGGACATGGGGAACCCCACCGCGACCCTAATAGAGGATAAAGCGAGAGATAATGAATGAATGAATGAATGTCTTCCGCTTTATCCTCTATTAAGGTCGCGGGGGGTTCCTCATGCCCATCCAGGGGACAGCGTCTTGGGTGCTGGGCAGATACACCCAGGACAGGGCGCCAATCCATCGCTGGGCACACACTCACTCACACAGACACACTCTATATGGGGCAATTTGGAGAATTCAATTGACTTGATCCATGTTTTTGGACTGTGGGAGGAAACCGGAGAACCCGGAGGAAACCCACGCGGACACGGGGAGAACATGGAAACTCCACCCAGATGGGGATTCGAACCTGGAATCCCTAGCGACGAGAGGAGAACATGCTAAACCACTAAGCCACCGTGCCGTGCACTCTTCAGATATTTATATTGTAATTAACTTGGCGTCGTATAGTTATTGTTGGAATTGAGTGGATCCCGTTCCACCTGCTGGGGTCAGTGTGGAGTTATCTTCAGTTCCACCTGCTGGGGTCAGTGCGGGGTTATCTTCAGTTCCACCTGCTGGGGTCAGTGCGGGGTTATCTTCAGTTCCACCTGCTGGGGTCAGTGCGGGGTTATCTTCAGTTCCACCTGCTGGGGTCAGTGCGGGGTTATCTTCAGTTCCACCTGCTGGGGTCAGTGCGGGGTTATCTTCAGTTCCACCTGCTGGGGTCAGTGCGGGGTTATCTTCAGTTCCACCTGCTGGGATCAGTGCGGAGTTATCTTCAGTTCCACCTGCTGGGGTCAGTGTGGAGTTATCTTCAGTTCCACCTGCTGGGGTCAGTGCGGGGTTATCTTCAGTTCCACCTGCTGGTGTCAGTGCGGGGTTATCTTCAGTTCCACCTGCTGGTGTCAGTGCGGGGTTATCTTCAGTTCCACCTGCTGGGGTCAGTGTGGAGTTATCTTCAGTTCCACCTGCTGGGGTCAGTGCGGGGTTATCTTCAGTTCCACCTGCTGGGGTCAGTGCGGGGTTATCTTCAGTTCCACCTGCTGGGGTCAGTGCGGGGTTATCTTCAGTTCCACCTGCTGGGGTCAGTGTGGAGTTATCTTCAGTTCCACCTGCTGGGGTCAGTGTGGAGTTATCTTCAGTTCCACCTGCTGGGGTCAGTGCAAGGTTATCTTCAGTTCCACCTGCTGGTGTCAGTGCGGGGTTATCTTCAGTTCCACCTGCTGGGGTCAGTGCGGGGTTATCTTCAGTTCCACCTGCTGGGGTCAGTGCGGGGTTATCTTCAGTTCCACCTGCTGGGGTCAGTGCGGGGTTATCTTCAGTTCCACCTGCTGGGATCAGTGCGGGGTTATCTTCAGTTCCACCTGCTGGGGTCAGTGCGGGGTTATCTTCAGTTCCACCTGCTGGGGTCAGTGCGGGGTTATCTTCAGTTCCACCTGCTGGGGTCAGTGCGGGGTTATCTTCAGTTCCACCTGCTGGGGTCAGTGCGGGGTTATCTCCAGTTCCACCTGCTGGGGTCAGTGTGGAGTTATCTTCAGTTCCACCTGGATGTTCTGCTGAATGCTCTCCTTCACCGAATGACCTCCCACGCCGTGATGGTCACTGTAGAAACACGGCGTCTGTTCCGCGTGAACGCGCCGGTGATAATTCAGACTTTTCTGCTGAGCAAAGCTCCTCCCACACTCTGAGCAGGAGTAGGGTTTGTCGCCCGTGTGAATGCGCTGGTGGCTTTTCAGATTGCTCTTCTTATTAAAGGTCTTCCCGCACTGCGGGCACGGATATGGCTTCTCACCCGTGTGGATGTTCTGGTGGCATTTCAGGTGACTCTGGCGGGTGAAGCTCTTCCCGCACTGCGAGCAGAAGTAGGGTTTGGCGCCCGTGTGAACGCGCTGGTGCCGCTTCAGGTAATCCCATTTGGTGAAGCTCTTTCCGCACGCCGGGCAGGAAAACGCTTTCTCTCCGGTGTGAATGCGCTGGTGGCGTTTGAGGTAATCCAAGTTGGTGAAGCTCTTGCCGCACTGCGAGCAGGAGTACGGCTTCTGCCCCGTGTGGATGCTCTGGTGGCATTTCAGGTGACTCTGCCGGGTAAAACTCTTCCCGCATTGTGAGCAGAAGTATGGTTTCTCTCCGGTGTGAATGCGCTGGTGGTGTTTCAGATAATCCAGTTTGGTAAAACTCTTCCCACACAGTGAGCAGGCGTATGGTTTCTCTCCCGTGTGAACGCGCCGGTGGTCCTTTAGAGTACTCTGTCGGGTAAAACTCTTCCCACACTGCGAGCAGCTGAAGGGTTTTTCTCCCGTGTCAACGCGCTTATGGGAGCTGAGGGTACCCCGTTTGGTGAAACCCTTCCCACACGCTGAAAAGGCATACGGTTTCTTCTCGGTGTGAAGGTACTGGTGGCTTTTAAGGTCATTTTCGTTAGAAAAGCTCTTTCCGCACTGCGAACAGAAATACGCGTCCTCTGCCGTGTGAATCCGCTGATGGTGCTCCAGGTCGGCCACTCGATTAAAGTTCTGACCGCAGCGAGGACAGAAATAGGTTTTCTCCTCTGCGGGAACGCACTTGTGGTTTTTGAGAGAACCCGAGTAATTGAAGCTCCTCCCACACTGGGAGCAGGAGTACGGTCTCTCTCCCGTGTGGATGCGCCGGTGACACGTGAGATTGCTTTGGGTGGTGAAGCTCTTTCCACACTGGGAGCAGGAGTACGGTCTCTCTCCCGTGTGAATGCGCCGGTGACATTTAAGGTGACCTTGTTCGCTGAAACATCGCCCGCACTGTGCGCAGATGTACGGTCTCTCTCCGGTGTGAATGCGCCGGTGACATTTCAGGTGACTCTGGGTGCTAAAACTCTTTCCACACTGTGCACACAAATAGGGTTTTGCTCCGGTGTGAATGCGCTGGTGGCTTTTGAGAGAACTGGAATGATTGAAGCTCCTCCCACACTGTGTACAGGAGTAGGGTTTCTCTCCACTGTGAATGCGATGGTGCCGTTTGAAAGTGCCCGACTGATTAAACCTACTTCCACACTGTGAACAGGAATATGTTTTTTCTCCGGTGTGAATGCACTGGTGGTATTTAAAACCAATTTGATTCGGAAAGCTCTTTCCACATTGTGCGCAGAAGAAGGTTTGATCTTCGGTTTTGACGCACTGGAGGTGGACTTTACTCACTTTAGTAATATTTTCTCCACAGCTTGAGTACCTTTGTATTATCTTCTTGGCCATGTCTTGGCGAGAATGCCGGTGCAAGGAGGTCCTGCTGGGTTCTGCTTCTGTTTGGAGAACAATTTTATACAAGTCTTCCATCACAATAGTAATAACACAACTCAGTTAGTTCATGTGTATCTTCAATTATCAATAAACATTTTACAGGTCGACCCTTTTTATCCATCCATCCATTCATTCATTATCTTCCACTTTATCCTCTATTAGGGTCGCGGGGGGGGGGGGTTCCCCCATGCCCATCCAGGGGACAACGTTTTGGGCGCTGGGCAGATACACCCAGGACAGGGCGCCAATCTATCACACACACACTCACTCACACAGACACACTCTATATGGGGCAATTTGGATAATTCAATTGACCTTGATCCATGTTCTTGGACTGTGGGAGGAAACCGGAGAACCCGGAGGAAACCCACGCGGACACGGGGAGAACATGGAAACTCCACCCAGATGGGGATTCGAACCGGGAATCCCTAGCACTGAGAGGAGAACATGCCAATCACTAAGCCACCGTGCCAAACCTTTTTTTATATTATATTAACAATATTATATGTTAGAATTGGGCGGCACGGTGTCTTAGTGGTTTAGCACGTTCTCCTCTCAGCACTAGGGATTCCCGGTTCGAATCCCCATCTGGGTGGAGTTTCCGTGTTATCCCTGTGTCCGCGTGGGTTTCCTCTGGGTTCTCCGGTTTCCTCCCACAGTCCAAAAACATGGATCAAGTCAATTGAGTTCTCCAAATTGCCCCATATAGAGTGTGTCTGTGTGTGTGTGCCCAGTGATAGATTGCTCTGTCCTGGGTGTATTTGCCCAGCGCCCGAAATGTTCTCCCCCGGATGGGCATGGAGAACCCCCCCCCCACCGCGCGACCCTAATAGAGGATAAAGCGGAAGATAATGAATGAATGAATGAATGTTAGAACTGTGTTTGGTGATCTCACCTGGATCAGAGACCTGTTCCTGTTGTGTCTCCTCCTTTATCTCACTGATAGCTGGGATAGGCTCCATCCCCCCCACGACCTTGTTCAGAATGAAGATGATACGAAAATAAATCAATAAATTAATGTTTGCTAAATAAGGAAATTATACGATATGAGATATGATAGACAATTCTCTACTCGTAGCTTTCTGATTATAGTGCAATCCCGTAAACACTTAAAGATGTCAATATTATAATCAATAAAATTAAATAGCATAAATCCAGCAGTCTCATTTACATCCCGATTATTCACACACTATTCAATTTCAGTAATTGTAAAGAATCTTACCTTTATTTATCTGATATAAAAACCTGCAGATGGAATATAATTTTTTATTTTGTATTACATTTCTCAGCACACGGGGTGTTTGTGTTCTTTATTCTGTCTCTTCTTTGTTTCGGTTAACGGCGTTTGGCTGTTAAATACAATAACGCCACCTTCTGTATGATGGTGGAGCTACAATGCAAGTGTTGCAGAGAGTGGAGAGCGGCATTAACTTTAATGTTTACCATATTGATTTGATTTATACTGAAGATTTGAATCTTATCGCGGAATTTCAACCAAAACAATTAAGCAGATGGGTTTTATGTTAGGGCGGCATGGTGTCTTAGTGTTTAGCATGTTCTCCTCTCAGCGCTGGTTCGAATCCCAATCTGGGTGGAGTTTCCATGTTCTCCCCGTGTCCGCGTGGGTTTCCTCCGGGTTCTCCGGTTTCCTCCCACAGTCCAACAACAGGAATCATGGTCAATTGAATTCTACAAATTGCCCCATATAGGGTGTGTCTGGGGCGGCACGGTGGATTACTGGTTTAGCATGTTCTCCTCTCAGCACTAGGGATTTCCAGTTCGATCCCCATCTGGGTGGAGTTTCCATGTTCTCCCCGTGTCCGCGTGGGTTACCTCCGGGTTCTCCGGTTTCCTCCCACAGTCCAAAAAAACCATGGATCAAGTCAATTGAGTTCTCCAAATTGCCCCATATACTGTAGAGTGTGTTTTGTGTGAGTGAGTGTGTGTTCAGTGATAGATTGGCGTCCTGTCCTGGGTGTATCTGCCCAGCGCACGAGACGTTCTCCCCTAGATGGACATGGGGAACCCCCCCCCCCCCCCCAACGACTCTAGTAGAGGATAAAGTGGAAGGTAATGGATGGATGGTTTTATGTCATGTTACATTTTTTTTAATGGAGTATTCACATGATTTCTCACCTGCGCCCCCTGTTGTTCAACAAAGAATCCTTCTCACATACACTAAGAATCAGCCCGAACCCTCATCTTCATCAGTTACCCATCTCACTCCGTACTCCACTTAAAGTCCTCCTTCTAAAATAAATAAAGATGTTAAAAGTGGGCGTGGCTGGGTAATAGGGTGTGTTTAGAGCAGGGGTGCCCACACTTTTCTGGCCCGAGATCTACTTTTCCATTGGCCAGGTCATCGAGATCTACCCGGGTTAATAATTTTTTTAGGCTTTTATATTGAAACCTGTTTACACACATCATGTTAGTATTGGGGCAGCACGCTGGCTTAGTGGTTTAGCATGTTCTCCTCTCAGCACTAGGGATTCCCAGCTCGATCCTAATCTTGGTGGAGTTTCCATGTTCTCCCCGTGTCCACGTGGGTTCCCTCCGGTTTCCTCCCACAGTCCAAAAAAAACATGGATCAAGTCAATTGAGTTCTCCAAATTGCCCCATATAGAGTGTGTCTGTGTGAGTGAGTGTGTGCCCCGCGACCCTAATAAAGCGGAAGATAATAGATGGATGGAAAAAGGGAATATCATGAGAACGGTCCAACCGATTCCGTTGCACTCATCTGACCGTTGAGCCGGGCGTGTCGTGCAAAATCCGTTTTCATAGCTTAAAAATTGTGGGAGAAGAAAGGAAGCTAATAATGGTGGAATAATAAAAATCGGCAGCACGGTGGGTTAGTGGTTTAGCATGTTCTCCTCTCAGCGCTGGGGATTCCCGGTTCGAATCCCAATCTGGGTGGAGTTTCCATGTTCTCCCCGTGTCTGTGTGGGTTTCCTCCGGGTTCTCTGGTTTCCTCCCACAGTCCAAAAACATGCATTAAGTCAATTGAGTTCTCCAAACTGCCCCATATAGAGAGTGTGTGTGTGTGTGTGAGTGTGTGTACAGTGATAGATTGGCGTCCTATCCTGGGTGTATCTGCCCAGCGCCCAAGAAGTTATCCCCTGGATGGGCATGGGGAACCCCACCACGATACTAATAGAGGATAAAGCAGAAGATAATGGATGAATGAATAATAAAAATAAAGACCGTAATAATGACCTGCAACAAGAGCTGATGTTTATAACCTTTATTACAGGATTCAGTTCTCTCACGGTTTCAGAACATCATACATCATCTAAATAATATCAGCAACATCAAATCAACCACAACACCACAGAATAACCAACGAGTGTTTCATTCTACTTTACATCCATCTGAATGAAAGACATGTTAATAATGGATGAAAAAAGTTTAATTGATTTTACACTTAAAATACCATTTAAACACCAGATACATTAGTAAGCACACTATAATAATAACACATGTATTTTAAAGGTGAATCAGTGGCTGGCTGAATGATTATTAAATAGATGAGTATGAATGTTTGTATGGAAGGTGAAAGAATCTGACGGAATAGATAAATAGGTAAGTCTAAAATCAATCAATCATACATTTAAAGCACGCGGTGGGATTATTTGGTTTCTCGATTCACACACGGCGTCAGAATGAAGACTCCAGTCCACGAGCACAACACCGGTCTCCTACGCTGGAGTTCAGACCACGGCACCACTCCAAATCCTGGAATCATCAAAAACTTAGTAAAATAATGAAACTAACCCTCGTTCTAATGTGATATTCGCTTCATAAACAGTGAAAGTGGGATCTTGGTACCAAAAAATGTGATAAATGGCGTAAATCTATAAACATGCAATAACATCCATCCATTCATTCATTATCTTCCGCTTTATCCTATAAAGCTGGGGGGGGGGGCAATTTGGAGGACTCAATTGACTTGATCCATGTTTTTGGACTGTGGGAGGAAACCATGCCCATCCAGGGGAGAATGTTTCGGGCACTGGGTAGATAGACCCAGAACAGGGCGCCAATCCATCGCTGGGCACACACTCACACACACACACAATCTATATGGGGCAATTTGGAGGACTCAATTGACTTGAACCATGTTTTTGGACTGTGGGAGGAAATCGGAGAACCCGGAGGAAACACACACGGACACGGGGAGAACATGGAAACTCCACCCAGATTGGAATTCGAACCGGGAATCCCTAGCGCTGAGAGGAGAACATGCTAAACCACTACGTCACCGTGCCGCCCAAGACACACTCTATATGGGGCAATTTGGCGAACTCAACTGACTTGATCCATGTTTTTAAACTGTGGGAGGAAACCGGAGAACCCGGAGGAAACCCACGTGGAGACGGGGAGCACACCCAGATTGGGATTCGAACCGGGAATCCCTAGCGCTGAGAGGAGAACATGCCAAAACCACTAATCCACCGTGCCGCTGTCTTCCAGTTCATGTTGGGAATTAAAGGCGTTCTCTGACGTGGTCTCTCAGGGGAACTCCTGGTCCGAGTGCGACGATACCGATTCGGTTTTGAGCGAATGCAGCGAGAGGAACGCCTCATTCACTAAAACCTCCTTGACGCCGTGGTCAGCGCAGGGATCCGGGGTCGCCCCCGCGTGGACGTGCTGGTGTTTATTGAGATGGCTCTGCTGAGTGAAGCTCTTGCCGCACTGCGAGCAGAAGTAGGGTTTCTCTCCGGTGTGGATGCGCAGGTGGCTGATCAGAGTGCTCTGCTGAGTGAAGCTCTTCTCGCACTGTGCGCAGGAGTAGGGTTTCTCTGCTGTGTGAATCTTCTGGTGCTTCTTGAGGTAACTCTGCTGAGTAAAACCCTTCCCACAATTTGGGCAGGAATAGGTTTTGTGCTCCGTGTGAATGCGCTGGTGTCGTCTCAGCGTGGTGGCCGAAACGAAGGTCTTCCCGCACTGCAAGCACGAGTAGGGTTTGTCCTCGGTGTGGATGTGCTGGTGTTTCTTCAGGTATTTCTGCTGAGCAAAACTCTTGCCGCACTGCGAGCAGAAATGGAGCTTGTCCTCTGCGGGGACGCACCAGTGGTTTTTCAGAGCGCCGGTCTGAGTAAAACTCTTGCCGCAGTCCGGGCAAAAACACGCCTTGCTCTCGGCGTGGGTGCGCTGGTGCATTTTCAGTCTGGCGGTGGAAATAAAGCTCTTGCCGCACTGCGAGCACAAATAGGGCTTCTCGCCGGTGTGAGTGCGCTGGTGGATCTTCAGGTCGCTCTTCTGAGTGAAGCTCTTGCCGCACTGCGAGCAGGCATGCGGTTTCTCTCCCGTGTGGACGCGCTGGTGGTTCTTCAGCGTGGTCTGCTCGGCGAAGCGGTTCCCGCACTGCGAGCAGGAGTAGGGCTTCTCCCCCGTGTGGACGCGCTGGTGGCGCCTGAGGGCGCACGGCTGGTTGAAGCTCTTCTCGCACTGCGAGCAGGGGTAGGACTTGTCGGTGTGAATGCGCTGATGGTTCTGAAGCCCTTTTTGATTGGCGAAGATCTTCCCACACTGTGCGCAGAAGAAGATTCTCTCTTTGATGTAGACGCACTGGTGTTTACTCATTTTGGTAAAGGTTTCGCCGCAGCTTAAGCAGCTGTGGAGCTTCGTCTTGGGCGCGTCTTTGCGACGACGTCGGCGTGGAGAGGAGGAGGTCGTCAAGGGTCCAGCCTCTGTTCAGAGAACGATTTGTGAAAAAAATCTTTTAGTACAACATTAAAAACACACAGGTCAGCATGGTGGCTTAGTGGTTAGCATGTTCTCCTCTCAGTGCTAGGGATTCCCGGTTCAAATCCCCATCTGGGTGGAGTTTCCATGTCCTCCCCGTGTCTGCGTGGGTTTCCTCCAGGTTCTCCGGTTTCCTCCCACAGTCCAAAACCATGGATCAAGTCAATTGAATTCTCAAAATTGCCCCATATAGAGTGTGTGTGTGAGTGAGTGTGTGTCCAGCAATAGATTGGCGCCCTGTCCTGGGTCTATCTGCCCAATGCCCGAGACGTTCTACCCTGGATGGGCATGTGGAACCCCACCGCGACCCTAATAGAGGATAAAGCAGGAGATAATGAATGAATGAATGAATTAAAAACAGACAACTCATTCAGTAATGAGACAATTTAACCATCTGGTCTCTGTTTTTGTATATCGGGGATAACAGGGTTAAGGATTGGTGCTGTGTTTTAATCAAACAAGTACCGTATTTTCCGGACTATAAGGTGCACCTAAAAGCCTAAAATTTTCCCAGAAATCGGACGTGCGCCTTATAATCCTTATAATCCGGTGCGCCTTATACGTGTACTGAATTCCAAAATCTATAAAAGTATTGTTGTGCGACCGGGTGGTTTTTTCACACATCACCGCCCTGCTGATCTGTCACTCCATGCGCGCTCATCTCACAGAAAAGCCGAGTGAAGAAAATTAATTCGGAGCTCGCCGTCATTCTGGGAGGATTAAATAAAGAACTCGGACCGCCGGACATTGGTGTAAACAGGGCATTTAAAGCCTTATGGTCCGGAAAATACGGTACTCTAAATTTCACTTCACATACGTAAGGTTTGACCGCATGCTTGAACGTAGCTGCTTTGCATCTTACCTATTTAATTTCCATCCATTCATTCATTATCTTCTGCTTTATCCTCTATTACGGTTGCGGGGGGTGGCGGGTGGGGGTTCCCCATGCCCATCCAGGGGAGAACGTTTCGGGCGCTGGGCAGATACACCCAGGACAGATGGGCAATCTATCACTGGACACACACTCACTCACACAGACACACTCTACATGGGGCAATTAGGAGAACTCAATTGACAGATCCATGTTTTTGGATTGTGGGAGGAAACCGGAGAACCCGGAGGAAACCCATACGGACACGGGGAGAACATGGAAACTCCACCCAGATGGGGATTCGAACCGGGAATCCCTAGTGCTGAGAGGAGAACATGCTAAAGCACTAAGCCAACTTGCCGCCTCTATTTAAATTAACTATTATAAACATTTTTTTCTCTCTAACATGGTTTAGATTTAGGTGGCTTAGTGGTTTAGCATGTTCTCCTCTCAGCGCTAGGGATTCCTGGTTCAAATCCCCATCTGGGTGGAGTTTCCATGTTCTCCCCGTGTCTGCATGGGTTTCCTCCGGGTTCTCCGGTTTCCTCCCACAGTCCAAAAACATGGATCAAGTCAATTGAGTTCTCCAAATTGCCCCATATAGAGTGTGTCTGTGTGAGTGAGTGTGTGCCCAGCAATGGATTGGCATCCTGTCCTGGGTGTATCTGCCCAGCGCCCGAGACGTTCTCCCCTGGATGGGCATGGGAACCCCCCCCCCACCCCACGCGACCCTAATAGAGGATAAAGTGGGAGATAATGGATGAATGAATGATTTATTTAAATGTAGTCCGTTTATTTAAAGGATATTATTATTAAATGGCAAGTAACATTGTAAAGGACCAGCCTTTGTGTAATGCTTTACTTTTGTGTAGTTTGTGGTGGTAAGGTGCATCATGGGTAATGATCTCACCTGGACAGGTAACAGGTGCAGGGTCTTCCTCCTCCTTGTGTTGAATGAGTGCTGGGATAGGCTCCATCACCTCCATGACCTTGTTCAGGAGAACAGTCCACATTAGTTCGTGTTGCTGAATAAAGTGCATTGTGGGTAATTAAACCCCAGAGTTTTGAGAATGCTGAACGTCTCGTTTTATACTTTATTATTTATAATTGCAGTGGATTTTAATAAATGCACCTTCTATCAGTCTAAAGCTTTATATGAAGCTTTAATAAGTTTAATAAAGACTCTCACCTTCAGTAAAAGCGCGGTTTGCTCTGATGATGAAGATGATGATGATGAAGATGATGATGATGAAGATTATTTTTATTAAATCTCTCGGAGCTTTAAACACGAGGTGCTATTTCTGTTGTTGTTCCGTTTTCTTCGTTTGCTCTTTGTTGGCGGATGGGATTCAAGCTTAGTGCAACACCGCCGCCTGTTGTTTGAAAGACGCACTTCAAAACATATTATTTAGTTACGGCATTATTTTAAATGAAGGGCGGCACGGTGGCTTAGTGGTTTAGCATGTTCTCCTCTCAGCACTAGGGATTCCCGGTTCGAATCCCCATCTGGGTGGAGTTTCCATGTTCTCCCCGTGTCCGCGTGGGTTTCCTCCGGGTTCTCCGGTTTCCTCCCACAGTCCAAAAACATGGATCAAGTCAATTGAATTCTCCAAATTGCCCCATATAGAGTGTGTCTGTGTGAGTGAGTGTGTGCCCAGCGATGGATTGGCGCCCTGTCCTGGGTCTATCTGCCCAGCGCCCGAGATGTTCTCCCCTGGATGGGCATGGGGAACCCCACCGCGACCCTAATAGAGGATGAAGCGGGAGATAATGAATGAAGCATGTTCTCCTCTCAGCACTAGGGATTCCCGGTTCGAATCCCCAGCTGGGTGGAGTTTCCATGTTCTCCCCGTGTCCGTGTGGGTTTCCTCCCACAGTCCAAAAACATGGATCAAGTCAATTGAGTTCTCCAAATTGCCCCATATAGAGTGTGTCTGTGTTTGTGCCCAGCGATAGATTGGCCCCCTGTCCTGGGTGTATCTGCCCAGCGCCTGAAACGTTCTCCCCTGGATGGGCACGTTCTCACCCCCCCCCCCCCCCCCCCCCCCGCGACCCTAATATAGGATCAAGTGGAAGATAATGAATGAATGATTAGAGAGAAGGGCGGCACGGTGGCTTAGTATGTTCTCCTCTCAGCACTAGGGATTCCCGGTTCGAATCCCCATCTGGGTGGAGTTTCCATGTTCTCTTTGGCAGCATGTAGATTAATCACATGGTACGATTAGCACACATACTGATGAATTCTTTATGGATTCGCTTCTCTCGCTTACAAAATGGACTTCAGTCATTATCTTCTGCTTAATTCTCAAATAAGGTCGCGGGGGGGGGGGGGGGGGGGGGTTTCCCCATGCCCATCCAGGGGAGAACGTTTCGGGCGCTGGGCAGATACACCCAGGACAGGGGGGCAATCTATCACTGTGCACAGACTCACTCATACATACACAATATGGGGCAATTTATAACATTCAATTTAAATCCATGAAAACCCGGAGGAAGCTCATGTGGATACGAAGAGAACATGCAAACTCCACCCAGATCGGGATTCAAACCTGGATCCCCAATGCTGAAGGGAGAACATGCTAACCACTGCGGAATACTTAACTTCTTAATATCCATCCATTATCTTACACTATATCCTCTATTAGGGTCACGGGGGGGGTTCCCCAAGTCCATGCCCATCCAGGGGAGAACATTTTGGACACTGGACAGATACACCCAGGACAGGGGGGCAATCTATCGCTGGACACACTCACTCACCCAAACACACTCTAAACACAACACACTTTAACACACTAAAAACCTTGATCCATGTGAAAACCTGTGAATTGGAACTTCGAGCCGTACCACTGTAGAGCCCATTTTGGCAGGAGATCCCTGATGTAGCAGTGACAAAGCAAACATGATTTTTGATTCTTAGTTCTACTTTCGTTCCAATAACTTGCTGGTCTTTAAATTGTGTTAGAAAACAAAATGTTTATAAATTGAGCCGTGGTGTATTCCAATTAAAAGGAGCAGCATGATGACTCAGCTTCATTTCATTCATTATCCATCATTAGTTATTAACAATTCATTAAGTATCCTATTTATTGTTTTTTTTTTTTATTGTTTCTTTTACTAATTTTCCTCATTGCTTTAATCAAAAGCTGGAGGATCAGCTGATTTGGGCTACAGTTCATTTATAAGAAGTGAAGTTTCACTGTGTTTATTGATTAAATGTTTTAATGATTAAATGTGTTTTCTTTTCACCTGTAACCAATTACAATACAAATACTTTTAAATACCCCCCCCCCCCCCCCCCCCCCCCCCCCCCCCCCCCCCCCCCCCCACCCCCCCCCCCCCCCCCCCCGCGACCCTAATATAGGATAAAGCAGAAGATAATAGATGGATGGAATATAAATGTAAAAGGTCAATGCTGTACCAAGATGCTTTTACACAAAGTCTGATTCTGTAATGTTACTTTGTCTTAAATAAACTTAAATAAAATCACTAAATTACAATAACTAACAAACATTTACATTCACACACACACACACACACAAGTGAGGCTAATAAACTTGACTAAAACAGGGTAAATACAAGCACAAAACTAAATAAAACTCCAAAATTAAAAGATAGACACAAAAGATACATGAAAATGTGCAAACAGGCCGTGCACCCGACAGTGAAACGTAAATGTAGCAAGTTTATTTACATAGTGCGTTTTACAAAAGCACATCGTCACAAAGCGGCTTTAAACCCCAAAGAGCAAGCTGAAGAGACAGTGGCAAGAAAAAAATCCCCGTTATGTTGTTATTATCAGGCTCAATCAAATATGTTGTTATTATCAGGCTGTCAGTTCAAACTGCTGTCATTCCCACCGATCGTCGACAACATTTCCCCACAATCCTCTGATTATATCACTTTGTACGGATCCATGCTGTAAAAAAAAGAGAACATGATCAAGTTGAATGTCAGTCATTACATTTAAAGCATTTAATACACACACACACACACACACACACACACACACACACTGTGTGTTATTGTGAATAAATCACGGGAAGGAGGTGTAACGGTACTCCACTCTGTGTCGGGTCTAATAAAACCTCTTTCAATGTTTGAATCCCCATCTGGGTGGACTTTGCATGTCCTCCCCGTGTCCGCGTGGGTTTCCTCCGGGTTCTCCGGTTTCCTCCCACAGTCCAAAAACATGGATCAAGTCAATTGAGTTCTCCAAATTGCCCCATATAGACTTACAAGGTCAGCACAGGGTTCATCACAGCATCCCTGGAGCAATGAGGGTTAAGGGTCTCGCTCAAGGACCCACACTGGTAACTTAAGTGGACCCGGGATTTGAACCCACAACCTTCAGATTGAGAGCCCAACGCCCCAATCCCACACACCCACACACACTGTGTTATTGTGAATAAATAACGGTATTCCACTCTGTGTCAGGTCTAATAAAACCTCTTTCAATGTTCAAATCCCCATCTGGGTGGAGTTTGCATGTCCTCCCCGTGTCCTCGTGGGTTTCCTCCGGGTTCTCCGGTTTCCTCCCACAGTCCAAAAACATGGATCAAGTCAATTGAGTTCTCCAAATTGCCCCATATAGACTTACAAGGTCAGCACAGGGTTCATCACAGCATCCCTGGAGCAATGAGGGTTAAGGGTCTCGCTCAAGGACCCACACTGGTAACTTAAGTGGACCCGGGATTTGAACCCACAACCTTCAGATTGAGAGCCCAACGCCCCAATCCCACACACCCACACACACTGTGTGTTATTGTGAATAAATAACGGTACTCCACTCTGTGTCAGGTCTAATAAAACCTCTTTCGATGTTCAAATCCTGATCTGGGTTGAGTTTGCATGTTCTCCCCATGTATGCATGGGTTTCCTCTGGTTTCCTCCCACAGTCCAAAAACATGGATTCAAGGTAACTGAAATGCTCTAAATTGCCCTATGTAGATTGTGGCTTTGTGTGTTTGTCTGTGTGAGTAAGTGTGCGCCCTGTCCTCGGTGTATTGTTTCGGCACCCGAAATGCCCCCCCCCACCCCTCCCCCCGTGACCCTAATAGAGGATTAAGCAGAATAATAATGAAAGAATGAATAATAACTCACTATAGTTTCTCCAATTTACTATTTGGATTCTTCACTAGATCAGAGAGCTGCCTCAGTCCCTGTTCTCCTGGCCGACTGTCATACAGATAAAGTTCCCTCAGGGTCGAGAATGGATTTGATCTCAGAGCCGAAGCCAAAGCTGTGAATCCTTCATCTGTAACACAGCAGTCTCCCAACCTGCAGAGAAACAAAACATCCCAGTTGAAAGCAAACACACAGTAAGCTCTATAAGAGAAGCATCGTGGGATCCATCTTCATACCACAGTCGGTCCAGTTTACAGTGTGGATCCTTAAGTCCGGCTGAGAGAAGCTTCACGCCCAAGTCCTGCAGGTAATTGTAGCTCAGGTTCAGTTCTCTCAGACGGGAGGAGTTCATACAGAGAACCGAGGACAGAACTGAACAACTTTCCCCTGAAAGATCACAACTGAACAACCTGAAAAAGATAGAGAACATGCTTTTACACAACTATAAACATCCATTTTAACTCATTCATTCATTATCTTTCACTTAATCCTCTACTGGGGTCTCGGGGGGGGGGGGGGGCCCATCCAGAGGGCATCCATCCATCCATTATCTTCTGCTTTATCCTATATTAGGGTCGCAGTGGGGTTCCCTATGCTCATCCAGGGGAGAACGTTTGGGTGCTGGGCAGATACACCCAGGACAGGGGGGCAATCTATCACTGGATACACACTCACACACACACACAAAAACACACTCTATTATGGGGCAATTTGGAGAATTCAATTGACCTTGAGGGTGGCACAGTGGCCTCTCGGCGCTAGGGATTCCCGGTTCGAATCCCCATCTGGGTGGAGTTTCCATGTTCTCCCCGTGTCTGCGTGGGCTTCTCCGGTTTCCTCCCACAGTCCAAAAACGTGGAACAAGTCAATTGAGTTCTCTAAATTGCCCCATATATAGTGTGTTTGTGTGAGTGAGTGAGTGTGTGCCCAGCGATAGATTGGTGTCCTGTCCTGGGTGTATCTGCCCAGCGCCCGAAACGTTCTCCCCTGGACGTTCCCCCCCCCCCCCCCACTGCAACCATAATAGAGGATACAGTGGAAGATAATGAATGAATGAATTGACTTGATCCATGTTTTTGGACTGTGGAAGGAAACGGAATGCGGAGGAAACCCATGCGGACACATGGAAACTCCACCCAGATTGGGATTCGAACATGGAATCCCCAGTGCTGAGAGGAGAACATGCCAACCACTATCGAGAATTAAACAAATTTTAAAAAGGTACACAGTGTGGAATTCTCGTTGCCATGGTAACCACCATTTGTTTACAGGTTACCCTTCTTTTTAAATTTGTAATTTGTGACGATGATTGGAGGCAAAATGGCGAAACGCAAAACGTGAATTTTCCTCTTTTCCTATTAAGTAAATCACTTTTAAATTCACGTTGCATGGATATGTCTGTTTAAATGTGATTTCAAATGTTATTTTCTACAAATAAATTATAAAAGATGACCATGAGGACATGTGGGTCCCAGGCTGGAACCAGCTGAGAAACCCTGCTTTTATCAATCCAGAAGCCCGTAACTGAGTGTCCTTTTCTTGCTTCCCTTTGTGTGTATATACTATATAGATATATCGTAATTTTAGAGTGTCTGCAAACAAAAGGTGGTTGTTAGTTCCTGGTATTCTACATTTACATTAACCTTTGGTCATTTATTGGACGCTTTTATCCAAAGCGACTTACAAGGTGAGCACAGGGTTCATCACAACATCCCTGGAGCAATGAGGGTTAAGGGTCTTGCTCAAGGACCCACACTGGTAACTTCAGTGGACCTGGGATTTGAACCCCCAACCTTCAGCTTGACAGCCCAACACCTTAACCACTGAGCTGGATAGCCAAGCGACCGAACCACTGAGCTACCGCACCCTTTTCTGCGTGTGAAAGCGCATATCGAACCGCGTGACCCAACAATTCGTGAGGAATACAATGAGTGATGATGATCTCACCACAGTATCTCCAGTTTACAGTGTGGATTCTTCAGTCCAGCAGAGAGAAGCTTCACTCCTGAATCCTGCAGGTTGGAATTGTGACCCAGGTTCAGTTCTCTCAGATTAGAGGATTTTAAACTGAGAACCGAAGACAGAACTGCACAACTTTCCCCTGATAGATTACAACCGCACAACCTGTAACATAAATATATATAAAACATTTAAATCACTGTGACGTGGGGGGGGGAGGGGGGGTTACTTAAGCAATATAGCACTCGAGGTTTTGCATTATGGTAAATAAATCACAAAGATATATTCACAATAATACACAACCTCGGGTGTCTTATTGCTTTTATTAAAGGCTTAAGATTCAAGATTCAAGAAAATGTTATTATCATTAATATCACATGTGGTACATGAGATAAGAACGAAATTATGGGTCACTGATCCTGATTACCCTGTTATTTTAAAGTTCATTCATTCATTATCTCCGCTTTATCCTCTATTAGGGTCGCGGTGGGGTTCCCCATGCCCATCCAGGGGAGAACGTCTCGGGCGCTGGGCAGATAGACCCAGGACAGGGCGCCAATCCATCGCTGGGTACACACTCACTCACACAGACAGACTCTATATGGGGCAATTTAGAGAACTCAATTAACTTGATCCATGTTTTTGGACTGTGGGAGGAAACCGGAGAACCCGGAGGAAACCCACGCAGACACGGGGAGAACATGGAAACTCCACCCAGATGGGGATTCGAACCGGGAATCCCTAGCGCTGAGAGGCGAACGTGCTAACCACTAAGCCACCGTGCCTATTTTAAAGTTATCATTTAAATTTAAATTTCAAAGAAGAAAATGAGAAATGGGCGACACGGTGGCTTAGTGGTTTAGCACGTGGTTTAGCACGTTTGCCTCTCAGTGCTAGGGAACCACTAAGATGCTGTGCCGCCCCCTATTTAATTTAACTATTATAAACATTTTTTTTCTCTAACATGGTTTAGATTTAGGTGGCTTAGTGGTTTAGCATGTTCTCCTCACAGCGCTAGGGATTCCAGGTTCGAATCCCCATCAGGGTTGAGTTCCCATGTTCTCCCCGTGTCCGCGTGGGTTTCCTCCGGGTTCTCCGGTTTCCTCCCACAGTCCAAAAACATGGATCAAGTCAATTGAATTCTCCAAATTGCCCCATATACAGTGTGTCTGTGTGAGTGAGTGTGTGCCCAGCGATGGATTGGCGCCCTGTTCTGGGTGTATCTGCCCAGCGCCCGAAACGTTCTCCCCTGGATGGGCATGGGGAACCCCCCCCCCCCTAATAGAAGATAAAGCGGAAGATAATGAATGAATGAATGAAAATGAGAATTTTTTTTTTTTAAATACAAAGATATAGATGTGTGAAATATACTAATATACAACTATGAATATATATATATATATATATATATATAATATACGACTACAGGTATAAATATAATATAGAATATTTTAACTATAAATATAATCTAAATATATGCATATACAGTATGTAAAATTCCAAGTATGTAAATTTAAGAATATATATATATATATATATATATATATATATATATATATATATATATATATATTCATAGTTGTATATTAGTGTATTTCACACATCTATATACTGTATTTTTGTATATATATATATATATATATATTTTACATACTTGGAATTTTACATTAAAAACACACTATAATAAAAAACAAGATTTGACTCAGAAATGCATTTATTAAAAACAAAATCTTTAATAATCTGGTGTTCCGTGACGTAATCTTGTCCAGTTTTTAAAATGAACGATGAGCGCTGAGTAATGGGATTCTGGTTTCTCCAACAATCAAATACTGCCATGTAGTGACCAAATTACAGAATGCAGTTTATATAAAACATTGGGAAAATAATGTGTTGTGTATCACACATTGATATGAATGTGATGTGCTCAGAGGTGTGTGCTATTGTCACTGATGTCACGGCTGTATAACCAGCTCAGCCAATAAGATTTAAGGACCAGAACTGCCCATTGATATATATTTAGGTAAGTGTGACGCTGCTGCCATCTAGCATTTCCATGGTCTCATTGCAATTACACAGATATAAACACAGGTATGGAGCTACAGAAACAAAGGTTTCTCTGGAGGAGGTTCCACAGAAACCGATGAACGTTTTTATAAAAAGCATAGAAACCGGAAATGTACTGGAACCACTAAAGAGCGAATAATGATCTCACCACAGTATCTCCAGTTTGCAGTATGGGGTCTTCAGTCCAGCAGAAAGAAGCTTCACTCCTGAATCCTGCAGGTTATTGTCACTCAGGTTCAGTTCTATCAGACTGGAGGAGTTTAAACTGAGAACCGAGGACAGAACTGAACAACTTTCCTCCGATAGATAACAACCACACAACCTGTAACATAAAGAAAACATTCAAGGCTTAGTGGTTTAGCATGTTCTCCTCTCAGCACTGGGGATCCAGGTTTAAATCCCGATCTGGGTGGAGTTTGCATGTTCTCCCCATGTCCACGTGGGTTTTCTCAGGGTTCTCTGGTTTCCTACCCCAGTACAAAAACATTGATTCAAGGTAAAATTGAATGCTCTAAATTGCCCCATATAGTGTGTGTGTGTGTGTGTGAGTGTGCCCAGCAATAGATTGGCACCCTGTTCTGGGTTCCACAGTACATTTAAAAAAAAAAAAAGAAAATTAACACTCATCTAGTTTTGTACTGGTCTCTTATCTTGGGGAAAAAAAAGAGATTAAGAGAGAATTCTCGTTGCCATGGTAACCACCATTTGTTTACAGGTTACCCTTCTTTTAAAATTTGTAATTTCTGACGATGTTCGGAGGCAAAATGGCGAATTGCAAAACTAATCCGGAGAATTTAAAACGTGGATTTTCCTATTGTCTTAAAATAATCACTCTTAAATTCACGTTGCATGTCTATGTCTGTCTAAATGTGATTTCAAATGTTATTTTCCAAAAATGAATGATAAAAGTGGGTCACGACTTTAATGACCATGCTGCTTTGTGACAATGTACTGTTGTAAAAAGCGCTATATAAATAAAATTAAAATAAAAAACTTTGAACATGCGGCACCGTGGTTTAGTGATTTAGCATGTTCTCCTCTCAGCACTAGGGATTCCCGGTTCGAATCCCCATCTGGGTGGAGTTTCCATGTTCTCCCCGTGTCTGCGTGGGTTTCCTCCGGGTTCTCCGGTTTCCTCCCACAGTCCAAAAACATGGATCAAGTCAATTGAGTTCTCCAAATTGCCCCATATAGAGTGTGTCTGTGTGAGTGAGTGTGTGTCAGGTGATAGATTGCCCCCCTGTCCTGGGTGTATCTGCCCAGCGCCCGAAACGTTCTCCCCTGGATGGGCATGGGGAACCCCCCCCAACCCTAATAGAGGATAAAGCGGGAGATAATGAATGAATGAATGAATGAACTTAGAACATGTGTGCTTTTCTTGCTTCCCTTTGTCTTTATATACTATATATATTCATTCATTATCTTCTGCTTTATCCTCTATTAGGGTCGCGGGGGGGGGGGGGGGGGGTTCCCCATGCCCATCCAGGGGAGAACGTTTTGGGTGCTGGGCAGATACACCCAGGACAGGGCGCCAATCTATCACTGGGCACACTCACTCACTCACACACACACACACTCTATATGGGGCAATTTGTAGAACTCAATAGACTTGATCCATGTTTTTGAACTGTGGGAGGAAACCGGAGAACCCGGAGGAAACCCACGCGGACACGGGGAGAACATGGAAACTCCACCCAGATGGGGATTCGAACCGAGAATCCCTAGGGCGAACATGCTAAACCACTAAGCCACCGTACCTCCTATATATATATATATATTTCGTAATTTTAGAGTGCCTGCAAACAAAATATGGTTGTTAGTTCCTGGAGAAACCATTTCCTCCGAGAAATGAGTCAGAAGTCAGGCTCTATAATATTTCACTGTATTGCCTTTTACTCTGAACACACACACACACACACACACACACACACACACGTTTAAATAGTTGTGTAAATGTAGAACTCAGGGCGCAGTAGCTCAATGGTTATAGCGTTAGGTTATCAATCTGAAGGTTGGGGGTTCAAATCCCAGGTCCACTGAAGTTACCAGTGTGGGTCCTTGAGCGAGACCCTTAACCCTCATTGCTCCAGGGATGTTGTGATGAACCCTGTGCTCACCTTTTAAGTCGCTTTGGATAAAAGCGTCCAATAAATGAGCAAAGGTTAATGTAAATTTAACTCACAGTAGTTTATCCACTTTACAGAACAGATCCAACAGCAGACCGGAAAGAAGCTTCACCCCCGAATCTCGGACTTCAGTGTAGTTCAGATTCAGTTCTCGGAGGTTTAACGACGGATTCGATCTCAGAGCTGAAACTAGAGCAGCAGTTCCTTTATCTGTGATCCTGTAGTCCTGCAAACTGTAGAAAAAGAAGAAAAGGTTTAAAACTGTTTATATGAAGGCGGCACGCTGGCTTAGTGGTTTGGCATGTTCTCCTCTCAGCACTAGGGATTCCCGGTTCGAATCCCCATCTGGGTGGAGTTTCCATGTTCTCCCCGTGTCCGCGTGGGTTTCCTCCGGGTTCTCCGGTTTCCTCCCACAGACGAAAAAACATGGATCAAGGTCAATTGAGTTCTCCAAATTGCCCCATATAGAGTGAATGTGTGTGTGTGAGTGAGTGTGTTCCCAGCGATAGATTGCCCCCCCTGTTCTGGGTGTATCTGCCCAGCGCCCGAAACGTTCTCCCCTGGATGGGCATGGGGAACCCCCCCCCCACCGTGACCCTAATAGAGGATAAAGCGGAAGATAATGGATGGATGGATATTATCTTTGTTCTTTATTTCTGCCTGCACTACCACGCATTAGTTACTGGTCACTAGCGCCCCCCAGCTCATTCACGCTTGCGTTTTGAGCATACCTGTTTTTGGTCGAACTTTAATTGTAAGAACACCTGTTGACAGTCCCGCTTTAGTTTATGGCGCACCCATAAGCAGTCCAAAAATATCAATTTAAACACTAACATAATTAATCTGTAAGGATTTTAGTAGGGTGACACGTTGGCTTAGTGGTTTAGCATGTTCTCTCTCAGTGCTGGGGATTCCCAGTTCCCAGGGGGGTTCCCAGTTTCCATGTTCTCCCCGTGTCCACATGGGTTTCCTCCGGGTTCTCCGGTTTCCTCCCACAGTCCAAAAAACATGGATCAAGTCAATTGAGTTCTCCAAATTGCCCCATATAGAGTGTGTCTGTGTGAGTGAGTGTGTGTTCAGCGATAGATTGCCCCCTTGTCCTGGGTGTATCTGCCCAGCGCCTGAAACCTTCTCCCCTGGATGGGCATGGGGAACCCCCCCCCCCCCCCGACCCTAATATAGGATAAAGTGGAAGATAATGAATAAATGGATGGATTTTAATTGAATATTCAGTAACAAAATAAAAAAATCGCACCTCAGTGTCTCTGGGACAGGCTGTAAATGCTGCAGCACGGCAAAGACGTTCTTCCCTTCTGAATCCTGCATGTGATTTTCATTCGGTCTGCAGGAGTCTGACATGAGATGGGAGGACAGAACCCTACAGTTTTCCTTCGATAGATTCAAATCACACAGTCTGAGAGAGAAATGATGACATCACAACTCAGATACACAAACACACTCATCACATGTGTGTGTGTGTGTGTGTGTGTGTGTGTGTAACTCACTGTAGTTTCTTCAGACTACACCTTGGATCCATCGTTAGATCAGACAGCAGTTTGACTCCCAACCATTCGATCGGATTAGAGTTCAGATTCAGTTCTTTCAGGTTTGATGATGGATTTGATCTCAGAGCTGAAACCAGAGAGACACAACCTCTATCTGTGATGCTGCAGCCCTCCAACCTGCAGAGAGAAGAAGGCCTGCTCTTCACTCACATCAACATGTCAACGGCAAGGAATATATCTAACCAAACAGTGCGTCAAATCACAAACACCTATCACCTAAACACTGACTGCATAAATATCATCATTCATTCATTCATTCATTCATCATCTCCCGCTTTATCCTCTATTAGGGTCACGGGGGGGTTCCCCATGCCCATCCAGGGGAGAACGTCTCGGGCGCTGGGCAGATACACCCAGGACAGGACGCCAATCTATCGCTGGGCACACACTCACTCACACAGACACACTCTGTATGGGGCAATTTGGAGAACTCAACTGACTTGATCCATGTTTTTGGACTGTGGGAGGAAACCGGAGAACCCGGAGGAAACCCATGCAGACACGGGGAGAACATGCAAACCCAGATTGGGATTCGAACCGGGAATCCCCAGCGCTGAGAGGAGAACATGCCAAACACTAAGCCGCTGTGACGTCCCTATTAAGGATCATCCATACATTATCTTCCACTTTATCCTCTATTAGGGTCGCGGGGGTGGCGGGGCTTCCCCATGCCCATCCAGGGGTGGGCAGATAGACCCAGGACAGGGCGCCAATCCATCGCTGGACACACACTCACTCACCCAAACACACTCTATATGGGGCAATTTGGAGAACTCAATTGACTTGATCCATGTCTTTGGACTGTGGGAGGAAACCGGAGAACCCGAGGAAACCCATGCGGACACGGGGAGAACGTGGAAACTCCACCCAGATGGGGATTCGAACCGGGAATTCCTAGTGCTGAGAGGAGAACATGCCAAACCATTAAGCCACCGTGCCGCCTGCATTAATAACAGTTTGATTTTATTCTCATAAAATAAAGTACAGACCCGGATTTGGAATAAAACCCCGGCTACTTCTAAATATCCATCCATCCATTATCTTCTGCTCTATCCTATATTAGGGTCGGGGGGGGGGGGGGGGGGGGGGGGGGGAGGGGGGGGGGGGGGGGGGGGGGGGGGGGGGGGGGGGGGGGGGGGGGGTGCCCATCCAGGGGAGAACTGGGCAGATACACCCAGGACAGGGCACCAATCTATCACTGGGCACACACTCACTCACACAGACACACTCTATATGGGGCAATTTGGAGAACTTTGGACTGTGGGAGGAAACCGGAGAACCCGGAGGAAACCCACTCGGACACGGGGAGAACATGGAAACTCCACCCAGATGGGGATTCGAACCGGGAATCCCTAGTGCTGAGAGGAGAACATGCTAAAGCACTAAGGCACCGTGCCGCCCTACTTCTAGATATATGTTCTTTAATTCACTTCCGTCTTGGTTACTTTGCAAGGAAATTTATGTGGTAACGCTCTGATGTCAACAGCAAAAAATCTATCTGACTAAACATTTGTATAAACAAACGTCTAAATGAAATAAAATCGAGGTGCAAAATACCAGTCTGTTTTTTATTTTCAAAGAAAACATACATAAGATTCTTTATCAAACACATCACAATTCATATATACAGTAAATATATACAGTGGTGTGAAAAAGTGTTTGCCCCCTTCCTCATTTCCTGTTTTTTGCATGTTTGTCACACTTAAGTGTTTCAGAACATCAAACCAATTTAAACAATAGTCAAGGTCAACACAAGTAAACACAAAATGCTATTTGTAAATGAACGTGTTTATTATTAAAGGAGAAAAAAAATCGAGCGCAGCGACGACTCATCCAAGAGGTCACAAAAGACCCCACAACAATGTCCAAAGAACTGCAGGCCTCACTTGCCTCAGTTAAGGTCAGCGTTCATGCCTCCACCATCAGAAAAAGACTGGGCAAAAATGGCCTGCATGGCAGAGTTCCAAGAAGAAAAACACTGCTGAGCAAAAAGAACATTAAAGCTCGTCTCAATTTTTCCAAAACACATCTTGATGATCCCCAACACTTTTGGGAAAACATTCTGTGGACCGATGAGACAAAAGTGGAACTCTTTGGAAGGTGTGTGTCCCATTACATCTGGCGTAAAAGGAACACTGCATTTCAGAAAAAGAACATTATACCAACAGTAAAATATGGTGGTGGAATTGTGATGGTCTGGGGCTGTTTTGCTGCGGCAGGACCTGGAAGACTTGCTGTGATAAATGGAACTATGAATTCTGCTGTCTACCAAAAGATCCTGAAGGAGAACGTCCGACCATCTGTTCGTGAACTCAAGCTGAAACGAACTTGGGTTCTGCAGCAGGACAATGATCCAAAACACACCAGCAAGTCCACCTCTGAATGGCTGAAGAAAAACAAAATGAAGACTTTGGAGTGGCCTAGCCAAAGTCCTGACCTGAATCCTATTGAGATGTTGTGGTTTGACCTTAAAAAGGCCGTTCATGCTCGAAAACCCTCTAATGTAACTGAATTAGAACAATTCTGCAAAGATGAGTGGGCCAAAATTCCTCCAGAACGCTGTAAAAGACTCATTGCAAGTTATCGCAAACGCTTGGTTGCCGTTGTTGCTGCTAAGGGTGGCCCAACCAGTTATTAGGTTTAGGGGGCAATCACTTTTTCACACAGGGCCATGATGGTTTGGATTTTTTTCTCCTTTAATAATAAACACCTTCATTTACAAATTGCATTTTGTGTTTACTTGTGTTGTCCTTGACTATTGTTTAAATTGATTTGATGTTCCGAAACACTTAAGTGTGACAAACATGCAAAAAAACAGGAAATGAGGAAGGGGGCAAACACTTTTTCACACCACTGTATATATATATATATTGTGGCGTTGACGAAGAACTGACGCGGAGTCAAGATGCCATTATAACCAACTGGGTTCATTAAGAAGAGCGCGAACGCAACTCAAAGAACTCCCACTCTCCAACCACACAGACACACGAACCCCCGCAGTGCATCCCGGAACATCCACGGGGCAACTTCCAATTGGCAGGGCAACCTGCCAAGCCGCGATGTGTACACACGCCCCGCGGTAAATCCCGGAAAACCCATGGGGCAACTTTCCATTGGCAGGGCAACCTGCCACGCCGTGACGTGTGCCAGGGCAACCTGCCAAGCCGTGACGCGCGCGCCAAAATGGCGTGTTCCACGCTACAATATATATATATATATATATATTCATCCTTTCATTCATTATCTCCCACTTTATCCTCTATTAGGGTCGCGGGGGGGTTCCCCATGCCCATCAGGGGAGATGTTTTGGGCGCTGGGCAGATATACCCAGGACAGGGGGGCAATCCATCGCTGGACACACACTCACTCACACATACACACTCTATATGGGCCAATTTGGAGAACTCAATTGACTTGATCCATGTTTTTGGACTGTGGGAGGAAACCGGAGAACCCGGAGGAAACCCACGCGGACCCGGGGAGAACATGGAAACTCCACCCAGATGGGGATTCGAACCGGGAATCCCTAGTGCTGAGAGGCGAACGTGCTAACCACTAAGCCACCGTGCCGCCCCTATATATATATATATATATATGAATTGTATACACATCAGTGGCGGGTTGTAACTATGTTACAACCGTAATTGTTGTTTGTTTGTTTGCGCTTTACACCATTTCAGCTCATTTGGGCTATTTAACGGTGGTACGTGGGTTGTGTTAATTGCATCGTATTAATTGGGTTATATAAGATTAACGTGACGTACAAATTTCCGAATTTTCTTCGGTGAGTTGTGTTGTGTTTCAATAAATGTAAAATAATGTGTGAATGAAACCTCTCAGCGCTGGGGATTCCCGGTTCGAATCCCCATCTGGGTGGAGTTTCCATGTTCTCCCCGTGTCCGCGTGGGTTTCCTCCGGGTTCTCCGGTTTCCTCCCACATTCCAAAAACATGGATCAAGTCAATTGAATTCTCCAAATTGCCCCATATAGAGTGTGTGTGTGTGAGTGAGTGTGTGCCCAGCGATGGTTTGGCGCCCTGTCCTGGGTGTATCTGCCCAGCGCCCGAGACGTTCTCCCCTGGATGTGCATGGGGAACCCCACTGCGACCCTAATAGAGGATAAAGTGGAAGATAATGAATGAATGAAGCCTAAATGGAAGCGGTGCAAGCGGGAGAAACGCTATGAGAGGAAGCAGACAGAGCATTTGGAATTATTTATTTGAGCATACCTGTTTTTGGTCGAACTTTAATTGTAAGAACACCTGTTCACAGTCCCGCTTTAGTTTATGGCGCACCCATAAGCAGTCCAAAAATATCAATTTAAACACTAACATAATTAATCTGTAAGGATTCGGGGACAAAATAGAGTTACCATCAGGTTTATAGATTAAATGTAAATAATTTCGAATAGCTCATTATTTGGTGAGTCTGTGGTGGGGTGGGGGTACATACCACAGGACCTCCAGTTTACATGCTGGATGCTGCAGCCCGTTACAAAGCTCCCTCAGGCCATCGTCCCGCAGCTCGTTCTCACTCAGGTTCAGTTCTGTCGGGCAGGAGGAAGCCGAACTTAGAAGAAAGGAGAGTTCTTTGCAACTCTTGCCAGTCAGTTTACGTCGTATGACCTGAGAGAGAAAAGATGAGATGTTAAAGCACCTTTATGTAACAAAATATCCTCAGCAAGGCGGCACGGTGGCTTAGTGGTTTAGCATGTTCTCCTCTCAGCACTCCCCGTGTCCGCGTGGGTTTCCTCCGGGTTCTCCGGTTTCCTCCCACAGTCCAAAAACATGGATCAAGTCAATTGAGTTCTCCAAATTGCCCCATATAGAGTGTGTCTGTGTGAGTGAGTGTGTGTCCAGTGATAGATTGCCCCCCTGTCCTGGGTGTATCTGCCCAACGCCTGAAACGTTCTTCCCTGGATGGACATGGGGAACCCCCCCCGATCCTAATATAGGATAAAGTGGAAGATAATGGATGGGTTAATAAAAATAAGATAACTAGGGTTTTGTGTGTGTGTGTGTGTGGGGGGGGGGGGTTCCCTATGCCCATCCAGGGGAGAACGTTTCGGGCGCTGGGAAGATACACCCAGGACAGGGCGCCAATCTATCACTGGACACACACTCACTCACACACTATATGGGGCAATTAAGAGCAGTCAATTTGCCTTGAATGCAGGTTTTTGGACTGTGGGAGGAGAACCCAGAGGAAACCTCCAATCTGGGTGGGGTGTGCATGTTCTCCCCTGTCCGCGTGGGTTTCCTCCGGGTTCTCCAGTTTCCTCCCACAGACCAAAAACATGGATCAAGTCAATTGAGTTCTCCAAATTGCCCCATATAGAGTGTGTCTGTGTGAGTGAGTGTGTGTCCAGTGATAGATTGCCCCCCTGTCCTGGGTGTATCTGCCCAGCGCCCGACACTTCTCCCCAACCCTAGTAGAGGATTTAGCAGAAGATAATAAAATGAATGAACTTGATTTAGTGGCACGGTGGCTTAGTGGTTTAGCATGTTCTCCTCTCAGTGTTGGGGATTCCCGGTTCGAATCCCCATTTGGGTGGAGTTTGCATGTTCTCCCCGTGTCCACGTGGGTTTCCTCCCACAGTCCAAAAACATGGATCAAGGTCAATTGAATGCTCCAAATTGCCCCATATGGAGTGTGTTTGTGAGTAAGTGTGTGTCCAGCAATAGACTGGCGCCCAAATGGTTCTCTCCTTGATGGGCATGGCACGCCCCTCGCGCTCCTAGTAGAGAAGTGGAAGAAAATGGATGGATGGATGGATCTTACCTTAAGCCGGTCATGTTCCATCAACTGTGAACCTGAACATCAACACAAAGAAGAAATATTTGAATCCTCGCAGACTGAACCACAGTCCATCATATGATCAAAAGAATCAAGACACACCTATTAATAATTGAATTAGGGGACAATATTCAGTCCTATTGATCATCCATCCAACCATTATCTTCCGCTTTATCCTCTATTAGGGTTGGGGGGGGGGGTGTTCCCCATGCCCATCCAGGGGAGAATGTTTCGGGCGCTGGGCAGATACACCCAGGACAGGGGTCAATCTATCACTGGACACACACTCACTCACACACACACTCTATATGGGGCAATTTTGGAGAACTCAATTGACTTGATCCATGTTTTTGGACTGTGGGAGGAAACCGGAGAACCCGGAGGAAACCCACGCGGACCTGGGGAGAACATGGAAACTCCACCCAGATTGGGATTCGAACCGGGACTCCCGAGCACTAAAGGAAAACATGCTAAGTCACCGTGCCGCCTCCTATTGAACAAATTCAATTAATTGAATAGAATGAATGAAACTAAATTGCCCCATATATAGTGTGTGTGAGTGTCCAGTGATAAAACATATAGAATGGCGCCCTTTCCTGAGTGCATCTGCTCGGCGCCCGAAACGTTCTCTCCTGGATGGGGATGGGTATGGGTATGGGCATGGGCATGGGCATGCCCCCCCACCCCCACGACCCTAGTAAAGGATTAGGCAGAAGATAATGGATGAATTCACCTTCAATCCATGCTTTTGGACTGTGGGAGTAAATGGGAGAAGCCAGAGAAAATGGAAAATCCCAGAGTGGGATACGAACCTGGGTCCCCAGCGCTGAGAGGAGAACATGCCAACCCCACAGCCTCCATTTTCCAGGTCTCTCCTGCATATTACATTTACATTTAGTCATTTAGCAGATGCTTTTATCCAAAGTGACTTACAAATGAGAACATTACAGTCAGAAGTTCTGCAGAAAACCAACTATACTGTAAATTCATCAAACCTGATTGTTATTTGATGCTGCGCCCCAAATAACAATTTTTTATTTTTTTTTTTACAACAGGTATTTGTTAGAGATGCGTCTTCAGTAGTTTCTTAAAACTGTTTAGTGATTCTGCCTTACGGACAGAGTTGGGAAGAACGTTCCACCATTTTGCAGTGGTGAACGCCACGGAGTGAGAATCAGCTCCTCGGTGAGGTGGAACCACCAGGGGGCGATCATCACTGGAGCGAAGTGAACGAGTCGGAGTGTATTTTGAAAAGATAGAGTGAAGGTAGGAGGGGCCAGATCCAGAAATGGTTCTGTAGGCCAGAGTCAGTGACTTGTACTGAATGCAGCAGCTACAGGGAGCCAATGGAGGGACATGAGTGATGGAGGACATGAGTGATGGAGGGACATGAGTGATGGAGGACATGAGTGATGGAGGACATGAGTGATGGAGGGACGTGAGTGATGGAGGACATGAGTGATGGAGGGACATGAGTGATGGAGGGACATGAGTGATGGAGGGACATGAGTGATGGAGGGACATGAGTGATGGCGGGACATGAGTGATGGAGGGACATGAGTGATGGAGGAACATGAGTGATGGAGGACATGAATGATGGAGGACATGAGTGATGGAGGGACATGAGTGATGGAGGGACATGAGTGATGGAGGACATGAGTGATGGAGGGACATGAGTGATGGAGGACATGAGTGATGGAGGGACATGAGTGATGGAGGACATGAGTGATGGAGGACATGAGTGATGGAGGACATGAATGATGGAGTGACAGGAGATCGCTTGGGTGGTTGAATACGAGTCAGGCTGCAGAGTTCTGAATCAGTTGTAGAGGTCTGATTGTGGACGCTGGGATGCCGGCAAGTAGCGCATTACAATAATCAAGCCGGGATAGGACGCGGGCTTGAACAAGCAGTTGGGTAGCATGTTCAGTCAAGAAGGGTCTGATCTTCCTGATGTTGTAAAGAAGGAATCTGCAGGAACGGGCGGTTTTGATCACATGATCAGAGAGTTTAAGGTGGGAGTCTATTGTGAACCCGAGGTTCCGGACCGAATCGGTTGGGGAGATTGTGGAGCCATCGGTTTGGATGGTCAGGTTGTGATGGATTGAGGGTTTAGCTGAGATCATGAGAAGCTCTGTTTTTGCTAAATTTAATTTGAGATGACGGGCCTTCATCCAAGGGGCGGCACGGTGGCTTAGTGGTTAGCACGTTCGCCTCTCAGCGCTAAGGATTCCCGGTTCGAAGCCCCATCTGGGTGGAGTTTCCATGTTCTCCCCGTGTCCAAGTGGGTTTCCTCCGGGTTCTCCGGTTTCCTCCCACAGTCAAAAAACATGGATCAAGTCAATTGAGTTCTTCAGATTGCCCCATATAGAGTGTGTCTGTGTGAGCGAGTGTGTCCAGCGATAGATTGCCCCCCTGTCCTGGGTGTATCTGCCCAGCGGCCGAAACTTTCTCCCCTGGATGGGCATAGAGAACCCCCCGCGACCCTAATATAGGATAAAGCTTATTTTGCTTATAATCTCTGATTTTATTTCCTCTATCTTTTAATTTATTTTTTATTTAAATTTATTTTACTATTTATTATTGGGCGGCACGGTGGCTTAGTGGTTAGCACGTTCGCCTCTCAGCGCTAGGGATTCCCGGTTCGAATCCCCATCTGGGTGGAGTTTCCATGTTCTCCCCGTGTCTGCGTGGGTTTCCTCCGGGTTCTCCGGTTTCCTCCCACAGTCCAAAAACATGGATTAAGCGAATTGAATTCTCAAAATTGCCCCATATAGAGTGTGTTTGTGTGAGTGAGTGTGTGCCCAGCGATGGATTGGCGCCCTGTCCTGGGTCTATCTGCCCAATGCCCGAGATGTTCTCCCCTGGATGGGCATGGGGAACCCCACCGCGACCCTAATAGAGGATAAAGCGGTAGATAATGAATGAATGAATGAATATTTATTATTGTTGTTTTATTGTTTTTTCTTTGTAAGGTGACCTTGAGTGTCCAGAAAGGCGCCATCAAATAGAATGTATTATTATTATTATTAAAGCGGAAGATAATGGATGGACGGGCCTTCATCTAAACAGATATGTCGGTGAGGCAGGCAGATAACCGATTTGAGATGGTGGTGTGGTCAGGGGCAAAAGACAGATGAAGCTGAGTGTCATCAGCATAGCAGGGGTAAGAGAAACCATGCGCCTGGATGACTGTGCTAAGTGATGTCATGTATACTGAGAAGAGGAGAGGACCAAGTACAGAGCCCTGAGGCACACCAGTGCGTACTTGGTGAGAGTTAGAGATCTCCCCATTCCATGACACTTTGAAGGTTCTTCCTGTGAGATAGGATCGAAACATATTCCTAAACTCCTCCCAAAATGTCCCGATATGCTTTACAGAGAGTTCGATCGAACTCCACGACATTGTTTCTCCACCATTAATCGTTCTTTCGATTACTTTATAGTATAAATAAATAGAATTGCTTTCCTTTTCCTGCCGCTCGGTGTTCATAAGTTTATTTTTCTGTATATTTAACCTTTGAGCTGTGAGGATTGATTAACTATGTATTTAACGTTTCTAACTATAATCGAGCTATATAAACGAAAAGTTTCGTACATTATGTTTGTTGTTGTTTACATTAGTATTAAAACGCCATGCCCGGACTCTTCCGGTGTACAGTAAAAAGTATTATTATTATATATCGCACTTATTATATAATTGTAACAAACGACATAACAAACGTGTCCGCTTACGGAATGTTATTACAATATAAACTTTTGCAGACATTAAAGACAGATTAAGTTACTTACAGCAACTTCCTCCTCGAAAGTCCACCGGAGTGAAGTGATCCGTGGTTTAGCGATTCACGGTGAAGTCATCCGCGCTTTAAATATGTGCTCCTATATACTCAGTATTACGGTAGTTCACAGAACGCTGGAAATTAGACTTTTTCAAAGGACTTTAACCCTTATATATATATATATATATATATATATATATATATATATATATATATATATATATATATATATATATATATATATATATATAAACCCTTGTATTAAATGCACATGTATACATACAAAAAAATATATATATATATATATATATATATATATATATATATATATATATATATATATATATATATATATATTCATTCATTCATTCATTATCTCCCGCTTTATCCTCTATTAGGGTCACGGTGGGGTTCCCCATGCCCATCCAGGGGAGAACGTCTCGGGCGCTGGGCAGATAGACCCAGGACAGGGCGCCAATCCATCGCTGGGCACACACTCACTCACACAGACACACTCTATAAGGGGCAATTTTGAGAATTCAATCGACTTGATCCATGTTTTTGGACTGTGGGAGGAAACCGGAGAACCCGGAGGAAACCCACGCAGACACGGGGAGAACATGGAAACTCCACCCAGATAGGGATTCGAACCGGGAATCCCTAGCGCTGAGAGGCGAACGTGCTAACCACTAAGCCACCGTGCCGCCCTATATATATATATATATATATATATATGTAGCTTCCTCAGATTCAAGGTCGACAGCACAAATATTCTTTCCAATACTGATTAGGTTTATTCTTAAGTTAGCACCTTAACTTTGTACATAACTTACACCCAACCGTAAGAACTGTAACATAAATCAAATAAACAAATATACAATGAGCAATTTACATATTGTAGACTATTAATCTTAAGACTGATCCTTTGTTGGTTTTATCACACGAATTTACATCTTGATTTAGAACCGTAGTTACATATCAATTCACTCTAATGCTAGAAAAGGTAATAAACATAATTGGTATATTAACAGAACACAAACCTCATTGGCTGCATGAAATATCTAAGAGACCTATATTCTCACGTTGTACCCTGCTGGTCTTAACTTTCCAAATGACTCTTTGGAACTAACTTTGCTAACTTTGCAACCTTTGTAACGTGGTAACCGCGGTAATTAGCAGTGTAACCATGGAAATTAACATTGTCAATGTTCTTAAAAGAACAGAAGTTCTATCCACAAGTTCTATTATACACTATTATACAATTTTACAAACTTTAAACCAACCAAGAATATAAACTGCTTAAGTAGGCAGTTACAATATATATATATATATATATATATATATATATATATACACCCACCGGCCACTTTATTAGGTACACCATACTACCGGGTTGTACCCCCTTTTGCCTTCCGAACTGCCTCAATTCTTCGTGGCATAGATTCAACAAGGTGCTGGAAGCATTCCTCAGAGAGTTTGGTCCATATTGACATGATGGCATCACACAGTTGCCGCAGATTTGTCAGCTGCACATCCATGATGCAAATCCCCCGTTCCATCACATCCCAAAGATGCTCTATTGGATTGAGATCTGGTGACTGTGGAGGCCATTTGAGAACAGTGAACTCATCGTCATGTTCAAGAAACCAGTCTGAGATGATTCCAGCTTTATGACATGGTGCATTATCCTGCTGAAAGTAGCCATCAGATGTTGGGTACATTGTGGTCATAAAGGGATGGACATGGTCAGCAACAATACTCAGGTAGGCTGTGGCGTTGCAACGATGCTCAATTGGTACCAAGGGGCCCAAAGAGTGCCAAGAAAATATTCCCCACACCATGACACCACCACCACCAGCCTGAACCGTTGGTACAAGGCAGGATGGATCCATGCTTTCATGTTGTTGAAGCCAAATTCTGACCCTACCATCCGAATGTCGCAGCAGAAATCGAGACTCATCAGACCAGGCAACGTTATTCCAATCTTCTATTGTCCAATTTCGATGAGCTTGTGCAAATTGTAGCCTCAGTTTCCTGTTGTTAGCTGAAAGGAGTGGCACCCGGTGTGGTCTTCTGCTGCTGTAGCCCATCTGCCTCAAAGTTTGACGTACTGTGCGTTCAGAGATGCTCTTCTGCCTACCTTGGTTGTAACGGGTGGCTATTTGAGTCACTGTTGCCTTTCTATCAGCTCGAACCAGTCTGGCCATTCTCCTCTGACCTCTGGCATCAACAAGGCATTTCCGCCCACAGAACTGCCGCTCACTGGATGTTTTTTCTTTTTCGGACCATTCTCTGTAAACCCTAGAGATGGTTGTGCGTGAAAATCCCAGTAGATCAGCAGTTTCTGAAATAGTCAGACCAGCCCTTCTGGCACCAACAACCATGCCACGTTCAAAGGCACTCAAATCACCTTTCTTCCCCATACTGATGCTCGGTTTGAACTGCAGGAGATTGTCTTGACCATGTCTACATGCCTAAATGCACTGAGTTGCCGCCATGTGATTGGCTGATTAGAAATTAAGTGTTAACGAGCAGTTGGACAGTTGTACCTAATAAAGTGGCCTGTGAGTGTATATATATATATATTTAACCCTTGTATTAAATACACATGCATACATACAAAAAACATATATATATATATATATATATATATATATATATATATATATATATATATATATATATATATATATATATATATATATATTGTCACAGGTGCCTGTTACACCTGTCCCTCGTTTCCTCCTTAATTGTTTCAGTTGGGTGATTGGTTTGTTTTGTTCACGATTTTAGTTCCTTTTGTATTTATTCTGAGTTTTCCTTCTCTTCGGCGCACGTCTTTATTTTGTGGTTTTCATACCCGTTGTTAAGTTGTTTGTTTGTTCCCCCTTTTCGTTGGTGTCCCTACACCAATTTTTATTAAATTATACATTTTAGGCAAATTATACATGTATGGAATAGTCTGATTTTGGACATCAATTTTTCAGAATCTATCCATAATGTCTAAATCATTCCACTACTATATGATAGGTGGAGGTCATGTTCATCACTTCCGTCAGTTTCAGAGAATTCCACTGTACCATTTTTTAATAAATCAGAGTTAAAGTTATACAGCTTTAGGCAAACTTTAGGCAAATTATACATTCATTCATTCATTATCTCCCGCTTTGTCCTCTATTAGGGTCGTGGTGGGGTTCCCCATGCCCATCCAGGGGAGAACATCTCGGGCGCTGGGCAGATACACCCAGGACAGGGCGCCAATCCATCACTGGGCACACACTCACACAGACACACTTTATAGGGGCAATTTGGAGAATTCAATTAACTTGATCCATGTTTTTGGACTGTGGGAGGAAACCGGAGAACCCGGAGGAAACCCACGCAGACACGGGGAGAACATGGAAACTCCACCCAGATGGGGATTCGAACCGGGAATCCCTAGTGCTGAGAGGAGAACGTGCCGACCACTAAGCCACCGTGCCGCCCCAAATTATACATATATGGCATATATTGATTTTGGGGAAAATTTTCTCAAAGATTACCCATACTTCCTAAACCATTCCACCACTACTTGATAGGTGGAGGTCATGTCCATCACCTCTGTCAGTTTCAGAGGATTTCACTGTACCATTTATTAATAATGTCATGTTAAAGTTATACTAACTTTAGGCGAATTATACATACAGTATATAGAATAGACTATATTTGGTTCATTTTGCTCATCCGTGTTTACATGTACATAAATGTGTATTATCCTGTGTATATATAGGTGTATATTTTCTATTATAATTACTTTTTATTTTTTAAAACAAACTGCATTCTTTTTATTTTTATTATATTTCTTAATAACTTCATCTTTTTTCACATGTCTAACACTGTAAGTTGCTGCTGAGAATGTGAATTTCCACATTGTGGGACAAATAAAGGTTTATCTTATCTTATCTTATCTTAGCTTATCTTAATTTTTGACACCAATATCTCAGAATTTATCCATATATATGGATATAATTATATAATGCACCAAGGGTGTAAGCTTTCTTTGTAACTATTATGTCTGCCTGCACAGCTTAACAGAATAACTATCCTTGCGTTTTTTTGCACAAGGAACTTTTGTGCAAATGCACGAACTTGACAACAGTGCAAAACAGGCACTGTCGTGGATGTTGCGGCCAAGGGCCCCAGAATTTATGGTGATTATGCCAGATGTACAACAACAAAAAAGTAACATATGTGGTTTATTGGCCATTGGGGAGATCATGGTGCAGTGCCCTGATTGCAAAGAGTGCTTCCATCCTTCTTGTGCCAGCATCCCTGAAACCGCGGTGAATACAGAAGAGGAATGGCAGTGCCCAAACTGCAGCTCAGAATAATAATTCATTCATTCATTATCTCCCGCTTTATCCTCTATTAGGGTCGCGGTGGGGTTCCCCATGCCCATCCAGGGGAGAAAGCCTTGGGCGCTGGACAGATAGACCCAGGACAGGGTGCCAATCTATTGCTGGGCACACACTCACTCACACAGACACACTCTATATGGGGCAATTTTGAGAATTCAATTGACTTGATCCATGTTTTTGGACTGTGGGAGGAAACCGGAGAACCCGGAGGAAACCCACGCAGACACGGGGAGAACATGGAAACTCCACCCAGATGGGGATTCGAATCGTGAATCCCTAGCGCTGAGAGGCGAACTTGCTAACCACTAAGCCACCGTGCCGCCTCAGAATAATAAATTAAGTATAATTCTTTAATATGCTGGAACACAAGCATCTAGGTTTTCAAAAATATATGTACATTTTCTTGTATCTGTAATTATATACAATAAATTATCATCATTTAGGAAAAAATGCAATGGGCTCATTTAAATATATAAGGCAAAGACTCAATATTATTGGGCTAGACATCAACACATTAACATTTATGTCATTTAAATGGCAAAATTTCACTGCACGGCTGGGTTAAAGGAAGAACTAATTTCATTATGTGTAAAAAAATACTGTCAAATAGATCATTTTCATTTTTCATGTCAAGCTCCTCCTTGGATCACCACCTTACCGTGGTGGAGGAGTTTGCGTGCTTGAATGATCCTAGGAGCTATGTTGTCTGGGGCAAAAAGCCCCTGGCAGGGTCTCCCAAGGCAAATTGGTCCTAGGTGACAGGCTAGGTGACAAGAGTGGTCCAATAAAAACCCCTATGAAAAGAAACACCAGGAATACGTGTACCCTGCCCGATATAGGGTTATCGGGGTCCCACCCTGGAGCCAGGCCCGGGGATGGGGTTCGTCAGCGAGCGTCTGGCGGTCGGGCACTTTCCCGTGGTGCCCAGCCGGGCCCTGCCCGAAAGAGTTACATGGGTTCCCCCTCAAATGGGCTCACCACCTGTGGGGGGGTTAGTAATAGGGGTTCGGTGCAGTGTGGATCGGGCGGTGGTCTCCGCAGGGTGGCAGGGCTCTCCCTTAGAGATAGGGTGAGAAGCTCGGTCATCCGGGAGAGACTCGGAGTGGAGCCACTACTCCTCCGCATCGAAAGGAGCCAGTTGAGGTGGTTCGGGCATCTGGTAAGGATGCCTCCTGGGCGCCTTCCTAGGGAGGTGTACCAGGCAAGTCCGGCTGGAAGGAGACCCCGGGGAAGACCCAGGACACGCTGGAGGGATTATATCTCTCAGCTGGTCTGGGAACGCCTCGGGGTTCCCCCAGTCGAGCTGGTGGAGGTGGCTGGGGCGAGGGAGGTCTGGGTCTCCCTACTTCGGTTGCTGCCCCCGCGACCCGAACCCCGGACAAGCGGAAGATACTGGATGGATGGATGTCTTAGTGGTGCGTCAGTAAGCGCAAATGGGAAAGGAGGCAGATAAAACCAATGAAATAACAGTTCTAAGTACTAAATGTAGACACCTATCCTAAGTGATACTCTGAAACGTATAGTGATGATAGACAAGACATTCAACTGTCAAGTAGTGGTGGAATGGTTTAGGAATTATGGGTAATTTTTGAGAAAATTTCCCCCAAAATCAATATATACCATAGATGTATAATTTGCCGAAAGTTAGTATAACTTTAACTCTGATTTATTAAAAAAATGGTACCGTGAAATTCTCTGAAACTGACAGAAGTGATGAACATGACCTCCACCTATCATATAGTAGTGGAATGATTTAGACATTATGGATAGATTCTGAAAAATCGATGTCCAAAATCAGACAATTCCATACATGTATAATTTGCCTAATGTTGGCATGATTTTAACTCTGGATTATTAATAAATGGTACAGTGAAATCCTCTGGAACTGACAGTGGTGATGGACATGACCTTCACTTATCATATAATAGTGGAATGGTTTAGGCATTATTGGTAATTTCTGAGATATTGATGTCAAAAATTAGTCTATTCCATGTATGTATAAATCGCCTAAAGACAGTGTAACTTTAACATGAAGAAAATGGTTTTATGAAAAATGCTTTATGAAAAAATGGTACAGTGAAATCCTCTGAATTTTACAGTAGTGATAGATAAGACCCCTACCTATTATACGGTAGTGGAATGGTTTAGACATTATGGGTAGTTTTTGAGAAATTGATATTCAATCAGTGTATTCCATATATGTATAATTCGCCTAAAGACAGTGTAACTTTTACATGACTTTATTGTCATACAAGTGAAATCCTCTACCTGCCATGCAGTAGTGGAATGGTTTAGGCATTATGGGTAATTTTTGAGAAATTTTCCTCTAAAATCAGTTTTTATATATAACGCTTTTATATATAACGCTTTTTGGAGAATTTGAATTCTCCAAATTGCCCCATATAGAGTGTGTATGAGTGAGTAAGTGTGTGCCCGGTGATAGATTGGCGCCCTGTCCTAGGTGTATCTGCCCAGCGCCCGAAACGTTCTCCCCTGGATGGGCATGGGGATCCCCCCCCCCCCCACCCGAAACGTTCTCCCCTGGATGGGCATGGGGAACCCCCCCCCACCGCGACCCTAATAGAGGATAAAGCGGAAGATAATGGATGAATGGAATATTAATAACATAAACATAAGCCATGTTATATATTCATTCATTCATTATCTTCCACTTTATCCTATATTAGGGTCGCGCGAGGGAGGGCCCCCCGGGTTCCCCATGCCCATCCAGGGGAGAACGTTTCAGGCGCTGGGCAGATACACCCAGGACAGGGGGGCAATCTATCGCTGGGCACACACTCACACGGCCCTCTGTAGTCTGACTTCTTTTTGTTATTTGCTTTTCATACACTGTGCTACTTTATTTTCCATTAATCAGTATAATGAAGTAACAAAGTAAATACGTCTATAAACTTTTACCTTTGTGCATTTATATGAATAAAATTCATTGGATTAAATATAATGCAACTTTTCATAAAAAAAACAACAACAAACAAACAAAAAAAAAAAACCTTATGCAATTTTAATGTGTTAACACGACATACATCCATCTTTCATCTAAATCATTACATCTGAGCTCATGTGGATCTGTCTAAAAAAAATAACAGAGAATAAAAACCAACAGAAAAGATGAAATTTATGGCATTTATTATGTGATTTCACTTTTCTCACAGTTTCAGTACATCATACATCATCTAAATAAAACACGCACAAAAACAGAGACTTTCGAACCCCAAGCTGGGGGATGAACTTGAATGCCTGATGGATTTAAGCACAGCAGGTGATGTGTAGCTATGTAATGAGAAAGGGGGTGTGGCCTAAGGAGATGTATGTTATTAATTAAAAACTTTTTTCTTTAGGCAAATTGAGAAAATAATGTTCTTTCACTGACTATAAAAGGCAGAAATAACTGAAAATGGCAGAAAAGTCTCTCAGAGTGATGCAGCAGTCAAGATGTAATAAAAAAAATGTTTTTTTTTTAACGTCATGTCCCTATTTATAGTATTTACGTCAGGAAATGGTAAATGAATACTTATTAAATAATTCCAAATGCTCTGTCCACCTTCCTTTGTAGTGTTTCCCTCGGTTGCGCTGCTTCCGGAGGTGTATTTCCTTTTTAAAGTATTTAACCAATCACATTTCAGCATCATTGGTTGCCGGGCTTAAAATGTTTCTGCCTATGTCTTTAGAAAGATTTTTTTGTGGCGTGTAGCATTAAAAAAGTGTACATCGACCTGTCGCTTCAATTAATTAATCAGATTTGGAGTTCTCCACATGCGGGCCTGGGTTATTGCAGCAAATTCACGCCCTCTGATTGGAGGATTGGAGAGTACTTTCCAGCCAATAAAAATTTATTACAGAATTAAGACTCGACTTTCAGCATCCGCTTCCGTGGCGACAGAATGGGACTTCTTAATGGAATGAATTAAACGCTTTTTAAGTATATAGGGCGGCACGGTGGCTTAGTGTTTAGCATGTTCTCGTCTCAGCGCTAGGGATACCTGGAGTTTCCATGTTCTCCCCGTGTCCCTGTGGGTTTCCTCCCACAGTCCAAAAATCATGGATCAAGTCAATTGAGTTCACCAAATTGCCCCATATAGAGTGTGTTTGTGTGAGTGAGTGTGTGTCCAGCGATGGATTGGCGTCCTGTCCTGGGTGTATCTGCCAAGCGCCCGAAACGTTCTCCCCTGGATGGGCATGGGGAACCCCACCGCGACCCTAGTAGAGGATATAGCGGAAGATGGATGGATAGATTTTGTACAAATATTCAGGATTTTCATTCATTATCTCTCGCTTTATCCTCTATTGGGGGGGGGGGGTTCCCCATGCCCATCCAGGGGAGAACGTTTCGGGCGCTGGGCAGATACACCCAGGACAGGGGGGCAATCTATCACTGAGCACACACTCACTCACACAGACACACTCTATATGGGGCAATTTGGAGAACTCAATTGACTTGATCCATGTTTTTGGACTGTGGGAGGAAACCGGAAAGCCCGGAGGAAACCCACGTGGACACGGGGAGAACGTGGAAACTCCACCCAGATGGGGGTTCGAACCGGGAATCCCTAGTGCTGAGAGGAGAACGTGCTAAACCACTAAACCAACGTGCTGCCTTATTCAGGATTTGTGGTAAATAATTTTTCTATATTATATTGTAATGTTATGAGGTTATTGTTGATGATTTTAATGTTTGGCTACACAAATATAACAGCTGCTGTGGTTGTAATAATTATAATAAGGAGGGCTGGAGACAGGATTTCACAGGATTCGGAATTCATTAAAAAACATGTGTTTGCCGATTGGATCTGCCCCTCGCATTGCAGCAGCTCATGGTTGAATTCTGCGTATTATAACACACTCGTTCATCACACGTTCATCATAATGTCTATTGGATTTATACTGCATATTAGAGCTGTGCGGATCGATACAAATATCGATAATATCGATACCAACGCTGGTATTGGTATTGAACAATACTTGCGTAAAAAGATCGATACTCAAGTTTTTTGTGTGTGAAAATTCCTTTTTTATTGTTTTGTCTAAAAACAATTCTATTTGAAAAAAAGAAACAAAGAAAGAAAAAACTGTCTAGTGAGGGGAGTATTTTTACTTTATATTTGTATTGTCGTTTCTCCTTTTGTACCTCAACAATATATATTTTCCTCACGTTAAAGCAAACTTTGTTTTATTACTGTTCCATTGTTTCTAAACTAAGATGTTGATTGGGATACATTATTTTGTTGTCACCTACAATGTTTGGGGAAATTCTATACTAGGTCTTTTGGATCAATGAAGCTTAAATATTAAAAAGTATCGGTATCGGTATCGAATATCGCAATATTGGCCCTGTATTTACTTGGTATCGGATCGATACCAAAATTCTATCGCACATCCATAAAATAGTTAATGACAGGTGGATTAATTAAGTTGGAGGATTACTGAAGGGGGCAAGGGCGGCACGGTGGCTTATTGTTTAGCATGTTCTCCTCTCAGAGCTGGGGATTCCCGGTTCGAATCCCAATCGGGGTGGAGTTTCCATGTTCTCCCCGTGTCCGCGTGGGTTTCCTCCGGATTCTCTGATTTTCTTCTCACAGTCCAAAAACATGCCCAGCGATAGACTGCCCCCCTGTCCAGGGTGTATCTGTCCAGCGCCCGAAACGTTCTCCCCTGGATGGGCATTGAGAACCCCCCCACGACCCTAATAGAGGATAAAGCGGGAGATAATGAATGAATGAATGAATGAGTCCGAAAACATGGGTTCAAGGTAAATTGAATGCTCTTAATTGCCCCTATTTAGAGTGTGTGCATGCATGCTCAGCAGTAGATTGGCACCCTGTCCTCTTTGAGGGAACGAATTTATTTTCACTGTTCTCCTGAACACGGCACGGTGGCTTAGTGCTTTAGCATGTTCTCCTCTCAGCCCTAGGGATTCCCAGTTCAAATCTCAATCTGCGTGGAGTTTCCATGTTCTTCCTGTGTCCCAGAGGGTTTCCTCTGGGTTCTCCGGTTTCCTCCCACAGTCCAAAAACATGGATCAAGTCAATTGAGTTCTCCAAATTGCCCCATATAGAGTGTGCCTGTTTGAGTGAGCGTGTGTCCAGCGATAGATTGCCCCCCTGTCCTGGGTGTATCTGCCCAGCACCCGAAACGTTCTCCCCTGGATGGGCATGGGGAACCCCCCCCCACCCTAATATAGGATAAAGCTGAAGATAATGAATGAATGAAAGGATTACTGAAGACTGAAGTGTGCCACTGTTCAAATCAATAGAAAAACAATAACTGTTCAAAATTGCAGACAAAAGGAAGTATAGAAACACAAATGTAACTGTAAACAGCTAAATAACACTCGCAAACATTATTCCACTTTTATTTCCACAGCAGGATTTTAAACACCAGAAACTGATGGAAGTTTCAGAGTAAACGGCCCTATTGTTAAATTAACTGTAGCTACTTTTTTGCGTAAAGGTTAAAGACTAAGCACCTCCTAATGGACCTCCCCGAATATTTCACATTATTTTGGCTTTTGAAATGTAAACATTTAAAAAACATTGAGCTTACCAAAAACATAAAAAACATTTACTGTAGTTCACTATAAAATCGACGAAGACGTCTGAGGTCGCTACGGAAATCCCAGGGATCCCACATACATGACGTTACTGGTGTAAAACGATGAATATGGCAACCAATCAAACGCCAGCGATGACTGACTAGGACTTTGAATTTTCTACTGCTGATTTCTCAGATTCTGAAGATATCTTTTTAAACAGATGATGAGGACGAATCTGCAGTGAACGTGGGGGAGACTGTTCTCAACAACAACATAGACACAAAGAGCGGCGAAGGACAGGCATCAAAATTGGGAATTCTGGCTGTCTTGGGAATTCTGGAAGTCTTAGGAACACCTCTCGGTAACTTATTTACATTCCAGTATTGTTGGAAAGGCACTCTGTGATGGTCGGCGAATGTGGGCAGCCTTTATGAGCTGGAACATCACGGGCCGCGGGGAGACAAAGCCATGGGACAACAGCTACGGGACGGTTACTGTCTGTAATAAAGCCTGTTCCAGTTGGTGAAACGTCTCGGTCTTCATTCGTATCGCACCATAATCCACAGTTACATTACATTTAGTCATTTAGCTGATCGACAAGTCGTTTCAGAATACGCAGAACGAGGGATGGTTCTTTCAATAAATAGAGTCCGCAACTGGACTTCGGGGCTCTGTCTTGGTGGGACCGGTTTGGGGCTGAGATCAGAGTCGGATCGCGATCTTGGGCTCGTCTTGGACGAACATACGGCTATTCGAATAACTCTGAAACCATCTGTACCGTGCTTTTTGACGCCTTCAAAATGGTTCATCGAGGAAATTTTCGGATTTCCTAACATTTTATCCAAAGCGACTTCCAAATGAGAACATCACAAGTCAGTAGTCATGGAGAAAACCAGCTCCACTGTAGAATTTTCAAACCTGATCGTTATATGTGTTACGAGTGCCTATGTCACCTGTCCCTCATTTGAGTACTCATTGTCTCTGTTGGGTGATTGGTTTATTTTTGGTGCACATGATGGATTGTTTTGTATTTAGGTTCCGTGTTCCCCTTCCCCCATGAGTTCGCTTGGGCTGCTTGCGGCAGGAAGTGAGAACTACAAATTATAGAGTGAGTGGACGGTTCTTTCCAATGTGTTTGTCCACTTTTTTGTCGCTTAGTTATCTTTGGGCCACGGAGGCAGCTTCATTTCATCGGGTTCAACTTCTTAGGTTGGTGTCCACCATCTACATGACAAATGATGTACATAACATCTCACAAGACCTTGGGCGTGGCTAAATATTTAATTCATTCATTAGCTTCCGCTTTATCCTCTATTAGGGTCGCGGGGGGGTTCCCCATGCCCATCCAGGGGAGAACGTTTCGGGAGTTGGGCAGATACACCCAGAACAGGACGGCAATCTATCACTGGACACACACTCACTCACACACACACTCCATATGGGGCAATTGGGAGAACTCAATTGACTTGATCCATGTTTTTGGACTGTGGGAGGAAACCGGAGAACCCGGAAGAAACCCACGCGGACACGGGGAGAACATGGAAACTCCACCCAGATGGGAATTTGAACCGGGAATCCCCAGCGCTAAGACGACTAAGCCACTGTGCCGCCCACATAATAATATATAATATATAATTTTTCTAACCATCGATAACCAGTTAGGAACTTTACTCATGGTGTATTTATGTATTTCACAATTTCACATCAGCTGGTGGCTTAGTGGTTTAGCATGTTCTCCTCTCAGTGCCAGGGATTCCCGGTTCGAATCCCAATCTGGGTGGAGTGTCCATGTTCTCCCCGTTTCCGTGTGGGTTTCCTCTGGGTTCTCCGGTTTCCCCCCACAGTCCAAAAACATGGATCAAGTCAATTGAGTTCTCCCAATTGCCCCATATAGAGTGTGTGTGTGAGTGAGTGTGTGTCCAATGATAGATTGCCGTCCTGTTCTGGGTGTATCTGTCCAGTGCCTGAAACGTTCTCCCCTGGATGGGCATGGGGAACCGCCCCGTGACCCTAATAGAGGATAAAGCGGAAAATAATGGATGAATATTAGCTGGTGCTTACTCTTTAATGTTTCTGAACTTTGAACAACTGTCACTTGGCAATGTGTAACACACACTCCACCAATCAGAGTCATCCAGTGATTAGATTATATTAGATTTAGATTTGGTCATTTATTGGACGCTTTTATCCAAAGCGACTTACAAGGTGAGCACAGGGTTCATCACAACATCCCTGGAGCAATGAGGGTTAAGGGTCTCGCTCAAGGACCCACACTGGTAACTTCAGTGGACCTGGGATTTGAACCCCCAACCTTGATAGCCCAACATCCTCACCACTGAGCTACCCACCCCTTGGGGGGGATTGCATGCATTTAATTCCACCGTTGGCGTTCCTGGTTTGAGGGCAGGGTTCTGCCTGAATGTTCTGCGGGATTATGAAACTCTTTCCACCCTGTGATCAGCGGTGATTGGGCGTCTGTTCCGTGTGAACGCGCTGGTGATAATTCAGACTGCTCTGCTGAGCGAAGCTCCTCCCACACTGCGAGCAGGAGTAGGGTTTCTCTCCGGTGTGAATGCGCTGGTGGCTCTTGAGCGTGCAGGAATAATTGAAGCTCTTGCCGCAATGTGAACAGGAGTAGGGTTTGTCGCCCGTGTGGATGCGCTGGTGGATCTTCAGATTGCTCTGCTTATTAAAGGTCTTCCCGCACTGCGAGCAGGAGTACGGCTTCTGCCCCGTGTGGATATTCTGGTGGCATTTCAGGTGACTCTGCCGGGTGAAGCTCTTCCCGCACTGCGAGCAGAAGTAGGGTTTCTCTCCGGTGTGAATGCGCTGGTGATGTTTCAGATAGTCCCATTTGGTGAAGCTCTTCCCGCAGAGCGAGCAGGCGTATGGTTTCTCTCCGGTGTGAATGCGCCGGTGGTTTTTCAGCGTGCTCTGTCGCGTGAAACTCTTGCCGCACTGCGAGCAGCTGAAGGGCTTTTCTCCCGTGTGAACGAGCCGGTGGGAGCTGAGCGTGCTCTGTTTGGTGAAGCGCTTCCCGCACTCTGAACAGCTGAACGGCTTGTCCTCGGTGTGGATGTACTGGTGGTTTTTGAGGTCGTTTTGGTTGGAGAAGCCCTTTCCGCACTGCGCACAGAAATACGAGTTCCCTGCCGTGTGAATCAGCTGGTGGCGCTTTAGAGTGCCCACTTGGTTGAAGCTTTTTCCGCAGTGCGAGCAGGAGTAGGGTTTCTCTCCCGTGTGAATGCGCTGGTGACTTTTGAGGGAACTCGAGTAGTTGAAGGTCTTGCCGCACTGCGAGCAGGAGTAGGGTTTCTCTCCCGTGTGAATGCACTGGTGGATTCTCAGATTGCTCTGCTTATTAAATCTCCGTCCGCACTGCGAACAGGAGTACGGCTTCTCGCCGGTGTGAACGCGCTGGTGACCTTTCAGACGGCTTGGTGAGGAAAAACTCTTCCCACACTGAGGACAGGAATGCGTCTTCACTTGCATGTGAAGGCGCTGGTGGTGCTCCAGGTGAGTCGGGTTGGTAAAGCCTTTCCCGCACTGCGAACAGACACACGAGTTGTCGTCCGTGTGAATCCGCTGGTGCCGTTTGAGCGTGTCCACTTGATTGAAGCTTTTGCCGCATTGTGAACAGGAGTAGGGTTTCTCTCCGGTGTGAATGCGCTGGTGACTCTTGAGAGAACTGGAATGATTGAAGCTCCTTCCACACTGTGTACAAGAGTAGGGTTTCTCTCCGGTGTGAATGCGCTGGTGGCGTTTGAGAGTGCCCAACTGATTAAATCGCCTCCCACAATGGGAACAGGGATGTGGTTTTTGTCCAGTGTGAATGCACTGGTGGTGTTTAAAACCTTTTCGATTCGTGAAGCTCTTTTCACATTTTGAGCACGATGAGATCTGTTCTTCGGTGTTCATACTCTGGAGGTGGACTTTACACGTTTTCGTAAAGTTTTCGCCACAACTTGAGTGTCTTTGAATTATCTTCTTGGCCGTTTGTCGGTCTTTGTGAGGATGTCTGTGCAAGAAGGTCCTGCTGAGTTCTGCTTCTGTTTAGAGAACAATTTTATGAAAATCTTTCATCATAATAGTAATAACACAACTCGGTTAGTAAATTAACATTTACACAATACACAAAAATTGTTTATCTAACACAGGGGTGCTCAATACGTCGATCGTAGGGGTGTCAGGTCGATCGCGATGGAGGTTTGAAAAAAAAAAAGCGTTTATCACGTATCAGCGCTTTTTTTTTTTTTTTTTTTTTTTTTCCCCCACATTTTTTTATTGATGATTCAAGAAGTGCAATACAAAAACATCATGTTAATACAATATTTATAGCGAGCATCCATTTCTACCCCGAATATTAGCACGAACCCCCAAATATACAACAAAAGAGAACATATCTAAAAAAAAAAAAAAAAAAAAAAATATATATATATATATATATATATATATATATATATATATATATATATATATATATATATATCTAAAAAAAAATATATATGTATATAAAAAATATATATATAATAAAAAAATAATAACAAAATAAAATAAATAATAAAATAAAATAAATAAATAAATTATAGTAATAATAATAAATTACTCTCTCCCCCCAATCCCCCAATGAAATATGCATACCTCTCAAACCCCCTCCACCCCCGTCACATCCAGACCTTTAAGTTGTTTAAAGTATTCAATAAATGGTTGCCACAACTCCTCAATTTTGCTAGCTGAGTGCCTCAGGTTGAACTTGACTTTCTCCAGACTAATAAAAAATATGACATCTTTTAGCCACAGGGAGTGTGAAGGCGGGACCGCAGATTTCCAGCTCAAGAGAATTCTTCTTCTGGCTAGTAATAAAGAAAAAGCTATAGCCTTATGGACACTAGCTGTACCTCTTAGTGGGCCTTTAGGCTCACCGAAGATTGCCCATAGGGGGTCTGGGTCCAGTCTATATTTAAATGCTCTTGAAAGAGTGGTGAAAATATCTGACCAAAATTTATGAATTTTGTGGCAAGACCAGAACATATGAACCTAGTCCGTAGGATCAAAACTACAACGGGGGCAAGCGGCATCAGAGTTTGCCAATCTGGCTTTCGTGTAGTAAGCTCTGTGAACTAGTTTCAGTTGCATTAGGCCAAGTCTAGCGCAAGATGCAGTAGAGTTGAACTTTGCCAGAGCCCTAGACCACCAGTCCTCATCCAAATCCTCATCCAAGTCCGCATCCCACTTTGCTTTGAGAGAAGAATCTGTCATCCCGCTAAGATTAGAGATACATTTATATATTTTAGTTATCAAGCCTTTTGTGTCTGGTTTTAAGCTGCACAATTCCTCCCATGGTGAAGTTTCAGGTTCACTGGGGAAGGATGGGAAAAGAGATTGAGCCCAGTGGCGAGCTTGTAAATATCGGAAAAAATTAGTCGATGGGAGATTAAATTTAACTCTTAAATTTTGAAAGCTTGAAAATATCTTTTCAGTAAATAAGTCTCGGAAGCTAGAAATCCCAATGTTGGACCAAAGTAAAAAGGTTGCGTTGGTCAGAGAGGGTTTAAACAAATGATTATGATATATAGGGCTCAACGAAGAGGCGTCCAGAAATTGATTTAGCTTTCTAAATTGGGCCCAAATCCTCAAGATTGATACCACCCCCGTGACGAGTGTAGTTAGACGAGTGTAGTTTTGGGGACAATGGAAGACTTCAATAAATTAGAGCAGACAAAGAGGTACCTCTACAAGATCCAGATTCCAATCTACACCAGTCAGTATCTGGGGAGTGAAGCCAAAAGTTAACTTTTTGCACATTTGCCGCTAAGTAATAATGAAAAAGTTTGGGGAGTGCTAGACCACCATTCCTTCTAGGCTTCTGAAGAGTAGCACTTCCTATCCGAGGAACCTTGCCTGACCAGATAAAGTTTATGATAATCTTGTTAATACGTTTAAAGAATACTTTCGGTAGAAAAATAGGGAGGCATTGAAACAAAAATAAGAATTTAGGTAAAATGATCATTTTGACACATTGAACTCTGCCGGCCAATGAAAGAGGAAGACTATTCCATCTTTGGAAATCAACCTTCATTTCGGTAATTAAAGAAGGGAAGTTAGCCTGTCTGATGGAGGACATATTACGTTTAAGTTTGATACCCAAATATCTATAACCCTCATGGGATATCTTAAAAGGGATAGTGCCTTGGTTAAGCTTCTGGGCCGCATTATTAACCGGAAAACATTCACTCTTTTGAAAATTTAATTTGTATCCCGAAAATGAACCGAAATCTTTTAATATGGATTCAGCTATAGGAATAGTTTCTAGAGGGTCCCTTAGATATAGTAGCAGATAATCAGCATAAAGGGAGACCCTGTTCTCCATCCCATTACGTATAATACCTTTAATAGAAGTGGAGGAACGAAGGGCAATTGATAAAGGTTCCAATGCGAGAGCGAAGATCAGTGGGGACAAAGGGCAACCCTGACGTGTCCCCCGAAATATGGGAAAGGGGAACAGATCGAATTGGTGTACACACTTGCCTGTGGTAGGGAATATAGTAATTTAATTCAGGACAATATTTTTTCACCAAAGCCAAATTTACTTAGGGCAAATAATAAGTAGTCCCACTCGATCCTGTTGAAAGCCTTTTCAGTGTCTAGTGCAATAACTACTTCTGGAACCTGCGAAGCACCTGAAGTAAGAATAACATTTAGGAGTTTGCGAATATTAAAAAACAAATGTCGTGCCTTAATAAAGCCCGTTTGATCTTCAGAAATAATAGAAAGAAGAACCTTTTCAATACGTTTAGCTAATATTTTGGCAAAAAGTTTGTGTTCGCAACATAGTAGGCTGATTGGTCTACATGAAGAGGGGTCCTTGTCTTTCTTTAACAGAAGTGTAATGGAGGCCTGGCAGATTGTAGGTGGTAATCTACCACTTATAAGGGATTCATTAAACATGTCCAATAACAAAGGGGCAAGTTTGACGTAAAATTTTTTATAAAATTCAATACCATAGCCATCCGGACCAGGAGATTTACCACAACTCATCAACCCGATGGCCTCATTTATTTCCTGCAGAGAGATTGGAAGGTCACGTTCGGCAGCTTTTGTCAACTCTATAGATGGGATCTCCAATTTATTAATAAAAGATCGCATTCTATTTGTGTTATTAGAGCCCTCAGAGGTATATAGAGAGGAATAATAAGTTTCAAAAACTTTGTTAATTGCTTTAGCATTGGTGACCAGATTACCTGCATCATCCTTAATTTGGTGAATCAGTCTCGATGCAGCCTGTCTACGGATTTGGTGTGCCAATAATCGGCTATTCTTATCTCCGTATTCAAAAGCCCCCGAGACTGTCGAATAAGGGTTTCTGCTTTTTTTGTGGACAGCAAATTATATTCAGGTCCAGACGGCGTTTATAAAGTTCAGAGGAGGGATTTGAAGCCATTTGCTTATCTAAAGTTGAAATTGATAAATATAGTTCCTCCATCTTTTTTAGTCTGGATCTTTTCTCAAATGCCGAATAAGCTATAATCTCCCCTCTTAAAACCGCCTTCAAAGCCTCCCATAGAGTAGAATTATAAATTGAGTCAGATCTATTGTTAGATAGAAAAAAATCAATAGTATTCGAAATTGTAGTACAAAATTCTTCACTCGACAGGAGCTGAGGGTTAAAACGCCAAGGAATTCTTCCTCTCTCAAAAGATTTGAGTTCGAGGACCATTTGTATAGGCCCATGATCAGATATAATAATAGGTAAGTACTCAATGATTTTAACGGAGTCCAAAAGTAGTTGGTCTATGAAAAAATAATCTATGCGTGAGAAGGAACGGTGTGGGTGGGAAAAAAATGAGACGATTTGGCCAAGGGGTTCCTGCATCTCCATGGATCGACATATCCATTTTCCTCCATGAAGCCAGACAAAGTCATCCCAGACTGTGGAATGACTTTAGTTCCAGATCTATCCAATACAGGATTAATCACACAATTTATATCACCTCCAAAAATAAGTCTATGCGTGTTCAAATCCTGAAGACTAGAAAAAAGCTTGTTAACAAAGTTTACGTCATCCCAATTTGGAGTGTATACATTGACCAATAAAACTGGGGTTTGAAAAAGAAGCCCGGATAGAACAATAAATCTACCATTTTGGTTCGTTAGAATGTGAGATGGCTTAAACTGTAATCTTTTATGAATTAAAATGGCTACCCCTCTCGATCTGGAATTATAATTGGAATGGAAAACCTGGCCAACCCAACCCCTACATAGCTTAGTGTGTTCCGGTTTGGACAAGTGGGTTTCTTGTAAAAACGTGATGTCAGCCTTTAGATGTTTAAGGTGAGAGAATACTTTTGTACTTTTTAGTGGAGATTGCAGCCCCTTCACATTCCAAGAAATGAACTTAATTCCTCTGTCTGTTTTGTTGGCCATCAAAAATAATTATCAAATAATGATTAGAGGTCGGAAGTAGAGAGAGAACGGAGAGAGGCGATGAGAAGACCAAAGGAGAGAGAGAGGGGAAAAAAAAAATAAATAAATAAAATAAAGAAAGAAAAAGAAAAAAAAAAAAAACGTGCAAGAGCAAAGATAAAAGGAGAGAAAGTTCAACGTTAACACATTTAACATTTAAGCCATGAACAGTTATAACATGTAGAGAGATACTTATTGATACAAAAAAAAAAAAATTTGAGTCCGTATATCTACGACAATTTAAATGTAGTTAAGTAACAAATATGATTCGGGATCCTCCCCAGATAACTCACCACACCGAGAATCAGTCTTGAACCTCCCAAAGGTCTTGCTAATGTTCATTAAATTATCAGGGGTGTCAAAGATATGTGATCGGCCCTCGAATTCAACCCGGAGCATCGCCGGATATAGCAACCTGAATCGGATTCCTCTGTTGTAAAGCACAGCTTTAATGTCACGGAACGCCGAACGCCTGCGTGAGAGGTCTGCGCTGTAGTCAGGGAAAACTCTGATCCTGTGATCTCTGAAAGATAATTCTCCACGGCTGTTCCGAAGCACAAATTCTTTATCCTGGAAGTTGTGGAACAGAACGATAAATGCTCTGGGCTTACTGAAACCATCAGCTGTGCGACCCAACATATGTGCTCTGTCCAGAACGGGACGATGTTGGAATTTTTCGGTTCCGAAAACCTCGAAAAGGAGATCCGTCATGAATTTCAGAGGGTTATCTCCCTCCAATTTTTCAGGCACTCCTATTATACGAAGGTTAGATCTCCTGGCGCGATTTTCCAAATCGTCCAATTTGTCCATAAGATCGACATTGTGTGCGCGGAGGGCTTTACAAGAGTTTTCTAAAGCGATTATACGATCGCTGTGGTCCGAAGCGGCTTCCTCCAGAGATTTAATTGTACCAGCGTGTAAATCCAGTCTCTGTTCGATGGACAGCAATGAGGCCTGGATCGGTTGCAGGGCCCGGTTCAGCGCGCTCGCGTGTTCCGAAAGGAGCGACTGTTCCAAAGATTTCAACGCGGGTAGAAACCAGGGAGGGGGAGCTGATTCATCCGTAGTACATTCTATTTCAGGTGCGTTCGTCGCCGGGGAAGTCTCCCTACCTCTTGAAGGGGAACCCTCACGCTCCATGCCCGACTTATTACCTGGTGTAGCTACTTTTGTCGGGAACATTCGATCAAAGGCGGAGTTGCGCGTGGCGGAGCTTGTCTTAGCAGTCGATTTTTCTCTTAAATTGCGAGACATTTCGTTTTTAGTCAGATCGGGGAATCACGTATCCTCCACTTAATTGTCACAAGATTGTTAATAAAGGCTTAAACAAAGTTATTTATGCGAAATCTGTGGGAGCGGTGCAACGACACGTCTACTCAGACTCAAACATAACCCCGAGTCCCCATCAGCGCTTTTTTTTTTACAGCACAGTATCTGAAGCGCTTATACACACACATTCACACACAATGTGATTCATTCTAAATCGCGATCTCTTGCAAGCGAGCGATCAGTCTGCCCCCCCCCCCCGTCTCTCTCGCTGCTCCCAAAACCGGCACGTTGCCACGCCTCCGTGCCCAAATCCGAAGCACTGCCTCGAGAATCATCTACATTAGATAGTTCCTGTTTGTGTTTTTACACTTTATTTGACTGACAAGACGAGTGAAGGACGAGTGAAGCTCAAAAAGAACTAAAATGCTCCACTTTCATTTAGAATGGGGGGGGGGGGGTATTTTTTTTGTCAAACTCAAAATGCATTTTCTTTTATTAATGTTCATGTTGTGTTTGGGGGCAGCACGGTGGCTTAGTGGTTTAGCATGTTCTCCTCTCTGCGCTAGGGGTTCCCAGTTCGAATCCCAATCTGCGTGGAGTTTCCATGTTCTCCCCGTGTCCACGTGGGTTTCCTCCAGGTTCTCCGGTTTCTACCCACAGTCCAAAAACATGGATCAAGGTCAATTGAATTCTCCAAATTGCCCCATATAGAGTGTGTTTGTGTGTGTGAGTGTATGCCCAGTGATAGATTGGTGCCCTGTCCTGGGTGTATCTGCCCAGCGCCTGAAACGTTCTCCCCTGGATGGGCATGGGGAACACCCCCCCCCCCCCCCACGAACCTAGTAGAGGATAAAGCAGAAGATAATGGATGGATGGATGTTCTGTTTGGGGAAATGGGTGGTTACAGTGATTGTTTTACACTTGTGTTGTATACTGTGTGTGTGTGTGTGTGTGTGTGTGTGTGTGTGTGTGTTTAACTAAAATCAGATCTTCTTGCTATTTGCTGGAATGTGTTTAATAAAAGAGCAATTCTAACTGATTCGACAATACTAACATGATGTGTGTAAACAGGTTTCAATATAAAAGCCTAAAAAATAGAGATTGACACCGATAGATCTCGATGACCTGTCCAATGGAAAAGTAGATCTCGGGCCAGAAAAGTGTGGACACCCCTGATCTAACATATAGTATCCATATGTAAAACGGGTCGTTCCGATCCTCAAATCTGATTGGCTGAACCATTTGTCCCGTTGTGGACAAATGAGTGCTTCACATTCATATCAATGCGTAATACACAATACATTATTTTCCTGATGTTTTTTGTGAACTGCGTTCTTTAGTCACTAGATGGCAGTATTTGATTGTTAGAGAAACCGGAATCCCGTTACTCAATGAGCAGCGTTCATTTTTTGCTTGTGTTTGTAAGCAATAAGACATATGATGTTGTGTATTATTGTGTATCACGGGAAAGAGGTGTATTGCTTAAATATAGTAACAAACAATATCCGAATGTTGATTTGTTGATGTACAAGGAATTTTTTTTTCTTGGCGCTGATGGCGACATACATAATATTAAAATAAAATGGTAGAAAAGAAAATATAATATATACACAAAGAATAAACAACAATAAATACATCAGTGGCAGAGTGAATGGTGGGGGGGGGGGGGAGTTAAAGTGGTGGAATGTGGGAACAGTCCTCTTTAAATAAACTGAAAAAAAATAAAATTAAAAAGCTTTGGAGGTGTATTAATAATACTGTTATTAATGTTAACATTATGTTTACATAAGGGTTTGTATATTCAAGTGTCATTTTATTTTAAGTTTCTAAACTTAATATTAACTTTATTATATTATATTCATTCATCATCTCCCGCTTAATCCTCTACTGGGCGGGGGAGTCCCCATGCAAATCCAGGGGAGAACGTTTTGGGGAATGAGCAGATACACCAATGACAGGACGCCAATGTATCCCTGGGCACACACTCACTCACACACACAATACAGTATATGAGGCAATTTAGAGCATTCAATTCTCCTTGAACCCGGAGAACCCAACGGAAACCCACATGGACCTGGGGAGAACATGTAACATGGAGGAGAACATGCAAACGTGGACAAGGGGAGAACATGCAAACTCCTCTCAGATTGGGTTTCGAAACTGGATCCCCAGCGCTGAGAGGAGAACATGCCAACCACTAATCCACCATGCCAACCATTATATCATGTTATGGAACTGTGTTTGGTGATCTCACCTGGATTAGTGACCTGTTCCTGGTGCGTCTCCTCCTTTACAATGCTGATAGCTGGGATAGGCTCCATGACCCCCACGGCCTTGTTCAGAATAAAGAAGATATGAAAATGAATCAATAAATAAATTAAATAAATGAATTAATAAAATGTGGCGGCATGGTGGCTTAGTGCTTTAGCATGTTCTCCTCTCAGCACTAGGGATTCCCGGTTCGAATCCCCATCCGGGTGGAGTTTCCATGTCCTCCCCGTGTCTGCGTGGGTTTCCTCCGGGTTCTCCGGTTTCCTCCCACAGTCCAAAAACATGGAGCAAGGTCAATTGAATTCTCCAAATTGCCCCATATAGAGTGTGTCTGTGTGAGTGAGTGTGTGTCCAGTGATAGATTGCCCCCCTGTCCTGGGTGTATCTGCCCAGCGCCCGAGACGTTCTCCCCTGGATGGGCATGGGGAACCCCACCGCGACCCTAATAGAGGATAAAGCGGGAGATAATGAATGAATGAATGAATTAATAAAGGGGCGGCTTAGTGGTTTAGCATGTTCCCCTCTCAGCACTAGGGATTCCCGGTTCGAATCCCCATCCGGGTGGAGTTTCCATGTCCTCCCCGTGTCTGCGTGGGTTTCCTCCGGGTTCTCCGGTTTCCTCCCACAGTCCAAAAACATGGAGCAAGGTCAATTGAATTCTCCAAATTGCCCCATATAGAGTGTGTCTGTGTGAGTGAGTGTGTGTCCAGTGATAGATTGCCCCCCTGTCCTGGGTGTATCTGCCCAGCGCCCGAGACGTTCTCCCCTGGATGGGCATGGGGAACCCCACCGCGACCCTAATAGAGGATAAAGCGGGAGATAATGAATGAATGAATGAATTAATAAAGGGGCGGCTTAGTGGTTTAGCATGTTCCCCTCTCAGCACTAGGGATTCCCGGTTCGAATCCCCATCCGGGTGGAGTTTGCATGTCCTCCCCGTGTCTGCGTGGGTTTCCTCCGGGTTCTCCGGTTTCCTCCCACAGACCAAAAACATGGATCAGGTCAATTGAGTTCTCCAAATTGCCCCATATAGAGTGTGTCTGTGTGAGTGAGTGTGTGTCCAGTGATAGATTGCCCCCTGTCCTGGGTGTATCTGCCCAGCGCCCGAGACGTTCTCCCCTGGATGGGCATGGAGAACCCCCCCCCCCCCCCCCCCCCCCCCCCCCCCCCCCCCCCCCCCCCCCCCCCCCCCCCCCCCCCCCCCCCCCCCCCGCGACCCTAATAGAGGATAAAGTGGAAGATAATGAATGAATGAATAAATGAATAAAATGAATTCATAACTAAAGCGATTTTATTGAAAATTTTCTACACGTAACTTTATATTTTGTTATTTCTGATGGTAGTGCAATCTCAAAATACCTTTATACTTTTATACGATTATAATAAATAAAATTAAATAGACTCAGATCTGAAATAAATCCAGCAGCAGTCTCACTTACATCGCGATCATTCACACGCTGCACACTGTCGGTAAACGTAATGAACCTTACCTTCGGTGATTTAATAATAAATTAGAGATTCGATTGTTTTAGTTTATAATAAATCTCTTTAAAGCGCTCAGATCGCGGCGTGTCTCTGCCTTTCTTCTCTTTATTCCTCGCTTCGTTTAATGGCGGGTGGCACGAGAATGTAATGCAATGCTGCCGCCTGCTGTTCGAATTGAAGATCGCAATACAATGCAAGTGTTTCAAAGTGTAGAGCGGCATTTACTTTAGTTCATTCATTAACTTCCTCTTTATCCTCTATTAGGGTCGGTGGGGGGGGGGGGGGGGGTTCCCCATGCCTATCCAAGGGAGAACGTTTCAGGCGCTGGGCAGATACACCCAGGACAAGGGGGCAATCTATCACTGGGCACACACTCACTCACACAGACACACTCTATATGGGGCAATTTGGAGAACTCAATTGACTTGATCCATGTTTTTGGACTGTGGGAGGAAACCGGAGAACCCGGATGAAACCCACGCGGACACGGGGAGAACATGGAAACTCCACCCAGATGGGGATTTGAACCGGGAATCCCTAGAGGATTCATTCATTCATTATCTCTCGCTTTATCCTCTATTAGGGTCACGGTGGGGTTCCCCATGCCCATTCAGGGGAACGTCTCGGGCGCTGGGCAGATAGACCCAGGACAGGGCGCCACTCCATCGCTGGGCGTGCTGAGAGGAGAACATGCTAAACCACTCAGCCACTGTGCCGCCGTGTTTTCCAAATTCTTCTTTTAAAATTGAAATTTATGTGATAACTTTAAAACAGCGGCACGGTGGCTTAGTGGTTTAGCATGTTCTCCTATCAGCACTAGGGATTCCCGGTTCGAATCTCCATCTGGGTGGAGTTTGCATGTTCTCCCCGTGTCCACGTGGGTTTCCTCCCACAGTCCAAAAACATGGATCAAGTCAATTGAGTTCTCCAAATTGCCCCATATAAAGTGTGTCGGTGTGAGTTAGTGTGTGTTCAGTGATAGATTGCCTCCCTGTCCTGGGTGTATCTGCCCAGCGCCCGAAACGTTCTCCCCTGGATGGACATGGGGAACCCCCCCCCCCCACCCCCCATGACCATAGTAGAGGATAAAGTGGAAGATAATTAATGAATATTCATATTAAATCTGGTATTATGTTAAAACAGATTTTAACAAAAAAATTTGGCGCCAGGATATATCTACGTTGTTAGCATGTTCTCCTCTCAATGCTGGGAATCCAGGTTCGAATCCCGATCTGGGTGGAGTTTGCATGTTCTTCCTGTGTCCGCATGGGCTTCCTCCCACAGCCCAAAAACATGGGTTCAAAGTGAATTGGTTGCATCCTGTCCTGGGTGTATCTGCCCAGCGCCCAAATCGTTCTCCCCTGGATGGGCATGGGGAACCCCCCCCGCGACCCTATAGAGGATTTAGCCGAAGATAATGAATGAATGAATAATAATGAATATTCACTTTTAAGATTTAAGAAGCCAATTTAATAATGGGCGGCACGGTGGCTTAGTGGTTAGCACGTTCTCCTCTCAGCACTAGGGATTCCCGGTTCGAATCCCCATCTGGGTGGAGTTTCCAAGTTCTCCCCGTGTCTGCGTGGGTTTCCTCCGGGTTCTCCGGTTTCCTCCCACAGTCCAAAAACATGGATCAAGTTAATTGAGTTCTCTAAATTGCCCCATATAGAGTGTGTTTGAGTGTGTGAGTGTGTACCCAGCGATGGATTGGCGCCCTGTCCTGGGTCTATCTGCCCAGCGCCCGAGACGTTCTCCCCTGGATGGGCATGGGGAACCCCACCGCGACCCTAATAGAGGATAAAGCGGGAGATAATGAATGAATGAATGAATGAATTTAATAATGTGGAGTGACGCTCGACCTCCAATCAAGCGCATCCTAGGTGGCGCTATTACACTAAATTGTAATCTCAGCAGCCAAACGACAGAAAGAGAAGAACAAGAACAATAACAACATCAGCGTCACCCCGTGTGTTTAAAGCTCAGAACAATTTAATAGAAATACTCTTGTGACGTCATCATTATTATCAGAAGATCAAATCCAGTTCATTACTGAAGGTGAGAGTCTTAATTAAACTAATTAAAGGTTTCTTCTCTGTGTGGATCATCAGGATGGAATTAAAACTGATAGAAGGTGCATTTCTTTAGGACTTTGTTCTGGATGACGTCATTGTTTCTAATCCTAATCTCGTGACAGATGTATGTGAATGCAGTGTAATCCCAAATAATAAAGTATAAAATGACGTGTTCAGCGTTCTCTCTCACAACTCTGGACTTTAATTACCCACAATGCACTTAGTGGTTTAGCATGTTCTCCTCTCATCACTAGGGATTCCCGGTTCGAATCCCAAACTGGGTGGAGTTTTCACATTTCCCCCCGTGTCCGCGTGGGTTTCCTCCGGGTTCTCTGTTTTTCTTCCCACAGTCCGAAAACATGCCCAGCGATAGATTGGCGTCCTGTCCTGGGTGTATCTGCCCAGCGCCTGAAACGTTCTCCTCTGGATGGGCATGGGGAACCCCCCCCCCATGACCATAATAGAGGATAAAGCGAGAGATAATGAATGAATGAATGAATGAGTCTGAAAAGATGGATTCAAGGTAAATTGAATGCTCTTAATTGCCCTGATTTAGAGTGTGTGCATGCGTGCTCAGCAGTAGATTGGCACCCTGTCCTCTTTGAGGGAACGGATGGAATTTATTTTCACTGTTCTCCTGAACACGGCACGATGGCTTAGTGCTTTAGCATGTTCTCCTCTCTGCGCTAGGGATTCCCGGTTCAAATCTCAATCTGGGTGGAGTTTCCATGTTCTTCCCGTGTCCGCGTGGGTTTCCTCCGGGTTCTCCGGTTTCCTCCCACAGTCCAAAAACATGGATGAGTTCTCCAAATTGCCCCATATAGAGTGTGTCTGTGTGAGTGAGTGTGTGTCCAGTGATAGATTGCCCCCCTGTCCTGGGTGTATCTGCCCAGCGCCCAAGATATTCTCTCCTGGATGGGTATGGGGACCCCCCCCCCCACCACCCTAATATAGGATAAAGCGGAAGATAATGAATGAATGAATGTTCTCCTGAACAAGGTGGTGGAGGTGATGGAGCCTATCCCAGCTCTCATTCAACACAAGGAGGAGGAAGACCCTCCACCTGTTACCAGTCCAGGTGAGATCATTACCCATGATGCACCATACCACCACACACTACACAAAAAGGACAGCATTAAACAGTCTGATCCTGTAAAATGTTACTTGGTATTTCATTCATTCATCCATTATCTTCTGTTTTGTCCTATATTAGGGTCGTGGGGGGGGGGGGGGGGGGTTCCCCTTGCCCATCCAGGGTAGAACGTTTCGGGCGCTGGGCAGATACACCCAGGACAGGATGCCAATCTATCACTGGACACACACTTACTCACACACACACACTCTATATGGGTCAATTTGGAGAATTCAATTGACTTGATCCATGTTTTTGGACTGTGCGAGGAGACCGGAGAACCCGGAGGAAACCCGGGATGGGGATTCGAACCGTGAATCCCTAGCGTTGAGAGGAGAACCACTAAGCCACCGTGCCTACTTGGTATTTGAAAATACAATTTATACTGGGGGCGGCACGGTGGTTTAGTGGTTGGCACGTTCTCCTCTCAGCGCTAGGGATTCCCAGTTTGAATCCCCATCTGGGTGGAGTTTCCATGTTCTCCCCGTGTCTGCGTGGGTTTCCTCCGGGTTCTCCGGTTTCCTCCAACAATCCAAAAACATGGATCAAGTCAATTGAGTTCTCCAAATTGCCCCATATAGAGTGTGTGTGTGAGTGAGTGTGTGTTCAGTGATAGATTGGTGTCCTGTACTGGGTGTATCTGCCCAGCGCCCGAAACGTTCTCCCCTGGATGGGCATGGGGAACCCCCCCCCCACGACCATAATAGAGGATAAAGCAGAAGATAATGAATGAATGAATTTATTCTGGGACCCCGTAGGCCCAATTATGCAAACAGAGACCAGTTGGTTAGTTAAACGAGTTATTTTCTTGTATTGTTTAAATGTTTGACTATTAAATATGTGTCATTAATGTCATTAACACAAAGGCTTGGAGGGTGTGGTAGCTCACTGGTTAGGGCGTTGGACTATCAATCTGGAGGTTGGGGGTTCAAATCCCAGGTCCACTGAAGTTACCAGTGTGGGTCCTTGAGCAAGACCCTTAACCCTCATTACTCCAGGGATGTTGTGATTAACCCTGTGCTCACCTTGTAAGTCGCTTTGGATAAAAGCGTCTGCTAAATGACCAAATGTAATGTAATGTTGTAATGAAAGACTTTTATCGATTCTTCTCTAAACAGAAGAAGGATCCTTCACGACCCTCTTGCCAAAACATTCCCACAAAGACGTGACCAAGAAGAAAATACATCACTGCTTACGTTGTGGAGGAACCTTCACTGAAATGGATGAACTCAAACAGCACCAGTGCGCTAACATGGAAGAAACAACCTTCATCTGCTCTCAGTGTGGAACAAGCTTCACAAACCAAACGAGCCTTAAACGCCACCAGCGAATTCACCGAGACAAATTATACTCCTGCTCGCAGTGCGGGAAAAGATTTACGTGCCAAAGTAAACTTAAACAACACCAGCCCACTCACACGGGAGAGAGACCGTACTCCTACCCGCAGTGTGGAAACACGTTTACAGAGCGGAGTAATCTGAAAAAACACCAGCGCATTCACACCGGAGAGAAACCATATGTCTGCTCAGAGTGCGGCAAGAGCTTCACTTATCTGGGTGGTCTTAACCAACACCGCCGCCGTCATACAGGAGAGAGACCCTATACCTGCTCACACTGCGGGAAGAGCTTAAGTTGTAAGAGCGACCTTAAAAAACACAAGTGCATTCACATGGGAGAGAAACCGTACTCCTGCGCACAGTGCGGTCAGAGTTTTACTCAGCAATGTCATCTAGATAAACACCAGCATACTCACGCCAATGAGAAACCATACTTCTGTTCGCAGTGTGGAAAAAGCTTTACAAACCAAACCGGTCTGAAATACCATCAGCGCATTCACACCGACCAATCGCTTTCCTGTTCGCAGTGTGGAAAACGTTTTATTTGTCAAAGTGCTCTTAAACGACACCAGCGCAGTCACACGGGAGAGAAACCCTACTCATGTGCCCAGTGCGGGAAAGGCTTTACTTGTGGGAGCGACCTCAATAAACACCAGCGCACTCACACCGGACAGAAACCATACTCCTGCTCACAGTGCGGGAAGAGTTTTACTCGTGCGAGCATTCTAAAAAACCACCAGCGCAGCCATACAGGCGAGAAACCATACTCTTGCTCACAGTGTGGAAACAGCTTTACCGAGCAGAGTATGCTAAAGAAACATCAGCGCATTCACACGGGAGAGAAACCCTACTCCTGCGCAAAGTGTGGGAAAGGCTTTACGTGTAAAAATGACTTAATGAAACACCAGCGCATTCACACCGGAGAGAAACCATACTCCTGCTCACAGTGCGGGAAGAGTTTTTCTCAGCAGAGCGTCCTGAACAAACACCAGCGCGTTCACACGGGAGAGAGACCATACTCCTGCTCACAGTGTGAGAAGACTTTTAGTCAGAGGTGGGTTCTAAGTACTCACCAGCGCATTCACACCGGCGAGAAACCCTATTTCTGTTCACAGTGTGGCAAGAGTTTCTCTCAGCAGAGTCATCTAGAAAACCACCAGCGCATTCACACGGGAGAGAAACCATACTTCTGCTCACAGTGTGGGAAGAGCTTCACCCAGCAAAGTCATCTCAAAAAACATCACTGCATTCACAATTCCCACATTGACCAGACTGTGAAAGGAGCTTCAGTAAAAGAGACCGTTCAATAATTCATCCACCCATTATCTTCTGCTTTATCCTCTATTAGGGTCTCGGGGGGGGGGTAGGATCTCTATCACTGGACACACACTCACTCACACACTCTATATGGGGCAATTTGGAGAGCTCAATTGACTTGATCCATGATTTTGGACTGTGGGAGGAAACCGGAGAACCCGGAGGAAACCCACGTGGACACGGGGAGAACATGGAAACTCCACCCAGATGGGGATTCGAACCGGGAATCCCTAGTGCTGAGAGGTGAACATGCCAACCACTAAGCCAACGTGCCGCCTCATTTAATAATTCACCTTTACATTAATTTAGAACTAAATCTGTAAACCCGCACTCAAGCCGGGAATCCATTGTGTGACTAAAGTGAAAGAAAACCATCGATTTTCAGCATAAATTGGATGAAAATCCACTAAATAACCGCCTCGGTGAATTAGTTACACAACCTGAAGTTATGAAACATTTACCCCATTCAAACAAGTTAAGTCAATTGAATGGCAATGATGTTTTTGGTTTTCAATATGAACCCCCCCCCCCCCCCCCAGTGTCCAAGATGACATAAATTTCAGTAGGAATGCAACCAATTCTTTGAATAACACAAGTGTACAATGTGATAAATTAATATATCTGTTTTTTAAATATACAAACATATAGTTATGTATAGGGGTGGCTTAGTGGTTGGCACGTTATCCTCTCAGTGCTAAGTGTTCCCGGTTCGAATCCCCATCTGGGTGGAGTTTCCATGTTCTCCCCGTGTACACGTGGGTTTCCTCCGGGTTCTCCGGTTTCCTCCCACAGTCCCAAAACATGGATCAAGATCAAGTGAGTTCTCCAAATTGCCCCATATAGAGTGTGTGTGTGTGAGTGAGTGTGTGCCCAGCGATAGATTGCCCCCCCTGTCCTGGGTGTATCTGCCCAGCACCCGAGACGTTCTCCCCTGGATGGGCATGTGGAACCCCACCGCGACCCTAATAGAGGATAAAGCGGAAGATAAAGGATGGATGGATGCATAGTTATGTATACTATATTATATTACACATACAGTAGATATATTTACGGAGTTTTTACTTTTTCAGAGGTATTTTCTGAAAATATTAAACTAGACACGTTGATGGTATGTTACGTCTGCGTTCCTGAGTGATGCAGTGACCTGAGTTCTAGCACAGTACAACAGTGCCCTCTACTGGAGGTTTTAAAATGAGGCGCGCTTTATCAGAGGGAAGCGATCGACAGAAATCTACTCATTCATTACATAAACGTTTATTTACACTTAACCATTTAATAATCATTTATATCAATAATATATTTACCTTATATCTTATATTTACAAAATACATTTGATATTATTTCATACATATGATATTATTATTTGATATTATTTTTCATAATTGATATTATTCTTGTTCCAAATGTATCTATTGTTTAAATAGTAATTTGATGAAAGTTTATTCAAATTAATTTTGTCCTAACATGTCTTGTCACCTACATGGATGTAAAGTAAATTATTCGTTATACTGTAGTATTTTTTAGTTGATTTACTGAAACTGTGGAAGACGTGCACAGTGTAATAAATGTTATAAACTTCATCTTTTGTACAGAGTGGTTCTTAATTAATACGTTTAAATTATCTCATTATATTCTCTGAGCGGCTTAGTGGTTTAGCATGTTCTCCTCTCAGTGCTAGCGATTCCCAGTTCGAATCCCCATCTGGGTGGAGTTTCCATGTTCCCCCGCCCCCCCCCGTGTCCGTGTGCGTTTCCTCCGGGTTCTCTGGTTTCCTCCCAATTCAATTGACTTCCTTGATCAAGTCAATTGAATTCTCCAAATTGCCCCATATAGAGTGTGTCTGTGTGAGTGAGTGTGTGCCCAGTGATGGACAAATGTTTGCACGCCAATTAAGTCCATACATTTTTTGCTGTACAAAACATTTTTTGTTGAAAGTCGCCGGTGGCTTAGTGTTTAGTATGTTCTCCTCTCAGTGCTGGGGATCTCGGTTCCAATCCTGATCTGTGTGGAGTTTTCATGTTCTCCCCTTGTCCGTGTGGGTTTCCTCCCACAGTCCAAAAACATTCATTCATCCATTATCTTCCGCTTTATCCTCTATTAGGGTCGTGTGCCCATCCAGGGGAGAACGTTTCGGGTGCTGGGCAGATACACCCAGGACAGGGTGCCAAACTGGGCACACACTCACACACACAAACACACAGCACCAAGTCCCCCCCCCCCCGTGTCCGTGTGCGTTTCCTCCGGGTTCTCTGGTTTCCTCCCAATTCAATTGACTTCCTTGATCAAGTCAATTGAATTCTCCAAATTGCCCCATATAGAGTGTGTCTGTGTGAGTGAGTGTGTGCCCAGTGATGGATTGGCGCCCTGTCCTGGGTCTATCTGCCCAGCGCCCGAGATGTTCTCCCCTGGATGGGCATGGGGAACCCCACCGCGACCCTAATAGAGGATAAAGCGGGGGGGGGGGGGGGGTCCCCATGCATGAATGAATGAGTTTCAATAAAGTTCATTACATTTATGAAATGTAATTACACAATTGGTTCCATTATTCAATAAAACAATAAAAGATTTTGCATCAAACACCACCACCTCACTATTAACAAAGAAGTATTATACACACAAACGCGACTCTGTCAGCCAATTATACTACAGAATCGTAAACGTTAGTAAGATTAAAAATTCATTCATCCATTATCTCCCGCTTTACCCTCTATTAGGGACACGCGGGGGTGGGGGGGTTCCCCATGCCCATCCAGGGGAGAACGTTTCGGGCGCTGGGCAGATACACCCAGGACAGGACGCCAATCTATCACTGGACATACACTCACTCACACAGACACACTCATTATGGGGCAATTTGGAGAACTCAATTGACTTGATCCTCTGGAAAACTCAGAGGAAACCGGAGAACCCGGAGGAAACCCACGCGGACACGGGGAGAGCATGGAAACTCCACACAGACGGGAATTCTTGAACCTATGTTAGGGTTGCGGTGAGTTCCCCATGACGATAATGCCCTCTAGTGGACAAATTGGACAAAACCGACAAAAAACCAATCATGTCAGCACTTTTTTAGTCAGTTTTTTTTTTTATTACATTATTTTCATATATTAGTCATTTGTATCCAACTCAAAAGTGTGTTCACAAACTTCAGTTTTTAGTTAATTGTATTAATCACAAATGTTTGCACGCTTATTAAGTCCATACATTTTTTGTTGAAAGTCGCCGGGGTACTGGGGTCGCTGGTGGCTTAGTGTTTAGTATGTTCTCCTCTCAGTGCTGGGGATCTAGGTTCCAATCCTGATCTGTGTGGAGTTTTCATGTTCTCCACGTGTCCGTGTGGGTTTCCTCCCACAGTCCAAAAACATTCATTCATCCATTATCTTCCGCTTTATCCTATATTAGGGTCGTGTGCCCATCCAGGGGAGAACGTTTCGGGTGCTGGGCAGATACACCCAGGACAGGGTGCCAAACTGGGCACACACTCACACACACAAACACACTCTAAATGGGGCAATTTGGAGAACCCAATTGACTTGATCCATGTTTTTGGACTGTGGGAGGAAACCGGAGAACCCGGAGGAAACCCACATGGACACGGGTAGGACATGGAATCTTCACCCAGATGGGGATTCGAACCGGGAATCCCTAGTACTGAGAGGCGAACGTGCTAAGCCACCGTGCCGCCCAGTCGAAAAACATATTTAAGGCAAATTGAATGCTCTAAATTGCCCCATATAGAGTGCTTGTGTGTGCCCAGAGATTGCCCCCCTGTCCTGGGTGTATCTGCGCAGCGCCCGAAACGTTCTCCCCTGGATGCACATGGGGAACCCCCCCCCCCGCAACCATAGTAGAGGATTAAGGATGTGGATATTATTATGAATGATGACCTGCAACGAGAGCTGATGTTTATAACATTTATTACAGGATTCAGTTCTCTCAGTTTCAGTACATCATCTAAATAATAACAGCAACATCAAATCAACTAACAATACCACAGAATAAATAACGATTCACTACAGGAGTGTTTTATTATATTTTAAATCCATACGAATAACAAAGTTTAATTGATTGTACTGAACCTTTTCAGACCAATGCATCACTCAAGCACCAAGTCTTAACGTAACGTTATCATCAATACAGTTTAAAATATAATTTGATTATTAGTAAACATGAGTCTCATGAAAAATATGTCTGACAGTTATCAATTGTATTAACATTAAAATGAACATAGTGCTAAAGGTGCATGATGTAAGTTCAAGCTTACGAAACAGAACTGTCCACGGAATTCACAAAGTTACAATGGTGGTATGCCATCATCGTTACCAACATTTATTAATAACATTTTATAGTTTCAATAAAAGTTCATTACATTTATGAAATGTAATTACACAATTGGTTCCATTATTCAATAAAACGATAAAAGACTTTGCATCAAACACCACCACCTCACTATTAACAAAGAAGTATTATACACAAACGCGACTCTGTCAGCCAATTATACTACAGAATCGTAAACGTTAGTAAGATTCAAAATGTAAAGCATAATTAAAAAATAACACTGCCCTTTAATTGGCTGTAGCTACTTAAATTAAGTACTTAAGAATTAAATTAATACTTAAAGGTATTATAAATAAGGGGCGGCGCGGTGGCTTAGTGGTTTAGCATGTCCTCCTCTCAGCACTAGGGATTCCCGGTTCGAATCCCAATCTGGGTGGAGTTTCCATGTCCTCCCCGTGTCCATGTGGGTTTCCTCCGGGTTCTCCGGTTTCCTCCCACAGTCCAAAAACATGGATCAAGTCAATTGAATTCTCAAAAAAAAAATTGCCCCATATAGAGTGTGTTTGTGTGTGTGAGTGTGTGCCCAGTGATAGATTGGCACCCTGTCCTGGGTGTATCTGCCCAGCACCCAAAACGTTCTCCCCCCCCCATCCCCCCGTGACCCTAATAGAGGTTAAAGCGGAAAATAATGAAAGGGAAAAAAATTAATAAATAAGGTATAGGTATGTTTCATAAGTTAATTAATTAATTAATTATCTTCCACTTTATCCTCTATTAGGGTCGCGGGGGAGGGGGGGGGGGTTCCCCATGCCCATCCAGGGGAGAACGTTTCAGGCGCTGGGCAGATACACCCAGGACAGGACGCCAATCTATTGCTGGGCACACACTCACTCACACAGACACACTCTATATGGGGCAATTTGGAGAACTCAATTGAGTTGATCCATGTTTTTGGACTGTGGGAGGAAACCGGAGAACCCGGAGGACAAACACTCGAACATGGGGAGAACATGGAAACTCCACCCAGATGGGGATTCGAACCGGGAATCCCTAGTGCTGAGAGGCGAACCCTTCCCTTTAATTGGCCGTAGCTGCTTAAATAAATAAGGTATAGGTAAATGTTTCATAAGTTTATTTTGTGTAAATGAATCACCAAGACTCTCACTTGGCAATCTGTAACGCCGAACAACCGAGTGGCATCCAGTTTATGTTGGAATTTAATTACGGCTTCTCGTCGGTGTGAATTCTCTGGTGTTGCTTGAGATTTCCCTGCTGAGCAAAACTCTTCCCACACTGTAAACAGGAGAATGGTTTCTCTCCGGTGTGAATGCGCTCGTGTTTTTTTAGGTGACCCTGTACAGAAAAGCTCCTCCCACACTGCGAGCAGGAGTATGGTCTGTCTCCGGTGTGAATGCGCTGGTGTCTCTCTAGATGACTCTGTTGAGTAAAGCTCTTTCCACACTGTGAGCAGGAGTATGGTTTCTCCCCTGTGTGAATGCGCTGGTGGTTTTTAAGGTTACTCTGCTGAGAGAAACTCTTCCCGCACTGCGAGCAGATGTATGGTTTCTCGCCGGTGTGAATGCGCTTGTGGTTTTCTAACCCACTCTGCTGAGAGAAACTCTTTCCGCACTGCGAGCAAAAATAGGGTTTCTCTCCCGAGTGAATGCGCTGGTGTTTTTCTAAACGACTCGGCTGAGAGAAGCTCTTTCCACACTGGGAGCAGAAATAGGGTTTCTCGCCCGTGTGAATGCGTACATGATTTATTAGAACCCATTTAAGACTAAAACTCTTTCCACACTGTGGGCAGGAGTATGGTTTCTCGCCCGTGTGAATCCGCTGGTGGTTTTTGAGAATGCTCTCGCGGGTAAAACTCTTCCCGCACTGTGAGCAGGAGTAGGGTTTCTCTCCGGTGTGAATGCGCTGGTGTTTATTGAGGTCGCTCCTACATGTAAAGCCTTTCCCACACTGTGCGCAGGAGTAGGGTTTCTCTCCGGTGTGAATACGTTGATGTTTTTTGAGCGTACTCTGCTCGGTAAAGCTGTTTCCACACTGTGCGCAGGAGTATGGTTTCTCTCCCGTATGACTGCGCTGGTGTTGTGTGAGAGCACTTTGATAAATAAAGCGTTTCCCACACTGTGCGCAGGAATGGGATTTGTCGGTGTGAAGGCGCTGATGGTATTTAAGGCCCGTTTGGTTGGCAAAACTCTTCCCACACTGCGAGCAGAAGTATGGTTTCTCTCCGGTGTGAATGAGCTGGTGTTTTTGCAGATTATTCTGCTGACTAAAGCTCCTTCCACACTGCGAGCAGGAGTAGGGTCTCTCACCCGTGTGAATGCGCTCGTGTTTTTCAAGATTACACTGCTGACTGAAACTCTTCTCACAGTGCGAGCAGGAGTAGGGTTTCTCTCCGGTGTGAATGCGCTGGTGTTTTTTCAGATAACTCTTACAAGTAAAACTCCTCTCACACTGGGGGCAGGAGTACGGTTTCTCTCCCGTGTGAATGACCTGGTGTTTTTTTAGGTCACTCTTACAATTAAAACTCTTCCCGCACTGTGAGCAGGAATAGGGTTTCTCTCCCGTGTGAATGCGGCGGTGCTGGTTAAGCCCACCCAGATAAGTGAAGCTCTTCCCGCACTGTGAGCAGGAGTATGGTTTCTCTCCCGTGTGAATGCGCTGGTGTTTTTTCAGATTGCTCTGCTCAGTAAAACTGTTACCGCACTGTGAGCAGGAGTAGGGTTTCTCTCCGGTGTGAATGACCCGGTGGTTCTTCAGATGGTTCTGCTGAGTGAAACTCTTCCCGCACTGTGAGCAGGAGTAGGGTTTCTCTCCGGTGTGAGTGCGCTGATGCAGTTTAAGGCTGCGCTGCTCCGTAAAACTTTTCCCACACTGTGAACAGGAATGGGATCTGTCTGCATGAATGCGCTGATGGTATTTAAGTCGTGCTCGATTCGCAAAGCTTTTTCCACACTGTGAGCAAAAGAAGTCCTTCTCCTCAATGTAAACACACCGGTGCTGTTTGAGTTCATGGATTTCAGTGAAGGTCTCGCCGCAACTCAAGCAGTTATGAATTTTCTTCTTGGTCAAGTCTCTGCGAGAACGGTTTTGCGTGGAGGTCATGAAGCGTCCAACTTCTGTTTAGGAAACAATGTGTTTTTCATTAAAACATCAATAACACAACTCAGTCAGCAATTAAACATTTAAACAACACAAGAAAACGACTTGAGTCTATGGTTTATATAGAATAGAATTCAACTTTGTCATTGCTTATTATAAACAACGAAATGCAGTTTGCATCCATCCAGAAGTGCTTTAGCAGATATATAAATATATAAATATATATATATTACATTACAAGTAAAACTCCTCTCACACTGGGGGCAGGAGTACGGTTTCTCTCCCGTGTGAATGACCTGGTGTTTTTTTAGGTCGCTCCTACAATTAAAACTCTTCCTACTCTTTCTCTCCCGTGTGAATGCGGCGGTGTTCACACAACACCGGCGTCATTAGAGCTGGGCTTTCGGGGCTAAAGCCCCGGATGTTTTGTCAGTTGCCCCCGTTGTTTTGTCAGTTGCCCCCCCGGATGTTTTGTCAGTTGCCCCCCGGATGTTTATAAATAGGATATATATAAATAGGACAACAGATTTAAGGATTGGTGCTGAGAGCAGCGGCGTCGTTAGAGCTGGGCTTTCGGGGCTAAAGCCCCGGATGTTTTGTCAGTTGCCCCCGTTGTTTTGTCACTTGCCCCCGGGTGTTTTGTCAGCAGCCCCGGATCAAATGAGAGCAGCTTTCTCTGCAGCCTCTCCTCCAGCAGCGGGACCCAACGATGGAGTCACCGTCAGCTGTTTGTGCTTCCAAGCTCTGTGTGTGTGTGTGTGTGTATATATATATATATATGTGTGTGTGTGTGTGTGTGTGTGTGTATTTGAGGGAGACATTTTTTCGCCAGTATCAGGAGTAAAGTTACCGTAATAACTGTATGTTGTCTGTAAAGAGCAGCTTCTCAGTTTTAATAAACCGTCAGAATTTTTCTGAAGGTGCAAACTGTCTCAAAGTTACGGTAATTAAATAAAACCTTAAAACTGTCTGATCTGCGACGGACTCGTAAAACAGATTCATGCTTTTCTGCTGAAGCTCAGGTTCATTTATTCAAACGTTTTCATCCAAAAGCATCATTTATTAGAACTGAATGTGCTCTCCACTGCTGACAGACACATTTCATATGTTATTTAATTTTATCCATTATAACTAATAAATGGGGCGGCACGGTGGTTTAGCATGTTCTCCTCTCAGCACTGGGGATTCCCGGTTCGAATTCCCATCTGGGTGGAGTTTCCATGTTCTCCCCGTTTCCGCGTGGGTTTCCTCCAGGTTCTCCGGTTTCCTCCCACCGTCCAAAAACATGGATCAAGTCAATTGAGTTCTCCAAATTGCCCCATATAGAGTGTGTTTGTGTGAGTGTGTGTCCAGTGATAGATTGGCGCCCTGTCCTGGGTGTATCTGCCCTGCGCCCGAGATGTTTTCCCCTGGATGGGCATGGGGAACCCCACCGCAACCCTAATAGAGGATACAGCGGGAGATAATGAATGAATGAATAACTAATAAATGATCAAACTAAATGAATGTAACAACAGTTTGAAAAATGATAAATACCCTCATGAAAGGACACTTTTTAAAGAGGACAGAGGGGGAATAAGGGATCTGGGCTGAAGCCCCTGATGTTTCTAAACCCTAAAAACACCCCTGGTCTGAGAGCACAGTCTCACTTTGCATTATTAAGGCCTGACTGTTTGTGAAAGGCACAACAACAAATGCTTAAGAAAACTATTTCAATGTTTGTCAAAGAAAACATGCAAGAGATTTGGATTTTAAATTCTTTACAACGCAAAGCAAAGGCATGAAGTTCATTTTTAAATGTTATAAAAATGGGCAGTTCATCTCCTTAAATCTGATTCGCTGAGCCAGCCATCTGTCCAGCCGTAACATCAGTGACAATAACGCATTCGATTTTTACATTCGGCGGCACGGTGGCTTAGTGGTTGGCATGTTCTCCTCTCAGCACTAGGGATTCCCGGTTCGAATCCCCATCTGGGTGGAGTTTCCATGTTCTCCCCGTGTCCATGTGGGTTTCCTCCGGGTTCTCCGGTTTCCACCCACAGTCCAAAAACATGGATCAAGGTCAACTGAATTCTCCAAATTGCCCCATATAGTGTGTGTCTGTGTGAGTGAGTGTGTGTCCAGTGATGGATTGCCCCCCTGTCCTGGGTGTATCTGCCCAGCGCCCGAAACGTATCCAAAACCCAGCGCCCCCCCCATCCCCCCCACGACCCTAATAGAGGATAAAACGGATTTTTACATTCGTATCAATTCAGGATAAACTTCACGTTCCCCATGTTTTTTAATGAACTGCATTCTGTAATTCGGCCACCAGGTTGCAGTATTTGATCGCTAAGTAAAAGGTTTACAGCTTCTTTAACAATCAGCGTTCACTTAACTTACGTTCACATCGATGAAGACCAGACTATTAACGATTTTGCTTTCAATAAACGCATTTCTGAATCAAACTTTGTTTTTTATTATTATATTGTCTTTGCCAGCGTTTTATAAAAGCTATAAGACGCTCGAGGTTGTACATTATTGTGAATAAATCACGGGAAAGAGGTGGAACTGTACTCCGCTACACGTCAGGACTAATAAGACCTCTTTATGTGTAGGGTGACCAGTTGTCCCTCTTTGTTCGGGACAGTCCCGCAATTCCGTTACTTTTCAGGCGTCCCGCAAATTAAGACATTGTCCTGCGTTGTTATTGAAAGTCAGACTGCAGTTTTGAAACACGTGTTTTATAATCTGCCATTGGACGGCTGTGTTGTCTGTTATCGGGGGAGAGGCGGGCTGTTTGAATATCAACCAATCGGGAAGGCGGACACATGTCCGTTCTGTTTAATTGCACACAGTCTGGTGTTTTAATTTGAGCATGATTGTGAAATAGTGTGAAAGCTTCATGTTTACGATGTTTTCTAACGTTAGAGAAAGGGACATTTAAATAAAATATACAAGTTACATAAACAGAAACTGTTTGGAGAAATACAGGAACGTCATGCCGTTTTTAAAGCACATTAAACTGTCTGTTCTGTTTAATTGTACACGTGTATATACACCGTATTTTCCGGACTATATGGCGCACCTAAAAACCTAAAATTTTCCCAGAAATGGGATGTGCGCCTTATAATCCGGTGCGTGTAACGAATACGTGTACTGAATTTCAAATTCTATAAAAGTATTGTTGTGCGACTGGGTGGTTTTGTCCACACATCGCCGCCCTGCTGGTCTGTGACTCCATGCGCGCTCATCTCACAGAAAAGCCGAGTGAAGAAAATTAATTCGGAGGATTAAACAAAGAACTCCGACCGCTGGACATTGGCGTAAACGGGGCGTTTAAAGTAAAGTCGCGGGCGGCGTGGGAGCGATGGATGATAGACGGTGAACCCACGTTTACTAAAACTCGGGAGGCGGCGGCGGGGCGAGTTACGCCACCGTCTGTGAATGGGTTGTGGTGCCTCGGCTGAGGTTTCTGCCGTGACCGTCGTCCGAGCTTTCGCGAAAGCCGGCGTCGTCGCCGAACGGCCGCCCAGAGACGAGACGGACTCGGACATCGATGAGAGGGAACACCGGAGTGCTCGATAGAGAACCAGCTTTTTAATTCAGACACAGAAGACGAGGACGCTGATGGATTTGTGGGAGAAGAGAGATTTAAATAATGTGTGTTTATCAAGTAGAATAAACTTCAATTATAAATCAGCGTTTTGCATCCTTTACTTTTCTTGTAGATCGTATGTTTTAGCGAGTGCCTTATAATACGCTGCCGTACAGAATAAGTACCGTACAGAAATAGAGTCCCTAATTCAGACTGCGCCTTATAGTACGGTGCGCCTTATACGTGGGTCAAATACAGAAATAGACCCCGTAATTCAGACTGCGCCTTATAATACGGTGCACCTTATAGTCCGGAAAATACGGTACGTTTTTATATGCAGTCTGTAAAGAGGCAGATTAGAGATGTTTCTTTTTCTGTTTCAAGTTATTTTAGGGCGGCACGGTGGCTTAGTGGTTTAGCACGTTCGCCTCTCAGCGCTAGGGATTCCCGGTTCGAATCCCCATCTGGGTGGAGTTTCCATGTTCTCCCCGTGTCTGCGTGGGTTTCCTCCGAGTTCTCCGGTTTCCTCCCACAGTCCAAAAACATGGATCAAGTCAATTGAATTCTCAAAATTGCCCCATATAGAGTGTGTCTGTGTGAGTGAGTGTGTGCCCAGCGATGGATTGGCGCCCTGTCCTGGGTCTATCTGCCCAGCGCCCGAGACGTTCTCCCCTGGATGGGCATGGGGAACCCCACCGCGACCCTAATAGAGGATAAAGCGGGAGATAATGAATGAATGAATGAATGAAAAGTTATTTTAGACTATGCATTGGTTGTCCCACACAAACATAGTCTTTGTCCCACATCTGGTGAAATGGAATCTGGTCACCCGATTTATGTGATTTATCAACAATAATACACAACCTCGAATGTCCTATTGCTTTAAAAAGTAATATTTAGCAGGATCAGACTTTGACGTGTTACTTTTTGTGTAGTTTGTGGTGATATGGTGCATCGTGGGTAATGATCTCACCTGGACAGGTAACAGGTGGAGGGTCTTCCTCCTTCTTTTCTTGAATGAGTGCTGGGATAGGCTCCATCACCTCCACCACCTTGTTCAGGAGAACAGACAAAATCAATTCAATGTTGTGAGAGAGAACGCTGAACACGTCATTTTATTCTTTATTATTTGGGATTACACTGCATTCACATACATCTGTCACGAGATTAGGATTAGAAACAATGACGTCATCCAGAACAAAGTCCTAAAGAAATGCACCTTCTATCAGTTTTAATTCCATCCTGATGATCCACACAGAGAAGAAACCTTTAATTAGTTTAATTAAGACTCTCACCTTCAGTAATGACGTTATAATGACGAGCAGAATTTTAATGTTATGTTTTTAATCACTTGCAGTTCTAAACACACGAGGTTCTGCTACTGCTACCTCCTGTTCTTCTTTTTTGTTGATTGGCGGCTGGGATTCCAATTCGGTGCAATGCCGCCACCTACTGTTTGGAAAACACGCTTGCCCCATATTATTAAGTTGTTTGAACATTAAAGGGGGAAAACAGACCGGGACGTGATTATAATTAAGTAGGGCAGAACTAGAGCGGCACGGTGGCTTAGTGGTTTGGCATGTTCTCCTCTCAGCACTAGGGATTCCCGGTTCGAATCCCCATCTGGGTGGAGTTTCCATGTTCTCCCCATGTCCGCGTGGGTTTCCTCCGGGTTCTCCGGTTTCCTCCCACAGTCCAAAAACATTGATCAAGTCAATTGAGTTCTCCAAATTGCCCCATATAGAGTGTGTCTGTGTGTGTGAGTGTGGGGAACCCCCCCCCCCCATCCCACGACCCTACTAGAGGATAAAGCGGACGATAATGAATGAATGAATGAATGTTCTAAATTGCCCCGGGCGGCACAGTGGTTTAGTGGTTAGCACGTTCACCTCTCAGCCCTAGGGATTTCCGGTTCGAATCCCCATCTGGGTGGAGTTTCCATGTTCTCCTCGTGTCCGCGTGGGTTTCCTCCGGGTTCTCCGGTTTCCTCCCACAATCTCAAAACATGGATCAAGTCAATTGAGTTCTCCAAACTGCCCCATATAGAGTGTATTTGTGTAAGTGAGTGTGTGTCCAGTGACAGATTGCCCCCCCTGTCCTGGGTGTATCTGCCCAGCGCCTGAAACGTTCTCCCCTGGATGTGCATGGGGAACCCCCCCCCTGCGACCCTAATAGAGGATAAAGTGAAAGATAATGAATGAATGAATAAATTGCCCCATATAGTGTGTGCTCAGTGAGAGATTGGAGCATCTGGTCCTAGGTGTGTCCTGGGTGTGATTTGCTATTCTGTGTAGCACCTTGAGAACCCTGGAGAACGTAGTTTCATTCTTCTGTATACTGCACACCACTGTATATTGTTGGAATGACAAATAAAACCACTTGAAGCTTAATAACTGAAAAGCCGATTTGACTCACATACGTTTTAATTTATTTACAATCCATCATCGGACTACATCAGTGATGCAACTACACAGTGACAATACAATTATGTTTGTAAAACTAAAAGTGTGGCATGATACGTTAACCTGCAAGAGAAAAAAAAAATACACACAAAATCACTTTAAAAAAAAAAGTTTTATGTGTATTGATCACAGATGAGATTATATTATACACATAACAGTGCCGGTCACATGCTGCACTGTTTCAAAAATCAAACTCAGTCCAAAATTTAATAAGCAGAGTTATAATGGTACACAGGGTGACACGGTGGCAAATTGCCCCATATAGAGTGTGTCTGTGAGTGAGTGTGTGCCCAGTGATAGATTGCCCCCCTGTCCTGGGTGTATCTGCCCAGCGCCCGAAATGTTCTCCCCCCCCCCCCGCGACCCTAATATAGGATAAAGCGGAAGATAATGAATGAATGAATAATGGTACACAAAATTCACTTTTGGTTTACTCTATGGTATAGACCCCCTAATATATTCATTCATCCATTATCTTCCGCTTTATCCTCTATTAGGGTCGCAGGGGGGTTCCCCATGCCCATCCAGGGGAGAACGTTTTTGGCCCTGGGCAGATAGACCCAGGACAGGGCGCCAATCCATCGCTGGACACACACTCACTCATACAAACACACTCTATATGAAGCAATTTGGAGAACTCAATTGACTTGATCCATGGTTTTGGACTGTAGGAGGAAACCGGAGAACCCGGAGGAAACCCACGCGGACACGGGGAGAACATGCAAAATCCCTAGCACGGAGAGGAGAACGTGCTAAAGCACTAAGCCACCGTGCCGCCACCCCTAAAATATATTTTTAAATATTATATTTATATTTTTAACCCTGAAGCACTTTTATTAAACACTTGAACCCGGGGTCATACTTCAGATGGGAGCGGAGATGCTGAAACACACATGCCAAATGATCCAGTGATGGTGTTTTGGTTTCGTAGCCGTCTGATTAAAGCAGTGGAGGTTAGTGGTCGATTGGCAGGTTTGTTTTTTCAGCTCTGGTTATCCGTACATGTGGAAGATGGCGCCGCATATTCACAAATATATATAACATTTACATCTGCATTTGGTTATTCGGCGGACGCTTTTATCCAAAGCGACTTACAATATCCCAACTTGGCTGGGGTCAGAACACGGGGTTGATACAGCGCCCCTTGGAGCTATGAGGGTTAGGGGTCTTGCTGAAGGACCCACAATGGTAACTTGGAATTTGAACCCCAAAAGTTCTGACCAATGAGCTACCCCAGAACCATTGCACAATGGCAACAAACCGTCCTTGTACGTTCTACCACTCGCGCTCTAGCGCCGTTGCAAGTCACTGCAAACTCAAAATCTTCTCAAAGAGTTTATTTAAATGAAGCAGGTGGATGGTCACATACAACCCACCTGTGAACTTTGGTTCCTTCTTGGTTTCTGGGTCTTTGCACATTCCTATGGGATGCATGTACTGTGCAGGCTGTGTGTGCACCACAGTGTGATGGTGATTCTCTTCTCAGAGACCAAATTTTGGAAACAACATGCCCAGAGTGGCATGAACATCTGCATTTCTGGATGTCTTGTGGACCTTGTTAGAGTGGTCTATGTTCAATCAATCCATCATCTTCCGCTTTATCCTCTATTAGGGTCATGGTGGTGGGGGGGGGTGGGGGTGTTCCCCATGCCCATCCAGGGGAGAACGTTTCGAGTGCTGGGCAGATACACCCAGGACAGGGAGGCAATCGATCACTGAGCACACACACACACTCTATATGGGGCAATTTGGAGAATTCAATTGACATGAATCCATGGTTTTGGACTGTGGGAGGAAACCGGAGAACCCGGAGGAAACCCACGCGGACACGGGGAGAACATGGAAACTCCACCCAGTTGGGATTCGAACCGGGAATCTCTAGCACTGAGAGGAGAACATGCCAACACACTAAGCCACCGTGCCACCCTGTCAAGTCAATTGAGTTCTCCAAATTGCCCCATATAGAGTGTGTTTGTGTGAGTGAGTGTGTCCAATGATAGATTGGTGTCCTGTCCTGGGTGTATCTGCCCAGTGCCTAGTGCCCAAGCCCCCCCCCCCCCCCCCCCCCTAATAGAGGATAAAGCGGGAGATAATGGATGGATGGATGGAAACACAGCACTTTTGCAAAAGCCATGGATAAACCCCTGGCTACTGCGTGACGGGATAGGATCCTTTGGCCGCGTGAACGTGCTGGTGCTGTTTCAGATTATTTTTCCGAGAAAAGCGTCTTCCGCACAGCGAGCAAGAGAAGAGCTTGAGGCCGGTGTGAATGTGCAGGTGCAGTTTGAGATTGCTGGGGTTGGTGAAGCTCCGCCCACACTGTAAGCAGGTGAAGGGTCTCTCTCCGGTGTGAATGCGCTGGTGCTGTCTCAGGTTGCTCTGGTTGGTGAAGACCTTGCCGCACTGCGCGCAGGAGAACGGCTTCTCTCCGGTGTGAACGTGCTGGTGCGCCCTCAGGCTGCTCCGCCGGGTGTAGCTCACCCCGCACTCCGCGCAGGAGTACGGCCTCTCCCCCGTGTGGACACGCTGGTGCAGTTTCAGGCTGCTCTGCCGGGTGTAGCGCATGCCGCACTCCGAGCAACAGTACGGCTTCTCCCCCGTGTGGACGCGCCGGTGCTCCTTCAGGTTGCTCTGATCGGTGAAGCTCTTCCCGCACTGCGGGCAGGAGTACGGCTTCACGCCCGTGTGGATGCGCTCGTGCAGTTTCAGGTTGCTCTGGTGGGTGAAGCTCTTCCCGCAGTGCGAGCACGAATGCGGCTTGATCCCGGTGTGAATGCGCAGGTGCTTTTTCAGCGCGCTCTTCTGGGTGAAGCTCTTGCCGCACTGCGAGCAGGAGTAGGGTTTCTCCCCCGTGTGGATGCGCTGGTGGCGCGTCAGGTTGCTCTGGTTGGTGAAGCTCTTCCCGCACTGCGAGCATATGTACGGTTTGACCCCCGCGTGGATGCGCTGGTGCTCCTTGACGTTGCGCTGGTTGGTAAAACTCTTCCCGCACACCGAGCACGGGTAGGTCTTCTCCCCCGTGTGGATGCGCTGGTGCTTTTTGAGGTTGCTCCGATTGGCGAAACGCTTCCCGCACTGCGCGCAGTGGCACGGCTTGACGCCCGTGTGCACGTGCTGATGCAGTTCACAAAAGCTCTGTCGGGCGAAGCTCTTGCCGCACTGCGCGCAGGAGTATGGTCTCTCTCCCGTGTGAATGCGCTGGTGCAGCTTGAAGTTGCTCTGCTGAGCGAAGCTCTTGCCGCACTGCGAGCAGGAGTAGGTCTTTTCGCCCGTGTGAAGGCGCTGGTGTTGCTTCAGGTTGCTCTGTTGAGTAAAACTCTTCCCACACTGTAAACAGGGGTATGGTCTCTCTCCCGTGTGACTGCGCAGATGCAGTTTGAGGCTACTATGGTAAATAAAACTCTTCCCGCACTGTAAACAGGGGTATGGTCTCTCTCCCGTGTGACTGCGCAGATGCAGTTTGAGGCTACTGTGGTAAATGAAACTTTTTCTACACTGTAAGCAGGAGTAGCGTCTCTCTCCCGTGTGGATGCGCTGATGCAGTTGTAAAGTACTCTGTCGGGTGAAACTCCTCCTGCATTTCGAGCACGGATACGTCTTTCCCTCTGTGTAAATGCGCCGGCAGTGTTTGGGTTGAAGCCGTCGAGCGTAACCCTGTCCATACTCTGAGCTGGCAGGCGGCTTCTCTTCGGATTCGACGCCCTGGTGTGGTGGAAGCTGACCGCTAAGGGAAACTCCGGCCAAGCTGTACGATGGAACGGGTTTTTCCAACTGAGTGGATGAGCTCGTGGTCGCTTTGCATGATTCCATCCCGTAGGCAGGGATAGGGTTCTTTCCCTCTACTGATGTTGACTTCTCTAAAAAATAAAAAAATTTAAAAAAATTGACAGTGAGAAATATATTCCACAGACTTTTTCAGGTGAAGAAGACACAACGCTGTTCCTGTTATGAAGACGAAAAAATTAAGGTAATTCTTATTGTAGGAATTGTACGTATATTTTTGGTAAATACTTCAGTATTTACAGTGTTTATCAGTAATTTAGGTTTTACCTTATATTTGACATTCCTAATAAAAGGTTTTAAGTGTAGCATTATTAAAGGGGATAATCAAATCTATAATGGTAAATCCCGAACGTGTAAGCAACAGATACAAATACACAAAACTTTTTAATGTAGGGTGACCAAACGTCCGTATTTCCCGGGACATGTCTGTATTTCACGTCCGGTCCCGGGCGTCCCAGGTTTTTTTTTTTTTTTTTTTTACAAAAAGTGAGTAAATATCCTGGTTTTCACAAATGAAAATAAAATACATTTAAATAAAACAATTATTAATTTTTATTCATAAAATAAAACAATAAAACAATAAAACAAAAAAAAAAAAAAAAAAAATTCATTCATTCATTATCTTCCGCTTTATCCTATATTAGGGTCGCGGGGGGTTCCCCATGCCCATCCAGGGGAGAACCGGGAATCCCTAGCGCTGAGAGGAGAACATGCTAAACACTAAGCCACCGTGCCGGTAAATGTTAAATGTTAAACGTTATGGATAAATGGATAAACGGTAAATGTTAAATGACTAAACAGTCAAGACAAATAATTAAAAAGCTGCTTTATCCTTCAGAATTGGGGGCGGAAAGGAAATTGATTTGTTTTGAAACATTCGTGTTCGTTATAAAACTGTAGGGGAACAACTTGGACTCTCCAGAGGTCGGCAAGTTAACAAAGATGATTTGGTCATTTAACAGATGCCTTTATCAAAAGCAACTTACAACCATCCCAACCTGTTTGGAATCAGAACACAGGGTTGATACAGCCCCCCTGGAGCGATGGGGGTTAAGGGTCTTGCTGAAGGACCCACGATGGTAACGTCAGAGGACCTCGGATTTGAATATAGGCTCGGTAGCTCAGTGGTTAGGGTGTTGGGTTATCAATCTGAAGGTTGGGGGTTCAAGTCCCAGGTCCACTGAAGTTACCAGTGTGGGTCCTTGAGCAAGACCCTTAACCCTCATTGCTCAAGGAATGTCGTGATGAACCCTGTGCTCACCTTGTAAGTCGCTTTGGATAAAAACGTCCAATAAATGACCAAATGTAAAAGCAAAATGAATACACAACCTTCAGATTGACAGCCCAACACCCGAACCACTGAGCTACCGCGACCACAGAATGTGGTAAGGAGGCGACACATTCCACAACCCCCACAAATCACCAACTGACCTAATGCTTTAAACAGTGTTTGAAATCATACCTGATGACATCATAATAAATTACTGAATTCCACAGTTTATTAAAAAAAAACTATGTTAATATTTGAATTTTAAATACAGAAAAATGGCACGGTGGCTTAGTGGTTTAGCATGTTTTCCTCTCAGCACTAGGGATTCCCGGTTCGAATCTGCAACGGGGTGGAGTTCACATGTTCTCCCCGTGTCCACATGGGTTTCCTCCCACAGTCCAAAAACATGGATCAAGTCAAATGAGTTCTCCAAATTGCCCCATATAGAGTGTGTGTGTGAGTGAGTGTGTGTCCAGTGATAGATTGCCCCCCTGTCCTGGGTTTATCTGCCCAGCGCCCGAAACGTTCTCCCCTGGATGGGCATGAAGAACCCCCCCCACGACCCTAGTAAAGGATAAAGAGGAAGATAATGGAGATAGGGCGGCACGGTGGCTTAGTGGTTAGCACGTTTGCCTCTCAGCGCTAGGGATTCCTGGTTCGAATCCCCATCTGGGTGGAGTTTCCATGTTCTTCCCGTGTCCGCATGGGTTTCCTCCTCCGCGGGTTCTCTCCGGTTTCCTCCCACAGTCCAAAAACATGGATCAAGTCAATTGAATTCTCAAAATTGCCCCATATAGAGTGTGTCTGTGTGAGTGAGTGTGTGCCCAGCGATGGATTGGCGCCCTGTCCTGGGTGTATCTGCCCAGCGCCCGAGACGTTCTCCCCTGGATGGGCATGAGGAACCCCACCGCGACCCTAATAGAGGATAAAGCGGGAGATAATGAATGAATGAATAATGGAGATATATATATTGCGGGGGGGCAATCCACGCCCATCCACGGGAGAACGTTTCGGGCGCTGGGCAGATACACCCAGGACAGGGCGCCAATCTATCGCTGGGCACACACTCACTCACACTCTATGTGGGTCACACTCTATGTGTGACCCAGATGGGGATTTGAACCTGGAATCCCTAGTGCTGAGAGGAGAACATGCCAAACCACTAAGCCACCGTGCCACATATATATATGTTAATAAGTGTTTATTTGGATTTGTTAAAAACGACCTCCCAGAAAATATAAAAATAAGTGATTAGCAGGTTCTCCTTTCAGCACTGGGGATCCAGGTTCAAATTCTGAACTGGGTGGAGTTTCCATGTTCTCCCCGTGTCTGAATGGGCTTCCTCCGGGTTCTTGCCACAGTCCAAAAACATGGATCAAGGTCAATTGAGTTCTCCCCTGTTTTGTCCCCCTGTCCTGGGTGTATCTGCCCAGCGCCCGAAACGTTCTCCCCTGGTTGGGCATGGGGAACCCCCCCCCCACCGCGACCCTAATAGAGGATAAAGAGGAAGATGATGGATGGAAAACAGAAAAATAAACACAATACATTCGGATGTAAACCCTTCACCTGGTTCTAGTGGCTTTTATAAATTTGCCCCCCCCCCCTCTGGTTAAGGTTCTGGGTTCTGGGCTGCAGGCTGATGGAGAGCCGGGTTACGGTCTGTTCCACGCTTTGATGACAATTTCACGCTTTTTAACCAAAAAAACCCCTAAATTACAACAAAATCCCGCTGAATTTGAGCCAAATGCGATTTTGAAACAGCCTTCAGTGTTTAAAACACCAAACAAAGGTCTGATTCAAACCTTAAACACTGATTTATAAAGACCGTCGCCTTCAGCGGAAATAACCGCAGCTCTTATCGCTGCCGCTAGTCTAAAACATTGTTTTACAAACGAATAATGAATAAATGAAACGTCTATAATAAAATAAAACACCTGATTATCTGCGCGAAGACGACTCGCTGCTGTTTTCGTGCAGGTTTAAAGACCACTGCATGGTCTTTAAAACGCTGCTTTTGGGCCCATTATCGCCACCTAGTGAGCCGGAGTGTTAAAAATCACCAAAGGAGGGTAGATTAATGACTAAAAATTAAAAACAAAACAAATTCAGCTTCATATAAGTGCGAATAAGTGTTTATATATATATATATATAGGGCGGCACGGTGGCTTAGTAGTTAGCACGTTCGCCTCTCAGCGCTAGGGATTCCCGGTTCGAATCCCCAATCTGGGTGGAGTTTCCATGTTCTCCCCGTGTCTGCGTGGGTTTCCTCTGGGTTCTCCGGTTTCCTCCCACAGTCCAAAAACATGGATCAAGTTAATTGAGTTCTCTAAATTGCCCCATATAGAGTGTGTTTGAGTGTGTGAGTGTGTACCCAGCGATGGATTGGCGCCCTGTCCTGGGTCTATCTGCCCAGCGCCCGAGACGTTCTCCCCTGGATGGGCATGGGGAACCCCACCGCGACCCTAATAGAGGATAAAGCGGGAGATAATGAATGAATGAATATATATATACACACACACACACACACACACACACACACACACACACACATATATATATATATATATATGTATAGGGTGGCATAACAGTTAGCATGTTCTCCTCTCAGCCCTAGGATTGGGTTCGAATCCCAATCTGGGTGGAGTTTCCATGTTCTCCGGTTTCCTCACACAGTCCAAAAACATGGATCAAGGTCAATTGAATTCTCCAAATTGCCCCATATAGAGTGTGTGTCCAGCTATAGATTTGGCTAACTGCGCCGAAACGTTCTCTCCTGGATGGGCATGGGGAACCCCCCCCCCCTCCCACTGCGACCCTAACAGAGGATAAAGCAGAAGATAATGGATGGATATATATGTATATATATATATATATATATATATGTGTGTGTGTGTGTGTGTGTATATATATATATATATATATATATATATATATATTATATATATATAATACTGTATATATGCTAATAAGTGTTTATTTGGTTTTGTTAAAAATGCCATCCCAGCAAATATAAAAGAAGTGATTAGCATGTTCTCCTTTCAGCACTGGGGAATCTAGGTTCAGATTCTGATCTGGGTGGAGTTTCCATGTTCTCCCTGTGTCTGCATGGGTTTCCTCCCACAGTTCAAAAACATGGATTCAAGACAAATTGAATGCTCTGAATTGACCCATATAGAGTGTGTCTGTGTGAGTGAGTGTGTGTGCCCAGCGATAGATTGGTGTCCTGCCCTGGGTGTATCTGCCCAGCACCCGAAACGCTCTCCCCTGGATGGGCATGGGCATGGGCACCCCCCCCCCCCCCCGACTCTAGTGGAGCATTAAGCTGAAGATAATAAAGGATTGAATTAATGAACTAATGAATTAAAAAAACTCACACAATTGTTCACAAATTGAAAGAAAAATCACTTTCTTTTTTTAACCCCGCCCCCCCCTATGATTCCATATATTTGTAATACCATATAATTACAATATAACCAACAAAAAAGAACATTTACACCATTTTTTGTTTTGTTTTAGCTAAAATTATAAGCAGATTTATTATGAAACATTCATTACGTCAAATATAAATAAAATATGATGACATTTCAGAGAAATCTCATCCCAATGACGTTTTTTTAAAAAATCTAATAAGAAACTCAACCCATAAAGAATAAGAGAACACGCAATAAAAAAATAATGTTCAACGGATTCTGTAAAGGCGGCACGGTGGCTTAGTGGTTTGGCATGTTCTCCTCTCAGCGCTAGGGATTCCCGGTTCGAATCCCCATCTGGGTGGAGTTTCCATGTTCTCCTGGTGTCTGCGTGGGTTTCCTCCGGGTTCTCCGGTTTCCACCCACAGTCCAAAAACATGGATCAAGTCAAATGAGTTCTCCAAATTGCCCCATATAGAGTGTGTCTGTGTGAGTGAGTGTGTGCCCAGTGATAGATTGGCGCCCTGTCCTGGGTGTATCTGCCCAGCGCCCGAAACATTCTCCCCTGGATGGGCATGGGGACCCTAATATAGAACAAAGCGGAAGATAATGGATGGATGGACGATGATTTAAGATAAGCTATGAACAGGATTCTTCATCCTCCAGTTCAGTTGGTGGCGATAAAGAACCTAAAAGCATTTTTCAGTGGCCTATAAAACCAATACGAAGAAGACAGCATGTTCAGCTTCAAACGAATGCTCAGGTGTTTCTGATCATTTAATTGATTGCATCGGTTTAATCGTCTATTAATTAGTAAAATATCTCCAGTTATTCTATCTTCAGTTATTCGTGCAGTACCGTTTTTAAACAGAAGGGGGAGTTTAAACCTGTGTTGAAGCTGGTTGAATCAGACAGAGAGGATGTTCAGATCAGATCTGATCTTTGTGGATCTGATGGTTTGGATGTTAAAACTATGAGTTTGATGAAATTCTCTGTGATGTCTGATTTTTGAACGTTGGTTGTTGTTTGGATGATCTTTGTGGATCTGATGGTTTGGATGTTAAATTCACGAGTTTGATGAAATTCTCTGTGATGTCTGATTGTTGAACGTTGGTTGTTGTTTGGATGATCTTTGTGGATCTGATGGTTTGGATGTTAAATTTACGAGTTTGATGAAATTCTCTGTGATGTCTGATTTTTGAACGTTGGTTGTTGTTTGGATGATCTTTGTGGATCTGATGGTTTGGATGTTAAATTTACGAGTTTGATGAAATTCTCTGTGATGTCTGATTGTTGAACGTTGGTTGTTGTTTGGATGATCTTTGTGGATCTGATGGTTTGGATGTTAAATTTACGAGTTTGATGAAATTCTCTGTGATGTCTGATTGTTGAACGTTGGTTGTTGTTTGGATGATCTTTGTGGATCTGATGGTTTGGATGTTTAATTTACGAGTTTTTGATGAAATTCTCTGTGATGTCTGATTGTTGAACGTTGGTTGTTGTTTGGATGATCTTTGTGGATCTGATGGTTTGGATGTTAAATTTACGAGTTTGATGAAATTCTCTGTGATGTCTGATTGTTGAACGTTGGTTGTTTGGATGAGAAGCTTCTGCTGCAGCTGGAATTCTAATTCAAGTTTCAGATCTTCCACAGTTTCAGATCTCAGATCAGAACTCAGATCAGACAGAGAACCCAGAATTTCAACCAAAGGTAGGTTCCTTTTATAAGATCCACTAGAACCATCCATCTATCCATTATCTTCCGCTTTATCCTATATTAGGGTTGTGGGGTGGGTTCCCCATGCCCATCCAGGGGAGAAAGTTTCGGGCGCTGGGCAGATACACCTAGGACAGGGGGGCAATCTATTGCTGAGCACAAACTCACTCACACAGACACACTCTATATGGGGCAATTTGGAGAACTCAATTGACTTGATCCATGTTTTTGGACTGTGGGAGGAAACCGGAGAACCCGGAGGAAACCCACACAGACACGGGGAGAACATGGAAACTCCACCCAGATGGGGATGTTTCCTTTTTTTAAAGTTATCCCCAGTGCTGAGAGGCAAACGTGCCAACCACTAAGCCACCGTGCCGCCCCATTCTGTAACTAAATTTCAAATATTATAAGTTTATTTAACTTTATTTAATAAACTATGATCAATGATGAGATTCCACATGCCCATCTAGAGGAGAACATTTCAGGCGCTGTGCAGATACACCCAGGACAGGGTGCCAATCTATTGCTGGATACACAAACACACTCTATATGGGGCAATTTACCTTAAATCCATCTTTTGGACTGTAGGAGGAAACCGGAGAATACGGAGGAAACCCACAGGGAGAACATGCAAACTCCACATCAAACCTGGATCCCTAGCCCTGAGGAGAACATGCTAACCACTAAGCCACCGTGCCGCCCAAATGATATTTATATAATCACGCCCATGATATTTAAAGATTGTTTAAACTGCATTTCATGTCTTAATTTTGAACTAGTATATATTTATATGTAATAATATTGGTGCCACGCCCTCTAAATAGCATAGTTAAAAAATATATATATTACATAGTTATATATTATCTTTAACTCAAACAAGATGATGGATTTTTACACATTGGTTTCATGTTTTCTGTGTTGTTATTTATAGAGTTAATTTGTTGTTCACTCGTATCGTTCTCCACTGATCAATGGTGGAACCAACATCCCAACTCTGTCTGTAAGGCATTTAGCATCTTTACGAAAAACTCCAAACACATCTCCTCCCCAAATACCTAACATAAAAAATAAAACTAATTAAAGCAATATTGGATAGTGATAATTTCATTCATTCATTATCTTCTGCTTTATCCTATATTTAGGGGGGGGGGGGGGGTTCTCCATGCCCATCCAGGGGAGAACGTTTCGGGCGCTGGGCAGATACACCCAGGACAGGACGCCAATCTATTACTGGACACACACTCACACACACAGACACACTCTATATGGGGCAATTTGGAAAACTCAATTGACTTGATCCATGTTTTTGGACTGTGGGAGGAAACCGGAGAACCCGGAGGAAACCCACGTGGACACGGGGAGAACATGGAAACTCCACCCAGATGGGGATTCGAACCGGGAAACCCTAGCGCTGAGAGGAGAACATGCTAAGCCACCGTGCTGCCGGGGATTCTCGGTTCGAATCCCAATCTGGGTGGAGTTTTCATGGTCTCCTCGTGTCTGCGTGGGTTTCCTCCGGGTTCCTCCCACAGTCCAAAAACTCCAAATTGCCCCATATAGAGTGTGTCTGTGTGAGTGAGTGTGTGCCCAGTGATTAATTGCCCCCCTGTCCTGGGTGTATCTGCCCAGGGCCTGAAACCTTCTCCCCCAGATGGCATGGGGACCCCCCCCCCCCCCGAAACCCTAATATAGGATAAAGTGGAAGATAATGGATGGATGGTTTCATGTGTTCTGTGTTCTACATTTATAGAGTTAATTTGTTAGTTGTCTTATAATACACTTACAATTCCTACAATAAGGGTGGCTTAGTGGTTTAGCATGTTCTCCTCTCAGCACTAGGGATTCCCGGTTCGAATCCCCATCTGCGTGGAGTTTCTATGTTCTCCTCGTGTCCGTGTGGGTTTCCTCCGGGTTCTCCGGTTTCCTCCCACAGTCCAAAAACATGAATCAAGGTCAATTGAGTTCTCCAAATTGCCCCATATAGTGTGTGAGTGTGTGAGTGAGTGTGTGCCCAGTGATGGATTGGCGCCCTGTCCTGGGTGTATCTACCCAGTGCCCGAAATGTTCTCCCCTGGATGGGCATGGGGAACCCCCCCCCCCCCATTATTATACACTTATAATTCCTACAATAGCAATAACCCTATCTTTTTTCCTCTTAACAGAAACAACATTCTTAGTGAGTGATCCCAAACGCATCAACACAAAGAAAAAACATATTCCGATTTATAGTGCGGAACGTCTACGACACCAGTGTCCCATTCCTGTTCACGGTGTGTAAACAGAGCCATCTTAAAAACATCAGCCCAGAGTTTTACTCACCAGAGGAACTTTAAAATGCATCAGGATATTCACATGGGCGAAAAACCCTACTCCTGCCCACAGTGCGGGAAACGCTTTAACCAACAGAGCCATCTTAAAGACCACCAGCGCATTCACACCGGAGAGAGACCGTACTCCTGCTCCGAGTGTGAGAAGAGTTTCACTCAAAAGAGTCATCTCAAAGAACACCAGCGCGTTCACACCGGAGTCAAGCCGTTTTCCTGCACGCAGTGCGGAAAGAGTTTCACCCGCCAGAGGAACTTTAAAACGCATCGGCAAATTCACACGGGGGACCAGCCGTGTTCCTGCACACAGTGCGGGAAAGGTTTTAATCAGCTGAGCCACCTTAACGAACACCGGCGCATTCACACGGGGGAGAGACCGTACTCCTGCGCGCAGTGCGGGAAGAGCTTCACCCAGCAGCGGAATCTGAAACGCCACCTGGACGTTCACACCGGAGAGAGACCATACTCCTGCGCGCAGTGCGGGAAGAGATTCACTCAGCAGAGGTATCTGAAATTCCATCATCGCATTCACACCGGAGAGAGACCGTACTCCTGCTCGCACTGTGGAAAAGGATTCTCTCACCAGAGTCATTTTAAAGAACACGAGCGCCTTCACACCGGAGTCAAACCCTACTTTTGCTCACAGTGCGGGAAGAGTTACAGCCGCCAGTGCAACTTCGAACTGCATCAGTGCATCAGACGCGAGAGAGACCATACCCCTGCTCACAGTGCGGGAAAGGTTTCATTAAACAGAGTCATCTGAAAGAACACCAGCGCATTCACACCGGAGAGAAACCCTACCCCTGCGCACAGTGTGAATTTGCCATCCATCCATAATCTTCCGCTTTATCCTCTATTAGGGTCGTTGGGGGGGGGGGGGGGGGGTTCCTCATGCCCATCCAGGGGAGAACGTTTCGGGTGCTGGGCAGATACACCCAGGACAGGACGCCAATCTATCACTGGACACACACTCACACACAAACACACACTCTATATGGGGCAATTTGGAGAACTCAGTTGACTTGATTCATGTTTTTGGACTGTGGGAGGAAACCGGAGAACCCGGAGGAAGAAAAAACAATAAATAAAATTCACACTGGGGCAGCACGGTGGCTTAGTGGTTTAGCATGTTCTCCTCTCAGCGCTAGGGATTCCCAGTTCGAATCCCAATCTGGGTGGAGTTTCCATGTTCTCCCCGTGTCCGCGTGGGTTTCCTCCGGGTTCTCCGGTTTCCTCCCACAGTCCAAAAACATGGATCAAGGTCCATCGAATTCTCCAAATTGCTCCATATAGAGTGTTTCTGTATGTGTGAGTGTGTGCCCACTGATAGATTGCCCCCCCTGTCCTGGGTGTATCTGCCCAGCGCCCGAGACGTTCTTCCCTGGATGGGCATGAAGAACCCCCCCCCCCCACGACCCTAATATAGGATAAAGCGGAAGATAATGGATGGATGAAGGTAACATAGTGGCTCAGTGGTTTGGCATGTTCTCCTCTCAGCGCTAGGGATTCCAGGTTCAAATCCCAATCTGGGTGGAGTTTCCATGTTCTCCCCGTGTCCGTGTGGGTTTCCTCCGGGTTCTCCGGTTTCCTCCCACAGTCCAAAAACATGGATCAAGGTCAATTGAATTCTCCAAATTGCCCCATATAGAGTGTGTGTGTGTGAGTGAGTATGTGCCCAGCGATAGATTGCCCCCCTGTCCTGGGTGTATCTGCCCAGCGCCCGAGACGTTCTTCCCTGGATGGAATGGAGAAACCCCCCCCGCACGACCCTAATATAGGATAAAGCTCAAGATAATGGATGGATGAAGGTAACATAGTGGCTCAGTGGTTTGGCATGTTCTCCTCTCAGCACTGGGGATTCCCGGTTCGAATTACCATCTGGGTGGAGTTTGCATGTTCTCCCCATGTCCACGTGGGTTTCCTCCGGGTTCTCCGGTTTCCTCCCACAGTCCAAAAACATGGATCAAGGTCCATTGAATTCTCCAAATGGCCCCATATAAAGTGTGTCTGTGTGTGTGTGAGTGTGTGCCCAGTGATAGATTGCCCCCCCTGTCCTGGGTGTATCTGCCCAGCGCCGGAGACGTTCTTCCCTGGATGGGCATGGAGAACCCCCCCCCCCCCCCCCCCCCCCCCCCGCGACCCTAACAGAGGATAAAGTGGAAGATAATGAATTAATGAATGATTACTAAATGTATTTGTAAAAAAAATTGTAAATGAATTTATTTCAAACCAGCTGTTGTGTTCGAAGAAATCCGAAACACCATCAGTACTGCACAACTGATGGTTAATTATAATTAATGAATCTGTAATACTCTATGATTTAAAAAACTTCAGTAATATTAGTTAATTCTTTGTTGTTTAGTGTAACTGACATTTGTTCAGACGTTTCCAGGACGTTGGTTCTGTGGGCCTGAGGTTCGGTGATTTAGTGATGAACCTTCTGTGATGGAGGTTCTGCACATTTGCACATTAAGAGTTCATGTTTAAGATGTAAAGGTTTAAAGGTGTAAAGTTTCTTACATTATCTAATCACGTCAGCTTTATGTATTTGATGCACCCAATGAGATTGTGTGTTGTTTTTGTTTGTGATGTATTTTATATTGTATGATCCAAAGTCACACCCTGATCACTGAAGCAGATTATCAGATGTTCTTTAAAAAAGAAAACATAAACCTTTGTGAGTTTGTTTGCTCCTGATGGTAAATGTCTTTTCATTTTCATGAACAGAATTTCATTATCGCTCTGAATTACGGCAGATCCGCTGCTTTTGTATGCCACTGAAGTAATCTAAAGCTGGATTGGGGATAAATTAAAACATGGTGGATGACGGTATCATGCTGATCAGAGTCAGTTCAGCTTGCGTGTGATTTCAGATCTCAGAAAAGTTCTCAAGTTCTCAAATGATTTTAAGAATCGGAACACTATTGATCATCGATGGCAAATTGCAGATGTTAGTTTATCAAAAGGTATAATTTACGAAAAATCTATATAATAAGAATAAAGTCATATGAGCGCCTCTTAAAGTAAAAAAAACAAAAACAGTGGATTTAAAAAATAAAATTGTCACAAAAGTTTAAATATTTAAGAAATGGAACATACCTCAGGGCTCGTGCACACCCTACATACCAAACATAACATCAGACGATACCTCAGATGTACACGTAACCTCTACAAATCACCTGTATGATGAATAAAGGTCACTGGCTTTGGACACATCCACAGTTTAAAAAGGGTACAGAACTGTACACGCTAGAACAGGGGTGTCCACACTTTTCTGGCCCAAGATCTACTTCTCCATTGGACAGGTCATCGAGATCAACCAGGGTTAATAATTTTTTTAATTTTAATTTAATGTGTTTACACACATCATGTTAGTATTGGGGGGGCATGTTGGCTTAGTGGTTGGCATGTTCTCCTCTCAGCACTAGGGATTCCCGGTTCGAATCCCCATCTGGATGTGCACATGCCCTTGCTACGCCTCGTCCACTCTGGTCCACATCCCTCGTCTCCGATTCACTGCCTCGCCTCGCCTTGTTTTCGCCTCGCTCTGTCGCACCTCGTCTCGTTTGTTCTGTGTTCTGTGTGCTGACTACGCCGTGACGTCAGACCCCAGCTCCGCAGTCCCTGTGTTCATCCCTCTTCGTTACTCCCCCCATGTGTGTGGCTAATAAACCTCGTTGGCAACTAATCTCCGCCTACAGACTACGTCGTTTCCGAGTAGCGGATCCAACCCACCCCGCTCGGTCATTGTACCGTAACAGCTAGTGGACTACAGCAAGAAACAGACGAGGAGCTTCCACCCCGTGAGGATCAACGCTGCAGTAGAAAGGGTAGGACAGCTTCAAGTACCTTGGAGTTCACATCGTGCAGGACCTATCTTGCTCCTGCCACATTAACAAACTTGCAAAGAAGGCTCGTCAGCGTCTCTACCGCCTCAGACGTTTACGAGACTTCAGGCTGCCCTCCAAGGTCCTGCAGAATTTCTACTCCTGCACCGTCGAAAGCATCCTCACAGGGAACATCAGAACCTGGTTCGGGAACAGCACCCATCTGGACAGACGGTTACTACAGAGGGTGGTACTTTCGGCCGAACGCACCATCCGAGTAGCACTTCCAGACCTCCAGACCATCTACAGGAAGCGGTGCTGGTCCAAAGCCAAAAAGATTGTGGAAGACCTCAGTCATCCTGACAACAAGGTCTTCACTCTGCGTTTTCGTCTCCTGAAGGCAAACACAGAGAGGACGAGGAGGAGCTTCTTCCCAACGGCGATTCGGACCCTGAACCAGGACTAAACGGACATAATCCCACCCACAACACCTTCATAACTAAATCAACTTTTAACCCTGCAGTGCAATATTTGCACAAATAAAGCACAACCCACTTTTATAATTCCATTTGCACAGTGTAAATACATAGTTCCATTTTTTTATTCTATTTTTCTTATCCTTTTAAGCAAATTTAACTTTCTGTGGAGAAGTCAGGAAAGTATTTCACTGCTGACTGTACCATGTATATCTACGTATGTGACAAATAACCTGATTCTGACTCTGATTCTTGATTTAGTTTGATGTCTACTCGCCGTTTTTGTCCCTCTTGTGTTTTGGGTGTTTGGACACGTTTCTCTGCTACCTGTCGTGTCTGGCTCCCTCCAGCGCGTTAGGTCGCTTCGGCTTTGCGCCACCTTTGCGCAGCCGTTTGGTCGAGGTAGGCGAGCGTGACAGAAACAACGTGTCAGGCAAATTTGGGGAGTCCAGGGTACAAGTTCAAGTTCAAGTTATTTATTTATAAAGTGCTTTTTACAACAGTACATTGTCACAAAGCAGCTTTACAGAATGAAAAGCCTTTAAACCCCCAAAGAGCAAGCCGAAGCGACAGTGGCAAGAAAAAACTCTCTTTTATGTTGTTATTTAAGAAAGAAACCTTGGGAGCACCAAGACTCAGTGGGGGACTCATCCTCCTTGAGCGGCCAGGCATATTTTGCTTTTAGATGCAGCCCATTGTTTTTCGGATTTTCTGTGAACTCGGGTTCAGCAGGTTTATATTTCTGGACTTTGTGAAGTACAAGAACAGTTCTCACTCATGCAAATGCTTTTTAGAGAAAATCAACACACATAAAAAGCATTCATAAATAAATAAATGAAGCAACAAGCCAAGCCAAGCTCAAAACAGGCAACAAAATCCAGGCAGAGTAAACAGAAACCATATAGAGTCCCAAACACAGACAGAAATTTAAATTACAAATAATATAGTACAGATGTTCCCGGGTCCAATCCCCATCTGGGTGGAGTTTCCATGTTCTCCCCGTGTCCTCTGGGTTCTCCGGTTTCCTCCCACAGTCCAAAAACATGGATCAAGTCAATTGAATTGTCCAAATTGCCCCATATAGAGTGTGAGTGAGTGTGTGCCCAGCGATGGATTGGCGCTCTGTCCTTGGTGTCTGCCCAGCGCCCGAAACGTTCTCCCCTGGATGGGCATGGGGAACCCCCCGTGACCCTAATAGAGGATAAAGCGGAAGATAATGGATGAATGGATGAATGAATGGTACAGATGGAAAGCGAAACTACACAAAAGTGAGTGCAGGGGATAATGCATGTGTGAAAAAAACATTAATTCATTATCAGGATTCAAACCTGGATCTCTAGCGCTTAGAGAAGAATATGCTAACCACGAAGCCACCGTGCCGTCCCCATGACAATAACATTCATTCATTCATTCATTCATTCATTATCTTCCACTTTATCCTATATTAGGGTCGCGGGGGGGTTCCCCATGCCCATCCAGGGGAGAACGTTTCGGGCGCTGGGCAGATACACCCAGGACAGGGCGCCAATCCATCGCTGGGCACACACTCACTCACACAGACACACTCTATATGGGGCAATTTGGAGAACTCAATTGACTTGATCCATGTTTTTGGACTGTGGGAGGAAACCGGAGAACCCAGAGGAAACCCACGTGGACACGGGGAGAACATGGAAACTCCACCCAGATGGGGATTCAAACCTGGATTTCTAGCGCTTAGAGAATAATGTTAACCACGAAGCCTGACAATAACATGTTCACAAAAAATGTATGTGCAACTGTTTTCTAGTTTTGACATATAACTAACTTAAATCTCTTCATTCTACTGCTGCTACATGAATATATTCTCCTAAACTGAGACATCAAATCCTAAAAATAACTCCTTAACAAAACCAAAACCACCACCAAAGAGAATCACTAAAAACAAAATGTAATAAACAGAATATAGATAACATTGTCATGCATAACTGATATAAGTACCATAATGGACTTGAGTGGGACTTCATGCCTGTGCTTGGAGCTCTATTTGAGTGTACATGGATATGGAGCGTACTTGATGGATATGGAGCTGAATGTGATCTCTAACTGAGCTGCTTGTGGTCAGGGATTTAAAAAGAAATGGTCTCCGTAGAAGAAAGTTAATCCAAGGTCTGTTGAAGAATCTCATCAAAGACATCACAATCAAAGTACACCTGCTGAAGGTCCAGAGCAGATCTAAACTTAATCAGGAGACGTCCCACTTGCTGTCTGAGTTCCTTCAGCCTGAAATGGATCAGATTGAGTTACTCTGATTAAATTAAAGCAATGCAGATGTGTATAAGATACTCCTAAACATTACACCAGCTGTTAAACACTCATTCTTTATCTTCTGCTTAATCCTCTTATGTCCATCCAAGGGAGACCGTTTCGGGCGCTGGGACCCAGGACAGAGCACCAATCTATCACTGGGCACACACTTAATCAGACATCCACACACAAATATACACTATATGGGGCAATTTAGAGCATTCGATTTACTTTGAATCCATGTTTTTGGACTGTGGGAGGAAACCAGAGAACCCGAATCCCAAACCAGGTATCCCATGTGGACACAGGGAGAACATGCAAACTCCACTAACCTAAACATGCTAACCACTAAGCCAGCGTGCCACCCTCAGGCTGTTGTTTGGAATAGCTTTAGGATTTCTGAGTTGTAGATGTTTGTTGATACCTGGTGTTTGTTTTTTTGTTATTATTGGACATTTCCTGAGCATCATCTCTGAGTTTGAGATTGTCTTTCTGTAAATGATCTAAATCCATCTTCAAATTGTGTTTTTCTTTCTCCAGTTCACACACCTGTGAAAAAAAGACAAAAACAGCAAAATTACTTTCAACTAACGAAAAATCAAATGTATTTTCCAATTTTGGCGGCACGGTGGCTTAGTGGTTAGCACATTCGCCTCTCAGCGCTAGGGATTCCCGGGTCGAATCCCCATCTGGGTGGAGTTTCCATGTTCTCCCCGTGTCTGCGTGGGTTTCCTCCGGGTTCTCCGGTTTCCTCCCACAGTCCAAAAACATGGATCAAGCTAATTGAATTCTCAAAAATTGCCCCATATAGAGTGTGTCTGTGTGAGAGAGTGTGTGCCCAGTGATGGATTGGCGCCCTGTCCTGGGTCTATCTGCCCAGCGCCCGAGACGTTCTCCCCTGGATGGGCATGGGGAACCCCACCGCGACCCTAATAGAGGATAAAGCGGGAGATAATGAATGAATGAATGAATGAATTTTCCAATTTTCTCACTTTAATAATATATTTCATCCTATCCCAGCTGTTTTCCTCTTGCTGTTCTCCCAGCTCCCACAATATCTTCACTCTTTCACTCTAGTGATGAATGTCGGCTGCTACTTCAACCTCACCATGGCGCTAACTCTCACTCTGTAACTCTTACTCTGTATCCTTCTCAACTGATTAATGGTGGAACCATCATATATATATATATATATTTGCATTTAGTGTTTTTTAGCAGAGGCTTTTATCCAAAGCAACTTAAAAATGAGAACATTACAAGTCAATAAATAAATATATATATATAGGCAGAGCGGCGAGAGTCAGGGCGAGGGTCGGATGGATGGCATGGGGGTCACCCCCGCCACCACCGCACCCACGCGAGCACTAGCAGCCCTTGGTTCCTCGCTCCTCAGGTCGGCACGGTGGCTTAGTGGTTAGTGCATTCGCCTCTCAGCGCCAGAAGTCCAAAAACATGAATCAAGTCAATTGAGTTCTCCAAATTGCCCCATATAGGGTGTGTTTGTGTGAGTGTGTGCCCAGTGATAGATTGGCGTTCTGTCCTGGGTGTATCTGCCCAGCAGTATATGATAAAGCGGAAGATAATATATATATATATGGTGGGAGCCTATCTGTGTGGAGTTTCCATGTTCTCCCCGTGTCCGTGTGGGTTTCCTCCGGGTTCTCCGGTTTCCTCCCACAGTCCAAAAACATGGATCGAATCAATTGAGTTCTCCAAATTGCCCCATATAGAGTGTGTTTGTGTGCGTGTCTGTGTGTGTGAGTGTGTGCCCAGCGATGGATTGCCCCCCTGTCCTGGGTGTAACGTTCTCCCCTGGATGGGCATGGGGAAGCCCCCGCAACCCTAATAGAGGATAAAGCGGAGGATAATGAATATATATATATATATATATATATATATATATATATATATATATATATATATATATATATATATATATATTTTTTTTTTTTTTTTTTTTTTTTTAATTATTATTATTATTTTTTTTTTTAAGCCAGACTGGATAATGATCAGGTTTATACTTGTGTACCTGATTCTTCTGACTTGTGGTGTTCTCATTTGTAAGTCATTTTGAATAAAAGTGTCTGCTAAATGGAAATGTAATGTAAAGTTAAATCTAAACAACTTTTTTTATTTACTTTATTTACTCACCTTTTCTTGCAGATTTTTGCAGAACAAGGCTTTTACTTCTATATCTTTCAACAGTTGATTAATCTGACATTGAATCTCACTGGACTCTTGTAGCTGCTGCATCTCTTCTTTAGGTTGCTGGACGTAACTATTAATGTACTGAGTGTCTTCTGCACGGTTCTCTGTACTCTGATGGCCCTGCTTTATTTCAAATTTAGCAACATTTTTAGGGTTAAATCAAATGTGAATCATGCTTCGTTCTTATTTTTGACTTTAGAAATCATAAGAGGAAATCACAAACCTGCTGCGAGGCTTTTAAAGGTGATGAATTTTGGGATTTGGGCTTTTCCGGCATGTCTTGGAATTTGACTTTCTTTCGATTTTTTTTATTTTCACTCACATTTGAAGCTCTTTTTTTCCTGCAATGATATTAAATTGTGATATGGTATGTTATAATTCAATGCTCTTATCCAGTGAAGTCATAAAACAAAAAGCTGAGAGTACCCTTTATTTGTCCCTTGGTAAAAGATGAATTTAGCTTTGGTATCATCAGATTTGGATCCTGCAAGTGATTAGGATTTGACTGAATACACACTCAGATAAGAAATGCATGTTCACACTTAAACATGTTATTACCTGCACCATCGGGAACATCGGAGGCGTTCTGCGTTGTCTGGATGGATAAATTTGGTGAGGAAAGATTCTGGTGTGACAAAGAATGTAAGATTTTAGATTACAGAGAATTAGAATTAGAATGAATTGATTAGCTGAAAAACATGGTCACAAAAAAGGACAGTTTCGAATTGGAACAGCGATCATGTCTCAAACTGGAGTGAAATTAATGGAAGTGTATGGGACCAAAAATGGGTGTGGGTATTTATTACTCTTTATATATAAGTTGGTGTCACTACAATAAGAACAAGAGTGCGCTCACTCTGCAATTTCACAAGTCCAGTTTGGCTACAGCCCGCTTCGACGGCAGTGAATTCCGTCTTTGGAGCTGAAAGATTGGCCGATTTAAGGGAGTGCCAATATCACCGTAATGCAAAGTGATTGGTGATTAAGCTAGTCCCCATGTGTGTATGATTACCCCTCTGGTGTTTAGAAAGCAGGAAATCAAATTTGAGGTTGAATAAGCCCAATCTTTCATATCTCTTGCCTCAAATGGTCTTCTTCACCATCGCTTAGACCAACCCTCCCATGCCCTGTATCATCTGGTGTTCTTGGCCATATACTGTTTCTGGATGAATGCAGGGTGTAAGGAAATACTAAAGATGTGACGACAAAGGTTCAGCATAGGAGTCATTCTCCTAGAGTGGCTCCTAGACACCTTAAACTGATCAGGTCACTTAAACTGTCCGTTCCTGCAGGTTCTTTCTGTGGAACACCAGAAACATCAGACCTTGCCAACCTTCTTGGCTGAACATGCTACTCAGCTGTTAGTCCAAGCCCTCAGCCTATCCCGGCTCCATTGCTGTAATGTACTGCTTGTGGGTCTCCCAGCATGCATCATCAGGCCTCTACAGCTGATACAGACTCATGTTCCACCACCCAAGTGAACTCATGTGACTCCACCTCTCCTCTCTGATTGGCTCCCTGTGGCTGCTGCATTCAGTACAGGATACTGACTCTGATCTACAGGATGATCTCTGGATCTGCCCCCTCTTACCTTCACTCTCTATACACTTTGACTCGTTCACTACGTTCTAGTGATGAATGTCCCCTTGTGATTCAATCTCACCATGGTAATAATTCGCTTATTCTTATAATGTACACAGAATTTTATTTCATTAAATGTATATACAGTGGGTTGCAAAAGTATTCATACCCCTTGAACTTTTCCATATTTTGTCACATTACAACCACAAACATAAATATATTTCACTGGAATTTAATGTGAAAGACCAACACAAAGTGGTATACAATTGTGAAGTGGAAGGAAAATTATACATAAATCAACATTTTTTTTACAAATAAAAAACTGAAAAGTGCGATGTGCAAAAGTATTCAGCCCCCTTTTCCCTGAGTGCAACCAATTGCATTCAGAAGTTGCCTGATGAGTGCTAATGACTCAAAAGGGTCCACCTGTGTGTAATCTAATCTCAGTACAAATACAGCTGCTCCGTGACGGCCTCAGATGTTGGTTAAGAGAATATTGGGGAGCAAACAGCATCATGAAGTCCAAAGAACACACCAGACAGGTTAGGAATATGGTTTTGGAGAAGTTTAAAGCAGGCTTAGGTTATAAAAAGATTTCCAAAGCTTTGAACATCTCACGGAGCACTGTTCAATCCATCATCCGGAAATGGAAAGAGTATGGCACCACAGTAAACCTGCCAAGACAAGGCCGTCCACCTAAACTTACAGGCCGAACAAGGAGATCACTGATCAGAGAGGCAGCCAAGAGGCCCATGGTGACTCTGGATGAAATGCAGAGAGCCACAGCTCAGGTGGGGGAAACTGTCCACAGGACAACAATTAGTCGTGCACTACACAAATGTGGTCTTTATGGAAGAGTGGCAAGGAGAAAGCCATTGTTAAAAGAAAACCATAAGAAGTCCCGTTTGCCAGAAGCCATGTTGAGGACACAGCAAACATGTGGAAGAAGGTGCTTTGGTCAGACGAGACCAAAATTGAACTTTTTGGCCACAATGCAAAACGCTATGTGTGGCGGAGAAATAACACTGCACATCACTCTGAAAACACCATCCCCACTGTCAAATATGGTGGTGGCAGCATCATGCTCTGGGGGTGCTTCTCTTCAGCAGGGACCGGGAAGTTGGTCAAAGTTGATGGGAAGATGGATGGAGCCAAATACAGGGCAATCTTGGAAGAAAACCTGTTGGAGTCAGCAAAAGATTTGAGACTGGGGCGGAGGTTCACCTTCCAGCAGGACAACGACCGACCCTAAACATAAAGCCAGAGCTACAATGGAGTGGTTTAAAAAAAAGAATATTCATGTGTTAGAATGGCCCAGTCAGAGTCCAGACCTAAACCCAATTGAGAATTTGTGGCAAGATCTCAAAACTGCTGTTCACAAACGCTCTCCATCCAATCTGACTGAGCTTGAGCTGTTTTGCAAGGAGGAATGGGCAAGAATTTCAGTCACTAGATGTGCAAAGCTGGTGGAGACATACCCTAAAAGACTTGCAGCTGTAATTGCAGCAAAAGGTGGCTCCACAAAGTATTGACTCAGGGGGGCTGAATACTTTTGCACGTCGCACTTTTCAGTTTTTTATTTTTAAAAAAAATGTTGATTCATAATATAATAATATAATAATATAATTTTCCTTCCACTTCACAATTGTATACCACTTTGTGTTGGTCTTTCACATTAAATTCCAATGAAATATATTTATGTTTGTGGTTGTAATGTGACAAAATATGGAAAAGTTCAAGGGGTATGAATACTTTTGCAACCCACTGTAGTATATTTAATTTGTCAGTATTTATTTGCTGCCACAAATTTGAATATCCCAAAGGTTGGACTAATAAGAGTTTGCCTTGTCTTTTCCAGTTTTACTTTCCATTTTAAAGTAATATAAATGCATTGCATGTTGTCATACTTACTGTTGTAACGGCAATCATGCTTTCAAAACAATAAATTAATTTATATAAAGACATAGTTATACATCACCTTTCTGTTCACCTTCAACTTCAGATTCCTTTCACTGTAATAATAAAAACTCACTTATACATAAAATCAAGAGTCACTTAATAAGACTGTAAAGCTGCTTTGTGACAGTGTACTTTTGTAAAAAGTGTTAAATAAATAAAGACTTGTACGCTCAAAGCATTTACTAAATAAATTTGTTTTAGGAAAATGTGTTTTATCCTTAAACCACCTATTTTGAGACTTTCTAAATCTGTATCATAAGTGCATAAGTATTTAGACACTCACTGCTGTTTGAAGGTTTTTTTGTAAGGTGATTCTTTGTCATCAGCATGCTCGGGATTTTCTTCTATTTCACAGCTCCTATAAAAGGACATGAGGCATGAGCTTAGCATATACAGACAGATCAATTAATTTTTTTTTTTATTAAAAGGTAATAAAATATTTAATAATTATTATAATAATTTCATTTAAATTCAAGAAAATATACAGAAAAAATCCTATATCAATTATGAGTTATTAAAAAAATCATTCTGCATGAAACATGGAATTAAGATGAATTGTCTGCTCTAAATTGCCCCTATATAGAGTACTGACACCCTGACCTGGTGCCCAGCACCTGAAACGTTCTATTCCTGGACTTTAGTCCAATTAGAAGATTAAGTGGAAGATAATGAGAAGATTTTTTACATTTTCGATCTCAAAGGGCAGGAATGTCTAATATGCAGTGTGTTGTAATATGGTACCATATATAGTAACATAGCAGCACCTGAACTCTGGATCAGGGTTCATCTCGCAGTACCACTTTTCAGGGAGATTTTTAAGGTCGATGTCCTCTGGAAGTTCTCGCCACTTCAGACAATCATCACACTGCACCCATTTTTGATCTGGATGCTTCCTGTAAATAAAGAGCAAACAAACGGATTCCTCTTAAAAGCCAACACTGAAGATATTTAGGTTTCCAAAATGTGGTGTACAGCATTTTTAATAATTATGTTATAGATTGAACCATTGTTTTCGGTCATTATCTTGTTGTTGGATGAACCCCTGACCAACTGGGCACATACCAGCCAGTGTTGCAAACTCCTCAGTAAGGAAAGTAGCTATTGGCTGTCCTAAAGGTCGCTTGAAGTCACTAAATGACATCATCGCCTAATTTGTATAATGCATGTTTTTGAAGCTGTAATGGAATAACGTTGTGGGAGAGAAAAAAGTGAGTAAAAGCACCCTAAATATGTTACAAATGAACAACTTCTTTTGCCTTTAAGTAACTTCACGACTTTAATGCTTTTTATAAATTATTTTTAGATAAATCGTTTTTTTGCAGTGTTGCTAAAGGTTATAAGAGTAGCGGGAACTGACTGAGACTGTAAGTTATAATTTTAATTTAAAGTTAAATGCAGTATTTATTTCTTTTCGTGTCTCAATGAAGACTCAGTTCTATTTACATCCCGCTCTGTAAATAGGGGCGGGGTCAGTCAGCGGTGGCTATGCGCATGCGCAGTTCATTTGCAGCATGGGTGTGAAGCTGTGAGTGTTGGGGGGGGGGGGCAGTCATTGAAGAGCATGTGTTCATCTCAGTCACCAAAAGTCTTCAATAACACGACAAATAGTTGCTAGATTTGTCTCTAGTGGCTTTAAAAAAAAAATCCGCTAGAGGGTCTAAAAAGTCACCAAATATAGCGACAAAGTCGCTAAGTTGGTAACAGTGATACCAGCGGGTATTGTATGGCCCTACAGAATGTTGTTTTTTTGGTTTAGGGCCCCTCTTAAATCATTGAACCTGAATTCAGCAAAACAGTCCGAGACCATCTCACTTCCTCCTCCATGTTTGACATTTGATTTCAGATTTTGATTTATTAGCCCATAACAGGGTGGCATATTGGTTTGCACATTTGGGCGTCCAGTTTCTTGGCTCTCCGGTTTTGTCCCACAGCTTCCACAACTGTGTAAAGTACTCAAGCCACACAGTATCTAAACCACTGGCATCAAATTTAAATATTGGGGGCGCGGTAGCTCAGTGGTTAGGGTGTTGATCTATCAATCTGAAGGATGGGGGTTCAAATCCCAGTTCCACTGAAGTTACCAATGTAGGTACTTGAGCAAGCCCCTTAACCCTCATTGCTCCAGGGATGTTGTGATGAACCCTGTGCTCACCTTGTAAGTCGCTTTGGATAAAAGTGTCTGCTAAATAACCAAATGTAAAAAATATATGAAATGTAAAATATTGGCACAATTGTGCCCAATTAACCCAATAGGGTTTAATACAATGTCCCACACTTTGCAGTTATAACAGCTTCAGTGCGTCTGGAAGTGTTGTTGGGAATTCATGACTCTAGTGACTGCAGAAAGTCGGCAAACTCAGCCTCCGTTGACCCACTCTCAATTTACACGGTCTTTATTTGACTTTTTAACTAGACTTGCTCGTTTTTTAATAGCACTGATAGTTGACTGTGGAATGTTTTTATATTGATTATTTTGTGGTACTCACTCAATATCCTCAGGACGCATTGTGCAGTTTAGGGTTTCTTTAAATCTGTGACAGATTTCCTTATAATAGTCTTCAAGCTTGTTACTCAGACTCTTCATTGTTTTTCTGCACAAATGAAAAGACAAATTGAGACATAACTGAAATGTTGACATACAGTGGGTTGCAAAAGTATTCATACCCCTTGAACTTTTCCATATTTTGTCACATTACAACCACAAACATAAATATATTTCACTGGAATTTAACGTGAAAGACCAACACAAAGTGGTATACAATTGTGAAGTGGAAGGAAAATTATACATGAATCAACATTTTTTTTACAAATAAAAAACTGAAAAGTGCGACGTGCAGAAGTATTCAGCCCTCCTGAGTCAATACTTTGTGGAGCCACCTTTTGCTGCAATTACAGCTGCAAGTCTTTTAGGGTATGTCTCCACCAGCTTTGCACATCTAGTGACTGAAATTCTTGCCCATTCCTCCTTGCAAAACAGCTCAAGCTCAGTCAGATTGGATGGAGAGCGTTTGTGAACAGCAGTTTTGAGATCTTGCCACAAATTCTCAATTGGGTTTAGGTCTGGACTTTGACTGGGCCATTCTAACACATGAATATTCTTTTTTTTAAACCACTCCATTGTAGCTCTGGCTTTATGTTTAGGGTCGTTGTCCTGCTGGAAGGTGAACCTCCGCCCCAGTCTCAAATCTTTTGCTGACTCCAACAGGTTTTCTTCCAAGATTGCCCTGTATTTGGCTCCATCCATCTTCCCATCAACTTTGACCAACTTCCCGGTCCCTGCTGAAGAGAAGCACCCCCAGAGCATGATGCTGCCACCACCATATTTGACAGTGGGGATGGTGTTTTCAGAGTGATGTGCAGTGTTATTTCTCCGCCACACATAGCGTTTTGCATTGTGGCCAAAAAGTTCAATTTTGGTCTCGTCTGACCAAAGCACCTTCTTCCACATGTTTGCTGTGTCCTCAACATGGCTTCTGGCAAACTGCAAACGGGACTTCTTATGGTTTTCTTTTAACAATGGCTTTCTCCTTGCCACTCTTCCATAAAGACCACATTTGTGTAGTGCACGACTAATTGTTGTCCTGTGGACAGTTTCCCCCACCTGAGCTGTGGCTCTCTGCATTTCATCCAGAGTCACCATGGGCCTCTTGGCTGCCTCTCTGATCAGTGATCTCCTTGTTCGGCCTGTAAGTTTAGGTGGACGGCCTTGTCTTGGCAGGTTTACTGTGGTGCCATACTCTTTCCATTTCCGGATGATGGATTGAACAGTGCTCCGTGAGATGTTCAAAGCTTTGGAAATCTTTTTATAACCTAAGCCTGCTTTAAACTTCTCCAAAACCATATTCCTAACCTGTCTGGTGTGTTCTTTGGACTTCATGATGCTGTTTGCTCCCCAATATTCTCTTAACCAACATCTGAGGCCGTCACGGAGCGGCTGTATTTGTACTGAGATTACATTACACACAGGTGGACCCTTTTGAGTCATTAGCACTCAAAAGCATCAGGCAACTTCATCAGGCAACAGGCAACTTCTGAATGCAATTGGTTGCACTCAGGGAAAAGGGGGCTGAATACTTTTGCACGTCGCACTTTTCAGTTTTTTATTTGTAAAAAAAATGTTGATTCATGTATAATTTTCCTTCCACTTCACAATTGTATACCACTTTGTGTTGGTCTTTCACATTAAATTCCAGTGAAATATATTTATGTTTGTGGTTGTAATGTGACAAAATATGGAAAAGTTTAAGGGGTATGAATACTTTTGCAACCCACTGTATCATTATATATCCATCCTTCCATTATCTTCTGCTTTATCCTCTACTAGAGGAGAATGTTTCAGGCACTGGGCAGACACTGCAACGACACATAGAGGAACTACTGTTCCCAGCAGGTGGCACAACAATCATGTTGTAACTACAGCAGAGCTGTAGGATCATCTATTTAATGCAGCGCCTTACTGTGGTCTGGGTCGCTGGTAGGATTAGGATGTGAGACCGAAGCTGAATGCAATGTAAATGCGATTTACAAGTATCCCATCTTGGGGGGGGGGGGGGGGGGGTACCCCATGCCAATTAAGGGGAAAACGTTTCAGGCGCTGGGCAGATACACCCAGGACAGGACACCAATCTATCATTGGTCACACTCTATTTGGGGCAATTTGGAGAATTCAATTGACCAAGAATTGAAAAAGGAAAGGTTTCCTCCCACAGTCCAAAAACATGGATTCGAACCAGTAATGATTAAGACAATGTTAATTAGTTAAAATGGCACTGAGCTTACAAACTGCCTCTACCATGCCATAATTGCCTTTGTATCACATGCGTATCAGAAATTTAAAAGTTCTAAAGTTCTGGTCACGTACCTGTATGTATCCGAGTCGTCGAATTCCTGCTTGTTTTGAGCCGGAGAGAGGTAGTTGCACTCTACAACCCCTATAACTCCCACTCCTACACTGTCCGACTAAACAAAACAAAAAATGAATGTATTCACTAAACAATGTTATAACATCTACCGCAATAAATCTTCATAACAATGAAAAACTGACCCTCACAAAGCTGGCAGTGTGTAATAATTGTGAGAATATTGTTATTGCAAACTTTTTTTTAGTTCTTACTTTAAGCTGGCAGGCGGCGCGCTCGTACGCTTTAATAAGACGGTTATTGTAGTACATCATCAGGCCGTATTGCTCCTTGCTTTTTGTATTGTAACCAAACGTGATTACAATTCTGTTTTTCTGAACAAAAACTTAAAGAACGTGACATATGAAACATTTGAACATTTATCACATTTTTTCTGCTGCAAGGATACAAGAAACGCGGGTTTGTAGGTGTCCTGCTGGGTATATGCCAGACTCTTACAGATGTACTGAGTTTGCACTTTTTTTCCTCGGAGGATGATTACAGTTTTAGGCTTCAGGTACAAAACACTGCAGTATGCCTGGTGCCGAAAAACCCATAAACAAACCAGAATCAGTGCCTCAGCCAAACCACCAGGTGAACAATTCTGATTTGTTGGTTCATCTCTTACCCGCAGTGAATATTTAGACTCGGGAACGCTTTGATCATACTCTGCCTGTTCGCCTTCTTCCACATTGTCTTCACACAAAGCCGGAAGTCGGATATCATATTCGTCATGTGTGAAGTCCAATTCACCTAAAGAATCTTCTTTGGAAGATTTTCTGAAGCCAAATAAAACTAAATGAACAACCATATTTGGACAAAACATTTACTTTTACTATATGGCCTATGGGTGGCGTAGTGGTTAACATGTTCTCGTCTCAGCCCTGGGGATACAGGTGTAAATCCCATTCTGGGTGGAGTTTCCATGTTCTCCCCGTGTCTGCTCTGGGTTCTCCAGTTTCCTCCCACAGTCCAAAAACAGGGATTCAAGGTAAATTAAATGCTCTAAATTGTGTGTGTGTGTCCAGTGACAGATTGGCACAATGTTCTGGATGTATCTGCCCAGCGCCTGAAACGTTTTCCTCTGGATTGGCATGGGGAACCCCCCCAAGTTGGGATACTTGTAAGTCGCTTTGGATAAAATTGTCTGCTAAATTACCGAATGTAAATATAAATGTAATTTACAGTGCAATCAGCTTCGGTCTCACATCCTAATCCTAGTTGTGACCCAAACCGCAGGTGAGGCGCTGCGTTAAATAGATGATCCTTTAGCTGTGCTGAATTTGCAACATGATTATTGGGAAAAGTAGTTAAGTGTCTCGGACAGTCATGTGTCTCTGCAGCCACCTAGCCTCCACACGGCCCCATTACAGGCCATTTATGTGTATTACAACTCAGTGCCAAGCAATCATTTTGCACTAGTGCACTATTAATGATTGCCATCAAGCTGTAAGGTGCTGCGTTAAGTAGACGATCCTTAACGGATGAATCCAGAACGGTCACCGTGGTTACAGCCGTAAGCCAAGTCGCATTTTTTAAAGAACACTATAAACAACTGATTTTGATAATGGCTCTTGATTTTCAGTGGAATAAAGAACTAATTACTTTAACATGAATTATATTAAGTAAACGAGTGAATACGTTTTCATCTGTAACATTTATGTTTTCAAGACATCGATTTCTCCTTCCAGTGTACTTACTCTTTGAGATTCCAGATGATAATCCGGGTTCCGCTGGAACTGTTACATTGTTTATCGATGGTCCTAAATTCAGCCAGCAGCTCCTCGATAGAGTTAAACAAAGAATATTTCAGAATATCCTCAAGACTTGGTTGGTGCGTTGGTTCTGGAACTGCACTTTGTAAATAAAAAAATTAAGGACAATTTTACAGTGAAGCTTTAGGGACACATTTACAAGGATTCACTTGTTAATAGCTCATTTGTGATTCCACCTGCCATTAATCAATAAATCTATTGATCAGTCCTCTCTGTACCCAAGTAGATGTAGTCTGAATGCTCGGATTATGACCCAAAGACATGCTGATAGGTACATTGGCAATACTATTTACTTGCCTTCATGACTTTTCTTTTTTAACCACAGCAATGTTGATGGTAAATGCCTAATAACCTCATCTAATATAAAACTGAAATTAATAAATTAAATAAACAGCAGGCGCCTTTATACAATGCCAATTACAAATATTACAACTTTGTTGGGGTCAGAGCACAGGGTTAATGGTACAGCGCCCCCTGGGGCAATGAAATTAATAAGGTCTTGTATTTTTAAGCCTTTAAACTTTATTTACTGTAGTCTAACATGAGGAACAAGCCTCTCAATAAAGGATATCAATCTTTCCAGAATATGTGAATTTAACAATTGGCACCATGACGTTCTCTGCTTCGATCTCTTTCAGGTAGGTCTGTGATAGGAGCCCCACACACATGGTTGCAGATTGTTTGGTGAACACGATGGCATCTTTCCCTAAACGCATAGAGCCTGCCTTGAATCCATTGCCATAGTAGCCCACGGGCACGTGGTTTCCTAACACTTTCTTCTCACTGAAGCCAAAACTGAAAAGAATAACAATATTAGAAACTTGGAAGTGTAGAAAAGAACTAAACGGAGTGACATCTTAAGTGTAAAACCTTCTTGGTCCTTATACACAAGCAACTGTTAATCTAAAGATATAAACAGTGTACGTGGCTTTATATAAATTAGAACTTGACGGATAACGAGCAGGCTTTACAAATGCCCCAGTACCTCAGCATTTTGTGTAACTTGTTGTGGTCCATGCCTTTTCCATTATTCATAAAAACAAGGCAGTCTTTATTTTTAAATGTTATTTTATCAATCCATAGTTGCTTTGCTTTAACGTCTGGGTCATAAGCATTGTCTGTGAAGATATGAAGAGAAAAATATTATAAATACATCAAAAATATATTATTAATTAAGGTTAGAAACTAAGCATATATATATTCTGTATATCACTATATGACACTACTTATTGATTCATTCATTTATTCAGTATCTTCCACTTAATCCTCTACTGGGGTTGTGGGGAAAGGGGGGGCAGACACAGGGAGAACATGGAAACTCCATGCAGATCACTATTGCTGAGAGGAGAATGTGCAAACCACTACTCCACCATGTTGAAACCTTTATAAAGCATGTTTTGCTTAATTGGAAAATCATCCCATTGTTCATTTACTTAACTGTTGAACCAACTGCTAATTCTAGATTATTGTGTCAACATGGCCTCGGTTCCTGGCATGCCTTGCACCACGCATAGACTCGTAGTGTTTATATGAGTTTTATAAGATTTCTTTGGTTTGGTTATGTGCTGGTTGCATTGGTTATGTGTATGCATTACGTGACGCCCTGTGTGTGTGTGTTTGTAACATCTGTAGGGGAATCAGCAGTTTGGGGAAGCAGGTTGTTTTTGGTGTTGTTCTGCCCTATGTATGTATGGCTATGTAAAGAGAAAGGTTTTGGGTTCTTTATGTGTGTTCTGTTGTGTTCACCATTGGCTCCTTCAGCAAAACCCTTAACCCTCATTGCTCCAGGGATGCTGGGGCCAACCCTGTGTTCTGACCCCAACCATCAAGTTGTGATACTTGTAAGTTGCGTATTTTCTGCAGAAATAGCAACCCGTGGTCGAGCATGTTCTTTGTTCAAACCCCATTATGTTCTGTATTAAGCTGAAAGGCCTATTATAGAACAATAAACAGTTTTAGCTATTTTGTACTTGTACTTTGTTTTCCTATAAAAAGTAATTGGATTTTCCTGCCATTTTCTTCTGGATCTATTGATCTATGGTATTGAAAGTTTAGGAACAAGTCACATATGAATGAGCTAAAGTTGCCTGCGATCAAGAGCAAGTAGCAACTCACCAATTAGTTCAGCAACAGCACTGAAGGGCCATTTATGGGTTGTGGAGTTTGTGTGCAGGTAGTGTGGACTAACCTTTATTGAGAAACACACAGGGCAGAACTTTTTTTTAAAACCCACAACAATAAGACCCATATATTTTAGTTTAATTTCAATATTACTTATCCTGAACATGCACATACAGTATATACACACATACATTTACATTTAGTCATTTAGCAGACGCTTTTATCCAAAGCGACTTACAAAGAACATTACAAGTCAGAATTTATAGAGAAAACCAACTATACTGTAAATTATCAAACCTGATTGTTATTAGATGCTGCGCCCCCCCCCCCCTTTTCATATATAAACATACACACAAACAAAAACTAACAAGATTTAAAGTATTCCAATTGGCATTAAACTTAATATTATTTACAAATGAGTTCATGCATTTTGACATACATTTCCATGTAATTTACAAAAAAACAACATAAATGTAAACACAGGTTAAATAATATTTATTTCTATGACAAATATGTACAATTTTCCTTAACTTAATTCTAATTTGAACGAAATTAAATCGACATTTAATTACTTTAACATATGTAAATTGACTTCACTTAAATAATCTGTATTATGTTCGATATAATTTTAGCAGAAATATTGTTATGTAACATTTGAACGTAGAGGGCTAAATGACGTCACTCCGTTTTGAAGCTTACCTGGAAAACGAAAGTTATCTTCAATCGACAGGTGAAACGAAACTACTGAACTCTGAATGCAACGCGATTATCGATAAACCAAGTGCATTAAGCGAAAAAGCGGCACAATTTTCAGAAAAGCAGATTTACAAAAAGCCCGCGGCATAAATTAATTATAAATTAAAGCAAGGAAAAGATGACAAACAATATTTAGGTAACGGCTGGGATACGTTATACATTTAAGTGTGTGTGTGTTTGTATTGACAAACCGATATTTCAATGTTTATTGAATTATAACATGTTTAAAATTGTACTTACTGCAATTAAAGGTATCCCCCTGTCTGCCATTTGAAGAATCAGATAAATCAGAAAGTGATACAATTGTGATCGATTGTGTTTTGAAACGAGAAGAAGAATGCATCGTATTATATACAGCTTTCAGGAATACTCCGCCTTAAAGTTCTACACGCAACCTTTATGTAAATTGTGTATTTACGATAGGCTGCTTTACTTCCGACGTTGATTCCCATTGTCCTGTTTTCGCCTAAAGAATTACAAACGTAATTACAGCTTAAGTTTCGAAAACAGAAGATTGAAATCAAATCAATCGTTCAATTAAAGAGCTCTAATTTAATGTGCTAAACTTTATTTTGATTGTAAACATACACACAAATATAAAACTAATACGATTTATAAAATTAAAAGTATTCATATTAAAGGGGCGGCATGGTGGCTTAGTGGTTTAGCATGTTCTCCTCTCAGCACTAGGGGCTCCCGGTTCGAATCCCTATCTGGGTGGAGTTTGCATGTTCTCCCCGTGTCCGCATGGGTTTTCTCTGGGTTCTCCGGTTTCCTCCCACAGTCCAAAAACATGGATCAAGTCAATTGAGTTCTCCAAATTGCCCCATATAGAGTGTGTGTGTGTGAGTGAGTGAGTGTGTGCCCAGTGATGGATTGAAATTCCAACACTAATTTCTAGAGCAATCACCAGGAGGCGACTGTGAGATTAATGATATTACACTCATAACCAGTTTTTAAAATGCAGTGACCCTGCAAAACGGACGTAACAAATCTTTATGAATAACAAATCTAGTGGCACGGTGGCTTCGTGGATTAGGATGTTCTCCTCTCCACACTGGGGATCCAGGTTCGAATCCCAATCTGGGTGGAGTTTACATGTTCGCAAACTCGTATTCCTAAAGCCTTTAACATCATATTAACATTAAAATCATATCATTAAATCATCTCTCTTCCAAATCGAACGCCTACAGTGATTTAAAAAAAAGATTACGACCTGATTCTGTTTGAATGCTTTTCGATCTCCAGGCTGCAGACGAGAAAAAATAACTTTAACAAGTTATTTAGCGATTTAGTAAATAATAAAACTAACTAAATTATTCAAACGCTGAAAAACAAAATTATTATAGACGACGAGGCTCACTTCACTTCTTGTATATTTGAAGGCGATGATAATGTTTGGGCTTATTCCGCCTACTGGACGGAACAACAAACTAATAGCGGTAATATTTTGCTTGCTTATGTATGTATATATATATATATATATATATATATATATATATATATATATATATATATATATATATATATATATATATATATATATATAGATAGATAGATAGATAGATAGATAGATAGTAATGGGCGGCATGGTGGGAAACTGGAGAACCCAGAGAAAACCCACATGGCCATGGGGAGAACATGCAACCACCACCCAGCTTATGATTCGAACCTGAATCCCCGAGCTGAGAGAAGTTTGATAAACGGACACAATTTTACAGAATTAAAATGTATAATATTTTAACGAAACTCCTCTATTTTAATAAAAATTTCTGATACGCACGTGATACAAAGGCAATTATGGTGTCACATAGAGGCAGTTTGTAGGCTTTGTGACATTTTAACTAATTCAAGATTCAAGAAAATTTTATTATCATTAATATCACATGTGGTACATGAGATAAGAACGAAATTATAATATAGAATATTTTAACTATAAATATAATATATAAATCTGTCATGGTCGGTCATGGAGGGGCGGTGCCTCCAGGGGTAGCCCCGCCCCTCATTTAGTCTGTTTGCACTATGTATGCCTTGTCTCTGTCTACATTATGTATGCCTTGTCTCTGTCCACTATGTATGCCTCATTTAGTCTACACACCATGTATGCGTTGTCAGTGTCATGTATGCTATGTTATGGTCCCGTGTTGCGTATTGTCAGGATTTATGTTCCCGTGTTGCGTTTTGAGTATTGTCATGCTGTGTTGTGTTAGAGTATTGTTATGGTCCCATGTTATGTTTAGTCTAGTGTTATGCTTTGTTAGGGTCACGTGTTGTGTTTAGGTTACATCATGCTTTGTCCTTGTCACCTGCTATGTGTAGTCTTAGTTTGCATTATCATGTGTTGTGTTGTGCGTCTTGCTTTGTTATTGTCACATGGTCATGGTTTGTTTTGGTCACGTGGTGTGGGTTGGTCTCTGTGGTCACGCCCCTGTAATTATGCACACCTGGGTTCCTGATCACTGTTCCTTATTTAAGCAGCTCACGCCCGTCACTCCAGGCTAGTTGGTCTTGGTTTGTGCACCTTCCCTAGTCACGCCTCGTCCACTCTGGTCTTGTTACTAGTCTCGCCCTGTTCCTAGTCTCGCCCTGTTCTCGCTTCGTCCTCGTCTCGCCACGTCCTGGTCACCACGCCCTGTCCTTGTGTTGCACCTCGTCCAGTTCTCGTCTCGTCCTGTTTCACCTCGTCTGCTGTTGGTCCTGTGTTTCATGCCTCTGTTCCAGTTTCTACGTCCCGCCTTGTTCACCTGGTATTCAGCCACACTCCACCCTGTTCAACGCTGCGGATTGGAACACGGCCCCGCTGACGTCGGACGCCGTGACGTCAGGCCCCAGCTCCGCAGCCGCCTGTGTACCCACCTGTCTGTTACGTTTACCTGTGTGTGGCTGAATAAACTCTGTTTACATCTAATCCCCGCCCCGACCTTGTCGTTCCGAGTAGCGGATCCACCCACGTCTCACGGGTTCCAGGGGTAAACTGTAACATAAATATGTGTATATAAAGCGTGTAAAATTCCAAGTATGTAAATTTAGGGGGAATATATATATATATATATATATATATATATATATATATATATATATATATATATATATATATATATATATTCATTCATTATCTTCCGCTTTATCCTATATTAGGGTCACAGTGGGGTTCGCGGGGCAGATACACCCTGGACAGGCACCAATCTATCGCTGGGCACACACTCACTCACACAGACACTCTTTATGGGGCAATTTGGAGTACTCAATTGACTTGTTCCATGTTTTTTGGACTGTGGGAGGAAACCCACGCAGACATGGGGAGAACATGGAATCCCAGATGGGGATTTGAACCGGGAATCCCTAGTACTGGGAGGCGAACGTGCTAACCACTAAGCCACCGTGCCGGTTTATATATATATATATATAAAGTATTATACAATAGATGTAAATTTAGAATATAAAATATAAATAGAATATAAAATATAAATATAGCAGCAATTTATAATGTGTATAACGGTACATGTGAGATGAGATGAGATATTTTGGTGGAGTGATGATAACATGTGTGAACGTCGTATCATCACTCCACCAAAATTAACATTGTCTTAATGATATGTCAACATTTCAGTTCAGAATATTAATATTTATACTAGATATTAATGACTGTGTGGTTTGAGTACTTTACTGTACACAGTTGTACAAGCTGTGGGACAAAATCAGAGAACCCTGAAAAAAGCCACCGGGAGAACATGGAAAGTCCACCCGGTCCAGGATTCGAAACTGGACGCCCAAACGTGCAAACCAATATGCCACCCTGTGTTATGGGCTAATAAATCGAGTTGGCGGAAGGATGGCTCCACTCTGTGTGACATCAAATGTCCAACATGGAGGAGGAAGTGAGATGGTCTGGAGCTCTTTTGCTGAATTCAGGTTCAGGGATTTGAGAGGAACCCTAAACCAAAACGCTTACCACAGCATTCTGCAGAGCCATACAATACCTGCTGCTATCAGTGTCGCCAACTTAGCGACTTTGTAACTGCCTACTTGAGCAGTTTATATCTTTAATTCATTTATTTTAATGAATTTATTTTATGGTTCGAGGTTCTTTAAGAACATTGACAATGTTAGTTTCTAAGGTTACAAGGCTTCAAAGGTTCCAAAGTTAGAATTAAGGGTTAAAGTCTTTATTAAGGAGTCGAGGAGCGACAAGAAGCCATAAGCTCTCTTGGATATTTAATGGAGCCAATGAGGTTTGTGTTCTGTTTGGGTATACTATTTGGGTTTACATAAAGTTTATTACCCTTTCTAGTATTAAATTGTGGTTCTAATCAAGATGTAAATTCATTTGGTTAAACAAGCAAAGGGTTATTCTTAAGATTAAGAGTTTACAATGTAGAAATTTCTCATGGTACGTTTGTTTTTACATTTGCATTACATTTGGTCATTTATTGGACGCTTTCATCCAAAGCGACTTACAAGGTGAGCACAGGGTTAACCACAACATCCCTGGAGCCATGAGGGTTAAGGGCCTTGCTCAAGGATCCACATTGGTAACTTCAGTGGACCTGGGATTTGAACCCCCGACCCTTAGCTTGATAGCCCAACGCCCTGACCACTGAGTTTGTTTGTGATTTATGTTACAGTTCTGATGGTTGAGTTTAAGGTTACGTACAAAGTTAAGGTACAAACTCAAGAATAAACCTAATCAGTTTTGGCAAGAATATTTGTGCCGTCATCTTTAAATCGGAGAGAGCTACAGACTTTTTTTTTTTTTAAAGCCACTAGAGACAAATCTTGTTGTGGTGTTATTGGAGACTTTTGGTGACTCTGAGATGAACACATGTTCTTCAGTGACTGTCCTCAGCGAGCAGCCCCCCCCCCCAACCCTGCAAATGAACTGCGCATGCGCAGAGCCGCCGCTGACTGACCCCGCCCCGTATTTACAGAGTGGGATGTAAATAGAACTGAGTCTTCATTGAGACACGAAAAGAAATAAATACTGCATTTAACTTTAAATTTAAATTATAACTTACAGTCTCAGTCAGTTCCCGCTAATGGCTACTCTTATAACGTTTAACAACACTGCAAAATCGATTGACGTGAAAATAATTCATACAAAGCATTAAAGTCGTGAAGTTATTTTGAGAAGCGATTCAAAAACAGAAGAGTTATTTTTTTCAAAGGCAACAGAAGTTGTTCATTTGTAGTTCTAACATTCAGAGTGTTTTTTCTCACTTTTTTCTCTCCCACGTTATTCCTTTACAGTTTCAAAAACATGTATTATGCAAATTAGGCGATGACTTTTAGGATAGCCAATAGCTACTTTCCTTACTGAGGAGTTGGCAACACTGGCTGGTATGTGCCCAGTTGGTCAGGGGTTCATCCCACAACAAGATAATGACCGAAAACAATGGTTCAATCTATAACATAATAATAAAAAATGCTGTACACCACATTTTGGAAACCTAAATATCTTCGGTGTTGGCTTTTAAGAGGAATCCGTTTGTTTGCTCTTCATTTACAGGAAGCATCCAGATGAAAAATGGGTGCAGTGTGATGATTGTCTGAAGTGGCGAGAACTTCCAGATGATACTGATCTTAAAAAACTCCCTGAAAAGTGGAACTGCGAGATGAACCCTGATCCAGAGTTCAGGTGCTGCTATGTTACTATATATGGTACCATATTACACACACTGCATATTAGACATTCCTGCCCTTTGTGATCGAAAATGTAAAAAATCTTCTCATTATCTTCCACTTAATCTTCTTATTGGACTAGAGTCCAGGAATAGAACGTTTCAGGTGCTGTGCATCAGGTCAAGGCGCTAGTACTCTATATAGGGGCAATTTAGAGCAGACAATTCATCTTAATTCCATGTTTCATGCAGAATGATTTTTTTAGTAACTCATAATTGATATAGGATTTTTTTTTCTTTAACTTAAATGAAATAATTTTTAATTTAAATATAAAAAAAAAATTACCTTTTAATTCAAAATAACTTTTAATTGATCTGTCTGTATATGCTAAGCTCATGCCTCTTGTCCTTTTATAGGAGCTGTGAAATAAAAGAAAATTTTGAGGATGCTGATGGCAAAGAATCAGTTTATGAAAAAACCTTCGAACAGCAGTGAGTGTCTAAATACTTATGTACTTATGATACAGACTTTAAAAAATTATCAAGCGGCACAGACTAACAATAAGTGCACTTTGGCACAGATTTAGAAAGTCTCAAAATAGGTGGTGGTTCAAGGATAAAACACATTTTCCTAAAACAAATTTATTTATTAAACGCTTTGAGCGTACAAATTAAATTCTATTTTATATTTTCTGTTCTTTTAAGAACATTGATAATGTTAGTTTCCAAGGTTACAAGGCTTCAAAGGTTCCAAAGTTAGAATTAAGGCTTAAAGTGTTTATTAAGGAGTCAGGAGCGACAAGCAGCCATAAGCTCTCTTTGATATTTAATGCAGCAATAAGGGTCGTGTTCTGTTGGTATACTAATTGTGTTTGCATAAAGTTAATCACATTTTCAGGTGACAGGTGCCCAAAACAGGTGACAGGTGCCCTAGGCACTTGTTACATTACCCCCGCCCCTGCGGTCGCACAACGGGGGGACGCGACCAAGAGAAAAAAAAATAACAGTCCCTTGAGCGGGGCTTGGAAAGCGGCCTCGGGTGGACGCCCTCTGCGGGTGAGGCGTGCCGAACGCCCTCTGGCTGCAAAGTCAGGTGGACGCCCACGGCGGATCAGAAGTGGGCCACACCCTCTGGCTGCGTGGTCCGGTGGACGCCCTTGGCGGACGAGGAGTGGGCCACGCCCTCTGGCAGCGTGGTCCGGTGGACGGCCACATTGGTCGAGGAGTTGGCCACGCACTCTGGCTGCGTGGTCCGGCGGGCACCCACATCGGACGAAGAGTGGGCCACGCCCTCTGGCGGCGTGGCGAGGCGGATGCCCCCTGGCGGCGTGGCGAGGCGGACGCCCCCTGGCGGCGTGGCGAGGCGGACGCCCCCTGGCGGCATGGCGAGGCGGGCGCCCCCTGGCGGCGTGGCGAGGTGGGCGCCCCCTGGCGGCGTGGCGAGGCGGGCGCCCCCTGACGGCGTGGCGTGTGGCCCCTGCTGCTCGGGCTGGGCGGCATGCGGCCCCTGCTGCTCGGGCTGGGCGGCGTGTGGCCCCTGCTGCTCGGGCTGGGCGGCGTACGGCCCCCTGGGCTTCGGGATGGGCGGCGTGACGCTCCTGGGCTTCGGGATGGGCGGCGTGATGCCCCTGGGCTTCGGGATGGGCGGCGTGACGCCCCTTGACTTCGGGATGGGCGGCGTGACGCCCCTGGGCTTCGGGATGGGCGGCGTGACGCCCCTGGGCTTCGGGATGGGCGGCGTGACGCCCCTGGACCTCGGGATGGGCGGCGTGACGCCCCTGGGCTACGGGATGGGAGGCGTGACGCCCCTGGACTTCGGGATGGGCGGCGTGACGCCCCTGGACTTCGGGATGGGCGGCGTGACGCCCCTGGACTTCGGGATGGGCGGCGTGATGCCCACGGACCTCGGGATGGGCGGCGTGACGCCCACGGACTTCGGAATGGGCGGCGTGACGCCCCTGGGCTTCGGGATGGGCGGTGTGACGCCCCTGGGCTTCGGGATGGGTTCGTGCGCTGGCAGGGCCTCGGCGGGCACGCATACTGGCTGGACCTCAGCGGGTTCGCACGCTGGCCTGACCTTGGCGGGCACGCACACTGGGCGGACCTCGGCGGATTCGCACGCTGGCAGGACCTTGGCAGGTTCACACACTGGCAGGGCTTTGGCGGGCATGCACGCTGGCAGGGTGTTGGCGGGCTCACCATCCTGCACACAGAACATATACACCCCCACCGCAATGCCCAAACACATAGACATCTCAATTACTCTAATTACTCTACAGAGAAATGATCGCTGTTCCAATTCTAAACTGTCCTGAATATTGATGTGACCACAGCATAAAGACACCTTATTACCCAGCCATGGCAACTTTTACCACCCATCCATCCATCCATCCATTATCTTCCGCTTGTCCTCGGTTCGGGTCGCGGGGGCAGCAACCGAAGTAGGGAGACCCAGACCTCTCTCGCCCCAGCCACCTCCACCAGCTGAGAGAGAGATATAATCCCGCCCGGGGTCTCCTTCCAGCTGGACTTGCCTGGAACACCTCCCTAGGAAGGCACCCAGGAGGCATCCTTACCAGATGCCCGAACCACCTCAACTGGCTCCTTTCGATGCGGAGGAGTAGCGGCTCCACTCCGAGTCTCTCCCGGATGACCGAGCTTCTCACCCTCTCTCTAAGGGAGAGCCCAGTCACCCTTACTTAGAAAACCCATTTTGTCCGCTTGTATTCGTGATCTTGTTCTTTCGGTCGTTACCCAAAGTTCATGACCATAGGTGAGGGTCGGAACGTAGATTGACTGGTAAATCGAGAGCCTTGCCTTGTGGCTCAGCTCCTTCTTCACCACAACAGACCAGTATAGGGTCCGCATCACTGCTGACCCTGCCTCCATCCATCTGTCAATCTCACGCTCCATCTTACCATCACTCGTGAACAAGACCCCGAGATACTTAAACTCCTCCACTTGAGGCAAGATCTGATCCCTGACCCAGAGAGAACTCTCTACCCTTTTCCGACTGAGAACCATGGCCTCAGATTTGGAGGTGCTGATTCTCATCCCGGCCGCTTCACACTCGGCTGCAAACCGATCCGGTAAGAGTGCAAGTTCACAGCCTGATGATGCTAACAGGACCACATCATCTGCAAACAGCAGCGACGTGATCCTCAGATCACCAAACCAGACACCCTCCATCCCCTGGCTGCGCCTGGAAATTCTGTCCATGTAAATTATGAACAGAACCGGTGACAAAGGACAGCCTTGACGGAGTCCAACTCTCACTGGAAACAAGTCTGACTTACTGCCGGCCATGCGAACCAAGCTCCTGCTTCGCAAATACAGGGACTGAATGGCCCATAGTAAGGAGCTATGTACCCCATACTCACGAAGCACCTCCCACAAAATACCCCGAGGGACACAGTCGAAAGCCTTCTCCAGATCTACAAAACACATGTAGACTGGTTGGGTAAACTCCCATGAACCCTCGAGGATCCTGGAGAGAGTGAAGAGCTGGTCCAGTGTTCCACGACCAGGATAAAAACCACACTGCTCCTCCTGGATCTGAGGTTCGACTATCAGTCGGACTCTCTTCTCCAGTACCCCTGCATAGACTTTGCCGGGAAGGCTGAGGAGTGTAATTCCCCTGTAATTGGAACACACCCTCCGGTCCCCCTTTTTAAAAAGAGGCACCACCAACCCCGTCTGCCAGTCCAGAGGCACTGCCCCAGATGACCATGCAATGTTGAAAAGGCGCGTCAGCCAAGACTGCCCCACAAAATTCAGAGCTTTGAGGAACTCCGGGCGGATCTCATCCACCCCAGAAGCTCTGCCACCAAGGAGCCCTTTGACTACCTTAGCGACTTCAGCCACAGTGATAGACAAGCCTCCCCCCGGGTCCTCTGACTCTGCCTCCTCTCCGGAGGGCATATTGGTGGGATTGAGAAGGTCCTTGAAGTATTCCTTCTACCGCCTAATGACGTCCCCAGTCGAAGTCAACAGTGCACCCCCTCCACTATATACTGTGTTGGTGGCACACTGCTTTCCCCTCCTGAGTCGCCTGACAGTTTGCCAGAATCTTCTAGGAGCCGACCGAAAGTCACTTTCCAAAGTCTCACCGACACCTCCCACACCCGGGTTTTTGCCTCCACGATGCACGAAGCCGCAAATTGCTTGGCCTGTCAGTACCGGTCAGCTGCTTCCGGAGTCCCACAAGCCAACCATGCCTGATAGGACTCCTTCTTCAGCTTGACGGCATCCCTTACACAGGGTGACCACCACCGTGTTCGAGGGTTACCGCCACGACAGGCACAGACTTCCTTTCGACCACAGCTCCTGTCCGCCACCTCAACAACTGAGGAACGGAACATGGCCCATTCAGGCTCAATGTCCCCCACCTCCCCCGGAATGTGGTTGAAGCTCTGACGGAGGTGAGAGTTGAACAGGTGGTGAGCCCATTTGGGGGGAACCCATGTAACTCCTTCGGGCTGGGCCTGGCCGGGCACCATGGGAAAGTGCCCGACCACAAGACGCTCGCTGACGAACTCCATCCCCGGGCCTGGCTCCAGGGTGGGGCCCCGATAATTCTATATCGGGCAGGGTACACGTGTTCTTGATTTTTCTCTTCATAGGGGTTTTTGTTAGACCACTCTTTGTCTGGTCTGTCACCTAGGACCAATTTGCCTTGGGAGACCCTGCCAGGGGCTTTTTTCCCCCAGACAACATAGCTCCTAGGATCATCAAGCACGCGAACTCCTCCACCACAGTAAGGTGGTGATCCAAGGAGAAGAACTTTTACCACGTTTACTGTATTACTTTGATATACGTATGAACTTGGTCTCCAACGGCCACGCTGCAATAACACTCGCATTTTCTTCAGAATTGTATAAAATCAAAAAATCTGTTCTTTTTCTCGTTTTTGGGTTTTTTTGTTACCATGTTTTTCAGCTTATCAATTGCCTTCTAATTCTCTGTAATCTAAAATCTTACATTCTTTGTCACACCAGAATCGTTCCTGACCAACTTCATCCATCCATCCAACTCAGAACGCCTCCGATGTTCCCGATGGTGCAGGTAATAACATGTTTAAGTGTGAACATGCATTTCTTATCTGAGTGTGTATTCAGTCAAATCCTAATCACTCAGGGCCATCAGAGTACAGAGGACCGTGCAGAAGACACTCATTACATTACTCGTTACGGCCCACAACCTAGAGGAGAGATGCGGCAGCTACGAGAGAACTTCAACAAGCCGAACGAGGGCGGGGAAAGCAATCAAACTCGGATTAATCAACTGTTAAAAGGAATCGACATAAAAGCCATGTACTGCAAAAATCTGAAAGCAAAGGTGAGTAACTAAGGTATATTTTTAAAAAACGTTGTTTACATTTAACCTTACATTACATTTCCATTTAGTCATTTAGAAAACACTTTTATTCAAAATGACTTACAAATGAGAACACCACAAGTCAGAAGTTAAGGAAGAACCAGGTACACAGGTACACCAGTATAATCAAACCTGATCATTATCCAGTCTGACTTTAAAAAAATTAAGAAAAATTATATATAGTGTTGGGTGGCACAGTGGCTAGCACAGTGGTTAGCACGTTCGCCTCTCAGCGCTAGGGATTTTCGGTTCGAATCCCCATCTGGGTGGAGTTTTCATGTTCTATCCGTGTCCGCGTGGGTTTCCTCCGGGTTCTCCGGTTTCCTCCCACAGTCCAAAAACATGGATCAAGTTAATTGAGTTCTCTAAATTGCCCCATATAGAGTGTGTTTAAGTGTGTGAGTGTGTGCCCAGCGATGGATTGGCGCCCTGTCCTGGGTGTGTCTGCCCAGCGCCCGAGACGTTCTCTCCTGGATGGGCATGGGGAACCCCACCGTGACCCTAATAGAAGATAAAGCGGGAGATAACGAATGAATGAATGTATATAGTGTTTTTAGATGTTTCTTGATGTTAAGTGAACTCCGCATTACGGACAGAGTTGGGAAGATGGTTCCACCATTAATCAGTTGAGAAGGATACAGAGTGAGAGTTACAGAGAGAGAGAGTTAAATAGAGAGAGAGGTAGAGAGAGAGAGTTACAGAGAGAGAGTTACAGAGAGAAAGTTACAGAGTGAGAGAGTTACAGAGAGAGAGTTACAGAGAGAGAGAGAGTTACAGAGAGAGAGAGAGTTACAGAGAGAGAGTTACAGAGAGAGAGTTAGCGCCATGGTGAGGTTGAAGCAACAGCCGACTTTCATCACTAGAGTGAAGAGTGAAGATATGGTGCGAGCTGGGAGAACAGCAAGCAGTAAAACAGCCGGGATAGGATGAAATATATTATTAAAGTGAGAAAATTGGAAAAGACATTTGATTTTTCGTTAGTTGAAAGTAATTTTGCTGTGTTTTTGTCTTTTTTCACAGGTGTGTGAACTGGAGAAAGAAAAACACAATTTGAAGATGGATTTAGATCATTTACAGAAAGACAATCTCAAACTCAGAGATGATGCTCAGGACATGTCCAATAATAACAAAAAAACAAACACCAGGTATCAACAAACATCTACAACTCAGAAATCCTAAAGCTATTCCATACAACAGCCTGAGGGTGGCACGCTGGCTTAGTGGTCAGCATGTTTAGTTTGCGTCTGGGTGGAGTTTGCATGTTCTCCCCGTGTCCACGTGGGATTCCTTTGGGTTCTCTGGTTTCCTCCCACAGTCCAAAAACATAGATTCAAAGTAAATTGAATGCTCTAAATTGCCCCATATAGTGTATATTTGTGTGTGGGTGTCTGATTAAGTGTGTGCCCAGTGACAGATTGGTGCTCTGTCCTGGATCCCAGCACCCGAAACGTTCTCCCTTGGATGGACATAAGAGGATTAAGCGGAAGATAAAAAATGAGTGTTTAACAGCTGGTGTAATGTTTAGGAGTAACTTATACACATCTGTATTGCTTTAATTTAATCAGAGTAACTCAATCTGATCCATTTCAGGCTGAAGGAACTCAGACACCAAGTGGGACGTCTCCTGATTAAGTTCATTCCTGCTCTGGACCTTCAGCAGGTGGACTTTGATTGTGATGTCATTGATGAGATTCTCAAACAGACCTTGGATCAACTTTCTTTTACGGAGACCATTTCTTTTTAAATCCCTGACCACAAGCAGCTCAGTTAGAGATCACATTCAGCTCCATATCCATCAAGTACGCTCCATATCCATGTACACTCAAATACAGCTCCAAGCACAGGCATGAAGTCCCACTCAAGTCCATTATGGTACTTATATCAGTTATACATGACAATGTTATCTATATTTTGTTTATTACACTTTGTTTTTAGTGATTCTCTTTGGTGGTGGTTTTGGTTTTGTTAAGGAGTTATTTTTAGGATTTGATCTCAGTTTAGGAGAATATATTCATGTAGCAGCAGTAGAATGAAGAGATTTCCTAATTTATTTATATTAGGTTTGAATCCTGATAATGAATGAATGTTATTTTCACACATGCATGTGCACTCACTTTTGTGTAGTTTCGTTTTCCATCTGTACCATATTATTTGTAATTTAAATTTCTGTCTGTGTTTTGGACTCTATATGGTTTCTGTTTCTGTTCTTGGCTTGGCTTAGCTTGTTGCTACATTTATTTATTTATGAATGCTTTTAATGTGTGTTGATTTTCTCTATAAAGAATTTGCATGAGTGAGATCTGTTCTTGTACATCACAAAGTCCAGAAACATAAACCTGCTGAACCCGAGTTCACAGAAAATCCGAAAAACAATGGGCTGAATCTAAAAGCAAAATATGGTCAGAGTTGATGGCGATCTTGGGCTTGTCTTGGAAGAACACACTGCTTTAACTTGGTTTGTCTTAAATAAACTGATTGATTCGAGAATCAACCAAAGTGTCTGCATCGTGGTTTTTCAACTCCTTCAGAAAAGGTTCATCTTGGAAATTGAGATTTCCCAACACAGGTTGTCACGCTCGCCTACCTCGACCAAACGGCTAACTAAAAAAAGGAACAGGTGCCCTAGGCTCCTGTTACAGTACCCCCGCCCTATACTATAGTGGGGAGTTCACAAGCAAATGTTGACCTTTGCCTCTATCTTGGTCTTTCCTGCTAGGACTGGAGCAGGAAACAGACAGAGACAGAGAAAACGGGAAACTTCAGTTTTCTAGAGGTAGTTTAGTTTTTAATAATAAAAGAGTTTGAACCATAAATTAATCTGCAGTTTTTATAGTTATAGTGTACACTGAATAAAATCCAATTAGACTATTGTATTACAATAGCTATTTCTTAGTGTTGGTTGATTTATGGTACCACTATATATGTTAATATGTTTGTCTGTTATCTGGTTTATTTTGTTGTTTGTTTGTGTGGATTAGGTATGAGTGTATGATGTGATGAGAGTAAAAACTAAAACCCTGTTCATTTTCTACTCTAAACTTTTTCCTAACTTATATTGTAGGTAAGAATAACCAAACTGAGGAATAATAAACTAGCATAACCAAAAAGCAAATGAGTAAATTACTAAATAAAATAAATAAGTTATGGTAGAAGTAAATGAGGGTAAAATAACATGATTTAATATTAAGTTAAGAAACAGTGATTTATAATAAAGTAAAGTAAAAGGCTTTTAAGTTTAATAATGGGTAAGAGACAAAATGTTTACTGCTTCAATAAAGGACTTAGTGTTATGGTCGTGAGACCGGGCGAGGCGGATTTGCTACTCGGAGAGACGAGCACAGACGTGAGTACAGTCTCAAACGGTTTATTTTCCAACAATAATCGTGGGGAAGACAATACACAACGCAGGATCAGTAATGCAGGGCGAGCGGTGATGACGTAGGTGGGAAGGCGTACAAACGGTCCAGGAGACTAGAGGAGTGCACTCGACGAAGTGAAGACAGCGGGGCGAACTGCACACACAAACACAGAGACAGCAAAAACGGGCAAGGTAACAGAATCACAGAAGGCTGGTAGTATCTTGGCTAGACAAGGGCTTGGCACAAGACAAACTGGCGGTGACGGAAGGGCATGCAGGGTATATATAGCAAAACCGTGATAGTGCCCAGGTGCGCGTGATTACGGGGGCGTGAACACAGAACAAACCCACACCACGTGACCAAAACAAACCAACCCACACCACGTGACCAAAACAACCGTGTCATTACCCCCCCCTCAACGGGTGCCTCCCGGCGCCCTAAATGGCTTGTCCGGGAAGCGACGGTGGAATTCGACGATGAGGGACGGGTCCAGGATGGCCGCCCGGGGAACCCAGGAGCGCTCCTCCGGGCCGTAGCCCTTCCAGTCCACCAGGAACTGGATTCCCCGGCCACGGCGTCGGGAGTCCAGCAGGCGGTGAACGGTATACGCGGGTTGTCCATCAATCAGGCGGGGGGCTGGGGCTTGGCGGGGTGGGGGGTTGAGCGGAGAGTGAACAACGGGCTTGATCAGGGAGACATGGAAGGTGGGGTGGACACGCATGGACCGGGGGAGGTGGAGGCGGACTGCTGCAGGGCCGATGATGCGGGTGATGGGGAAGGGGCCGATGAAACGGGGGCTCAGTTTGCGTGACTCAGTTCTTAGGGGAATGTTCCTTGTGGAGAGCCAGACGAGCTGCCCCACTCTGTAGCTGGGGGCCAGGCGACGTCTGCGGTTGGCGGTGGCGACGGACGTGGCCTGGGCTTGGCGGAGCGCTAGCAGGGTGTTCTTCCAAGTCCGGCGGCAACGGCGGATGTGCAGGCTTACAGAGGGTACGGAGACTTCGGCCTGGTCCTCCGGAAACAGAGGGGGTTGGTAGCCCAGGGCGACCTCGAACGGGGACCTCCCAGTGGCGGAGCTGCGCGCGGTGTTGATGGCGTATTCGACCCAAGCCAGGTTCTCGCTCCAACGCTCAGGGTGCTGGGCAGAAACGCAGCGCAGGGTGGTCTCCACCACTTGGTTGGCCTTTTCCGCTTGCCCGTTGGACTGGGGGAAGAGAGAGAAGAGAGAGAGATCTCAGTCCCAAAGAACTTGTGGAAGGCTCTCCATACCTGGGAGATGAATTGGGGTCCCCCGTCCGAGACGATATCCAGGGGTATACCGTATATCCGGAAGACTTGTTCAAAGCATAGCTTGGCAGTTTCTAAGGCAGAAGGAAGCTTGGACAAGGCGATTAGTCGTACGGATTTAGAGAAGCGGTCAATTATGGTGAGTATGACGGTATTACCCTTGGAGTTCGGTAGTCCAGTGACGAAGTCCAACGCTATGAGGGACCAGGGACGCCCAGGTATGGAGAGCGGTTGGAGTAGACCAGCGGGGGGCTGATGTGAAGCCTTGTTGCGGGCGCAGGTGGTACATGCGGCGACGAACTGCCTGACATCAGCTGCCAACGAGGGCCACCAGAACCGATGCCTGATGAGATCCTCGGTGCGCGCTCCTCCTGGGTGACATGCCCAGCGGGACTTGTGGCCCCACTTGAGCACAGCAGTGCGGGCGGCACCGGGCACGAAGGTCCGATTGGGTGGTCCTAGCCCAGGGTCCGGGTCCTTAGCCAGCTCCCGTTCCACGATTCGACGTACCTCCCAGGAGACGCCTGCAACAATAAGACTGGGAGGGAGAATCGTTTCAGTCTTACCCCCTTCCTCCTCGTCCGAGAAGAGGCGAGACAGGGCATCGGGCTTTGTGTTCCGTGTGCCGGGGCGATAAGACAGGGTGAAATTGAACCGACCAAAGAACAGGGCCCACCGAGCCTGACGGGAGTTCAGTCGTTTGGCCGACTGGATGTAGGCCAAGTTCTTATGGTCGGTCCAAACCACAAATGGCTGAGCTGCCCCCTCCAGCCAGTGGCGCCACTCCTCCAACGCGAGCTTGACCGCCAGCAGCTCGCGGTTCCCGACGTCATAGTTCCTCTCTGCCGCCGACAACTTCCTGGAAAAGAAGGCACATGGGTGAAAACGGCCCTCTGCCTTCTGTGAAAGGACGGCTCCCACTCCAGCGCCCGATGCGTCGACCTCCACAACGAATTGTTTGGTGGGGTCGGGTTGGACCAGGATGGGAGCGGAAGTGAAGCGAGCCTTGAGCACGTCCATGGCGTCCTGAGCCTTCTGGTTCCAGAAAAACTTCAGCTTCGTGGACGTGAGGGCGGAGAGAGGTGCGGTGATGCTGCTATAGTCTTTGATGAAGCGCCGGTAGAAGTTGGCGAACCCCAGGAATCGCTGAAGTTCGGTTCTGGTGGTGGGAGCCGGCCAGTCGATAATGGCCCTGATCTTCTCCGGATCGGGTCGCACCGCCCCAGGGGATAGGATGAACCCCAGGAAGGAGAACGACCTCTGGTGGAAGCAACACTTCTCCGCTTTAACAAACAGGCGATTCTGGAGGAGACGACTTAGCACCATACGTACGTGTCGGATGTGCTCGCTGGGGGTCCTGGAGAAGATGAGGATATCATCCAGGTAGACGAATGCAAATCTATCCAGGAAGTCCCGCAGCACATCGTTCACCAAGGACTGGAAGACGGCCGGGGCATTCTTGAGGCCGAAGGGGACCACGTGGTACTGGTAGTGGCCGCTGGGGGTGTTGAATGCCGTCTTCCATTCATCCCCCTCCCTTATCCAGACCAGGTGGTAGGCATTCCGCAGGTCCAGCTTGGTGAAGATGGCCGCTCCCTGCAAAGACTCAAATACGGATGATGTTAACGGCAGAGGGTATTTGTAGGGGACTGTGATGGCATTTAGTCCCCTGTAGTCGATGCAGGGACGTAGGGAGCCGTCCTTCTTGGAGACGAAGAAGAACCCGGCCCCTACGGGGGAGGTAGAGGGCTGGATGAGTCCAGTGGCGAGACACTCCGACACGTACTTCTCCATAGCCTCTCTCTCGGGGCGCGACAGTGGGTAGATCCGGCTTGAAGGCAGGGGGGCCCCAGGCAGGAGGTCGATGGCGCAGTCGTACGTCCTGTGAGGCGGGAACTGGCAGGCCTTGTCCTTGCTGAAGACCTCCCCAAGGTCGTGGTAATCCTTGGGCACCAAGGTGAGGTCTACAGGGTCAGGGTTAGGTGGCGGATTGTTGCTGAGGGGAGCGGCGGCGAGTAGGCAGGAGGAGTGACAATCTGTTCCCCAGGTCAGAATGCGGCCCCGGGCCCAGTCTATATGGGGGTTGTGCTTCCGGAGCCAGGGGTATCCCAGGATGACGGGGGCCTCGGGAGACTGGAATACCGAGAAGCAAACCTTCTCCTGGTGATTGCCCTCTAGCGTCAGCCTCGTGGGTGAGGTGCGGTGAGTGATGGGAGACAGCCGTCTTCCATCCAGCGCCAAGGTGTGGAGAGGATGCGCTAGGGGAGAAACAATCAAACCATTACGGTTAGCAAACTCCACGTCTATCAGATTCTCCTCTGCCCCAGAATCTAACAGAACGTTTACGTTCACCTGTCTCTCCCGGATGGTTAGCACCGCGGGTAGGCTGAGTCGCTGCGCTTGGGGTCTTAGTGTGGGACTTGACAGGACCCCAAGTTCTACTGCCGAGTCTGGTCTTCTAGGGCGTACCGGGCAGTCACGTAGCTGGTGGTTCCCTCCACCGCAGTAGAAACACAGCCCCTGGTCCTTACGGCGGCTACGGACTTCAGGAGTCAGCGTGGTACAGACCTGGTCCCGGGCTTGGCGTTCTCGGTGACGCAGGCTCATACGTCCGTCGACGCGTATGGCGAGGTTTATTAATTCCTGGAGAGCCTAAGGTCGGTCGCGGGTCGCGAGTTCGTCCCGTATCCGTTCATTCAGAGCGTGGCGGAACACGCCGCGGAGCGAGCGCTCACACCATCCCGACTCCGCAGCGAGGGTCTGAAACTCAACGGCGAACTCCGCCACAGAACGAGCCCCCTGACGTACTGTGAGCAGGCGAGTCTCTATATCTTCGGAGTAGTCGGGGCGATCGAACACAGAGCGAAACCTCTCCAGGTAGGATGACCCCAGCGGAGATACTAACCCCTCTGCCGCCTCTGCCCAGCTGAGCGCGCGTCCACGTAGAAGCCCGATCACAAAGGCAATCTTGTGGGTGTCCGTAGGGAAACACGTGGGATGGATGCTAAAGTACAGCTGGCATTGGAAGAGGAATCCACGACAACATTGAAGATCCCCCCCATAGGGTTCCGGGAGAACGGCAGTCCCGTCGGAACGTGAAGCCACCGCGGGCGGCGGGTTAGGTACCTGGCTCAACGGTGAGGTCACTGGTGCGGAAGCTGCAGGCAGCGCGGCGAGCGCAGACTGCAGCTGTAGAGATAGCTGGCTCACCAGATCAGCTAGTCCCTCCTGGCGACTGTACAGAACATCGAGCCGCGGATCATGCTGTTGTCCGGCTGGTGGTGGTTGTGCCGGCTCCGCTTCGGCAGCGCGTCGCTCCGAGGAATCCATGTGGCCAGTTTGTAATGTTATGGTCGTGAGACCGGGCGAGGCGGATTCGCTACTCGGAGCGACGAGCACAGACGTGAGTACAGTCTCAAACGGTTTATTTTCCAACAATAATCGTGGGGAAGACAACACACAACGCAGGATCGGTAATGCAGGGCGAGCGGTGATGACGTAGTTGGGAAGGCGTACAAACGGTCCAGGAGACTAGAGGAGTGCACTCGACGAAGTGAAGACAGCGGGGCGAACTGCACACACAAACACAGAGACAGCAAAAACGGGCAAGGTAACAGAATCACAGAAGGCTGGTAGTATCTTGGCTAGACAAGGGCTTGGCACAAGACAAACTGGCGGTGACGGAAGGGCGTGCAGGGTATATATAGCAAAACCGTGATAGTGCCCAGGTGCGCGTGATTACGGGGGCGTGAACACAGAACAAACCCACACCACGTGACCAAAACAAACCAACCCACACCACGTGACCAAAACAACCGTGTCACTTAGTCAGTTCAATAATGGTGAACAGGTCAGTGCTTGGAGTAAAGCAATATGCTCTGAAAAGACATGATGATGGGTTGTGAGACTTCCTAGTGAGAAGTGAGGGCATGCTCGACCAAAGATGGGTGTGGTTATGTTGATCCCAGACCTGCCCAGATCAGGGAGATGCCGACGATAGGAATTAATATGGTCAGTTTCTTAGGATCAGAGAGCTGTCCATTTCACCAGTCCATTAGTCCGTATGTCTGTGAGCAACTGTTTATATACCCAGCCTGACTAAACCCGAACTGCTGCCAGCAGTAAGGTCATTTAACTGTTACACAAATTAATTAATGGCATTTAGGGTTTAAAATAATTAAAATAGGGTAAAAGGATGTATTTAAAAACACACACACACACACACACACATTCAAACTTACAATTCCTACAATATTAAAAACTTTATTTTTGTCCTTTGAACAGGAACAAGAAGTCTGTGAAAGGAAATATTTCAGTTGGCGTCATTGTGGACAATCGTTTTAACTTCTAAGCTTCAACAACATCAAAGGATTTACACAAAGAAAAAAACAACAACACATCACTAAAGGCAGGACTGTAAGCATGAGCACATCCAGAGTGAAGAAAGAATATATTACGGCTTACAGTGTGGAAGGTCCCCGTCCAGTCATCTTCTGAAACAGCAGAACACTCACGCCAGAGGAAAATCCTATTCCATCTTACAGTGTGGAAAGAGTTTTACCAGACTGAATAATCTCAAATAACACCAGCACATTCACACCGGAGTAAAACCATGTTCCTACTTACAGTGTGAAAAAGGATTTATTTACCAACATTGTCTTAAACGACATCAGTGCAACGCAAGAGTAAAGTAATATTTACACTCACACGGTGGAAAGATTTCCATCCATACATTCATTATCTTCTGCTTCATCCTCTTCTAGGGTCGCGGGGGGGTGTTCCATGCCCATCCAGGGGAGAACGTTTCAGGAGCTGGGCAGATACACCCAGTAAACCCACGCGGACCCGGGGTGAACATGGAAACTTCACCCAGATTGGGATTCAAACCGGGAATCCCTAGTGCCGAGAGGAGAACATGCTAACCACTAAGCCACTGTGCCGCCCGGTCGAAAGATTTATTTTTTCCAATTAAGAAAAACATCATTTCACATTGATCTATTATTATTGCTATTAATTTATATAATAAGTATATTATTTGTCTGATTTTGACAGGAACATTTTATATGGAGAGCAGAAATATTGAAAGAGACTTAAAGTGTAAGTTCATTTTTCTAAAACGGCCCAAGATCAAAGAAAGCAGACTTTTTTGATTTCTTATTTTTACTTTCGTGGAAAAGCCTCATTTTTATTTCCTTGTTTTCATGTTTTTTTTGTAGCGTGTTCAGAGTTGTAACTTTTATCATTTTGACAAAAGATATTTATATAGAGAGCAAAGTATTTTAAGTTCTATAAAGTTTAAGTTGATTTATTGTGTAATAGAATTCCTATATTTTTATTTCTGTTCATGTTGAGGAAACAATTACTTTTAGTGCGATCAATTAATGTTTATCCTGTCCCGCCCACAGACAAAAGCGTGCTTTGAGTTTTGGCCCCTGGTGGGATTGAGTTTGACACCCCTGATGTAGATAAGTGACACCAGCACATTCACATAGGAGAAGAAATAAATCCTGCTTACAGTGTGGACAGAGTTTTACTTAAATGTCTTAAATGCATTCACACAGGTGATGAGCTGTATTCTAGCTCCAGAGAGCCAAGGTTTGATGCAAATGTATTGCAAATAACTTTACATCCAGAAAAGAGCAGAAATGTGTTTCCATTCACTACAGTTCTGAGGCATGTTATTTTAATGACTATATAAGATGGACACCTGGGCTAAGAATAGGGTGTTGAATGAGGGATTGTCATAATAAGAAGAATAATAAGAGTTCACCACTGTGTAAATGCTGAAGTTCAAGTAACAATGGACTCAATAAAACTAACCTGTATTACTGAACCTGCCAGTTTCTGATTGAAGCAGCTCACCACATACCACAGGTTTACATTTCATGTGATGACACACAGATTAAACCACTCCCATCGCCTCTCCGTGTCTGTGTGGGTTTCCTCCAGGTTCTTTGGTTTCCTCCCACAGTCCAAAAATGGAATCAAGCTAAATTAAATTGCCCCATATATATATAGTGTGTGTTTGTCTGTGTGAGTGAGTGTGCCCAACGATAGATTGAAGCTCTGTCCTGGGTGTTTCTGCCCAGAACCCCAAACATTTTCCCCTGGATGGGCATGGAACAGCCCCCCTCCCCCCCCTCCCCCCGCGACCCTAGTAGTGGATGAAGTGTAAGATAATAAATGAATATATACTGTGTATATATATAATATATATATATATATATATATATATATATATATATATATATATATATATATGTATATTATTCGATGGTCTCTTGCTTTTGCTCGTGTTTATTCTGGCTACTTTGGTCGCGTTACCTATATAAATGGATAGGTGGACGATTTTGGCAAAATGTAATTATTGTAGTTTGTTTTCCATTAGGTCATTACATATTACAATGTACTCTAATGCTTTGGTAAGTATGAAAGTCTGAAAACGTCGTTTGTTCATATTTATTTATTAAAAAATCGTGACCGTAAACCTTGTTTAACCTACGTTTATCTGTATGTTCATTCATTCATTCATTCATTATCTTCTGCTTTATCCTATATTAGGGTCGTGGGGAGAAGGGGGGGGGAGTTCCCCATGCCCATCCAGGGGAGAACGTTTTGGACATTGGGCAAATACACCCAGGACAGGGCTTCAATCTATCGTTGGGCACACACTCACTCACACAGACAAACACACATACACTATATATACACACTATATAAACACTATATATATAGTGGTTTAGCATGTTCTCCTCCCCCCCCCCCCCCCCCCCCCCCCCCCCCCCCCCCCCACGACCCTAATAGAGGATAAAGCGGAAGATAATGGATGAATGAATGAATGAATGAATGAATGTAAAACTGTTGAATTCATCCTTAAATATGAATACTTTAAATAAATACTTACTTTAGTTTTATGTTTGTGTGTATGTTTACAATCAAAATAATGTTTAGCACATTAAATTGGAGTTAACGTGGAAGAATGACGCTCTTTAATTGAACGATTGATTTGATCTCAATCTTCAGTTTTCGAAACTTAAGCTGTAATTACGTTTGTAATTCTTTAGGCGAAAACAGGACAATAGGAAACAACGTCGGAAGTAAAGCAGCCTATCGTAAATACACAATTTACATAAAGGTTGCGTGTAGAACTTTAAGGCGGAGTCCTGAAAGCTGTATATAATACGATGCATTCTTCTTGTCGTTTCAAAACACAATCGATCACAATTGTATCACTTAATGATTTATTAACAACTTCAAATGGCAGACAGGGGGATACCTTTAAGTACAGTAAGTACAATTTTAAACATGTTATAATTCAATAAACATTGAAATATCGGTTTGTCAATACAAACAAACACACACACACTTAAATGTATAACGTATCCCAGCCGTTACCTAAATATTGTTTGTCATCTTTTCCTTGTTTTAATTTATAATTAATTTATGCCGTGGGCTTTTTGTAAATCTGCTTTTCTGAAAATTGTGCCGCTTTTTCGCTTAATGCACTTGGTTTATCGATTATCGCGTTGCATTCAGAGTTCAGTAGTTTCGTTTCACCTGTCGATTGAAGATAACTTTCGTTTTCCAGGTAAGCTTCAAAACGGAGTGACGTCATTTAGCCCTCTACGTTCAAATGTTACATAACAATATTTCTGCTAAAATTATATCGAACATAATACAGATTATTTAAGTGAAGTCAACTTACATATGTTAAAGTAAATAAATGTCGATTTAAAATTAGAGTGAAAATTAGAGTACATATTTGTCATAGAAATAAATATTATTTAACCTGTGTTTATATGTATGTTGTTTTTTGTAAATTACATGGAAATGTATCTCAGAATGCATGAACTAATTTGTAAATAATATCAAGTTTAATGCCAATTGGAATACTTTAAATATTGTTAGTTTTTGTTTGTGTGTATGTTTATATATGAAAAAGGGGGGGGGGGGCGCAGCATCTAATAACAATCAGGTTTGATGAATTTACAGTATAGTTGGTTTTCTCCATTAATTATGACTTGTTATGTTCTCATTTGTAAGTTGCTTTGGATAAATGTGTCTGCTGAATGACTAAATGTAAATGTAAATGTATGTGTGTATATACTGTATGTGCATGTTCAGCATTAGTAATATTGAATTAATTAAATTTTTTAAACACTAAAATATATGGGTCTTATTGTTGAGTCTGGAATGCATTGTTGTGGATTTTAAAAAAAAACAGTTCTGCTCTGTGTGTTTCTCAATAAAGGTTAGTCCACGCTACCTGCACACAAACTCCACAAACCATAAATGGCCCTTCAGTGCTGTTGCTGATCTTATTGGTGAGTTGCTACTTGCTCTCGATCCCAGGCAACTTTAGCTCATTCATATGTGACTTGTTCCTAAACTTTCAATACCATAGATCAATAGATCCAGAAGAGAATGGCAGGGAAATCCAATTAATTTATGCCTTAAAACTTTTTATAGGAAAACAAAGTGCAAGTACATAATATCTAAAACTGTTTATTGTTCTATGATAGGCCCTTCAGCTTAATACAGAACTTAATGGGGTTTGAACAAAGAACATGCTCGACCACTGGTTGCCATTTCTGCAGAAAATACGCAACTTACAAGTATCACAACTTGATGGTTGGAGTCAGAACACAGGGTTGGCCCCAGCATCCCTGGAGCAATGAGGGTTAAGGGTTTTGCTGAAGGACCTAATGGTGAACACAACAGAACACACATACAGAACCCAAAACCATTCTCTTTACCATGAAGAAGAACACCAAAAACAACCTGCTTCCCCAAACTGCTGATTCCCCTACAAATGTTACAAACACACACACAGGACGTCACGCAATGCATTCACATAACCAATGCAACCAGCACATAACCAAACCAAAGAAATCTTATACAACTCATATAAACACTAAGAGTCTATGCGTGGTGCAAGGCATGCCAGGAACCGAGACAATGTTACAGTTGACACAATAATCTAGAATTAGCAGTTGGTTAAACAGTTAAGTGTTAGATGTTCAATAAACGGTCTCGGAGATGCAGGTTGTTCCAAACAGATTTTAATGCAAGTTGCTAAATAGACAACCAGAAAAATCATCAATGCTGGGCAACCACGATTGATGAGAGAGCTCGGAATTCTCAAAGATCCAACTTTGGTTTATAAACCTTAGGAGGGCTGTCCTTTTCCTTTGTATGTGCATAAGCAGTCCTTTGTCTTGTTGAGAACATCCTTCCAAACTTCTCCACAATCTGGTTCTTCTTCCTGCTTTCTCCTAGTGCATGAACTTAAGACCTGTTTCTATTGATTGTCCCATTGTTCCTGTTTTGGATGTTCAGTTGAAGCATTAAAACACATAGATTACATACATTCAAACAGTTAGGATAAATTAATGCAATTTATGTCTTTTATGTTTAATAAATTTCAACATAAGTAAATGAACAATTTTCCAATTAAGATTACAAAAGCAAAAAAAAATAAAAAAATAAATAAATGGTGGAATAGTGGTTTCCATGTTCTCACTGTGTCTGCCCCCCCTTTCCACCACAACCCTAGTAGAGGATAAAGCGGAAGATACTGAATAAATGAATGAATCAATAAGTAGTGTCATATAGTGATATACAGAATGTATGTATGCTTAGTTTCTAACCTTAATTAATAATATATTTTTGATGTATTTATAATATTTTTCTCTTCATATCTTCACAGACAATGCTTATGACCCAGACGTCAAAGCAAAGCAACTATGGATTGATACAATAACATTTAAAAATAAAGACTGCCTTGTTTTTATGGATAATGGAAAAGGCATGGACCACAACAAGTTACACAAAATGCTCAGGTACAGGAGCATTTGTAAAGCCTGCTCGTTATCCGTCAAGTTCTAATTTATATAAAGCCACGTACACTGTTTATATCTTTAGATTAACAGTTGCTTGTGAATAAGGGCCAAGAAGATTTCACACTTAAGATGTCACTCCGTTTAGTTCTTTTCTACACTTCCAAGTTTCTAATATTGTTATTCTTTTCAGTTTTGGCTTCAGTGAGAAGAAATTATTAGGAAACCATGTGCCCGTGGGTTACTATGGCAATGGATTCAAGGCAGGCTCTATGCGTTTAGGGAAAGATGCCATCGTGTTCACGAAACAATCTGCAACCATGTGTGTGGGGCTCCTATCACAGACCTACCTGAAAGAGATCGAAGCAGAGAACGTCATGGTGCCAATTGTTAAATTCACATATTCTGGAAAGATTGATATCCTTTATTGAGAAGCTTGTTCCTCATGTTAGAGTACAGTAAATAAAGTTTAAAGGCTTAAAAATACAAGACCTTATTTATTTCACTGCTCCTGGGGGGCGCTGTACCATCAACCCTGTTCTCTGACCCCAACAAGTTGGAATATTTGTAATTGGCGTTGGATTAACACGTCTGCTGTTTATTTAATTTATTAATTTCAGTTTTATATTAGATGAGGTTATTAGGCGTTTACCATCAACACAGCACATTGTTGTGGAATTTTCAGGATGGAAATGTTTAAAAAAGAAGGCAAGTAAATAGTATTGCCAATGTACCTATCAGCATGTCTTTGGGTCATAATCCGAGCATTCAGACTACATCTACTTGGGTACAGAGAGGACTGGTCAATAGATGTATTGATTAATGGCAGGTGGAATCCCAAATGAGCTATTAACAAGTGAATCCTTGTAAACGTGTCCCTAAAGCTTCACTGTAAAATTGTCCTTAATTTTTTTATTTACAAAGTGCAGTTCCAGAACCAACGCACCAACCAAATCTTGAGGATATTCTGAAATATTCTTTGTTTAACTCTATGGAGGAGCTGCTGGCTGAATTTAGGATCATCGATAAACAATGTACCGGTTCCAGCGGAACCCGGATTATCATCTGGAATCTCAAAAAGTAAGTACACTGGAAGGAGCATTCGATGTCTTGAAATGTATTCACTCATTTACGTAATATAATTAATGTTAAAGTCATTAGTTCTTTATTTCACTGATAATCAAGAGCTATTATCAAAATCAGTTGTTTATAGTGTTCTTTAAAAAAGGCGACTTGGCCTACAGCTGTAACCACGGTGACCGTTCTGGATTAATCCGTTAAGGATCGTCTACTTAACAAAGCACCTTACAGCTTGATGGCAATCATTAATAGTGCACTAGTGCAAAATGATTGCTTGGCTCTGAGTTGTAATACACATAAATGGCCTGTAATGGGGCCGTGTGGAGGCTAGGTGGCTGCAGCAACACATAGAGGAACTAATGTTCCCAGCAGGTGGCGCAACAATCATGTTGTAACTGCAGCAGAGCTGTAGGATCACCTATTTAACGCTGCGCCTTACTGTGGTCTGGGTCGCTGGTAGGATTATGATGTGAGACCGAAGCTGAGTGCACTGTAAATGCGATTTACAAGTATCCCATCTTAGGGGGGGAGGGGGGTACCCCATGCCAATTAAGGGGAAAACGTTTCAGCTGCTGGGCAGATACACCCAGGACATGTGCCAGTCTATCACTGGACACACACTCACTCACACAGACACACACACACAATTTAGAGCATTTAATTTACCTTAAATCCCTGTTTTTGGACTGTGGGAGGAATCTGGAGAACCCGGAGCGGACACGGGGAGAACATGGAAACTCCACCCAGAATGGGATTTACACCTGTATCCCCAGGGCTGAGACGAGAACATGTTAACCACTACGTCACCGTGCCGCCCATAGGCCGTATAGTAAAAGTAAACTTTTTGTCCAAATATGGTTGTTCATTCAGTTTTATTTGGTTTCAGAAAATCTTCCAAAGAAGAATCTTTAGGTGAATTGGACTTCACACATGACGAATATGATATCCGACTTCCGGCTTTGTGTGAAGACAATGTGGGAAAAGGCGAACAGGCAGAGTATGATCAAAGCGTTCCCGAGTCTAAATATTCACTGCGGGTAAGAGATGAACCAACAAATCAGAATTGTTCACCTGGTGGTTTGGCTGAGGCACTGATTCTGGTTTGTTTATGGGGTTTTTTTGGCACCAGGCATACTGCAGTGTTTTGTACCTGAAGCCTAAAATAAATATCATCCTTCGAGGAAAAAAAGTGCAAACTCAGTACATCTGTAAGAGTCTGGCATACACCCAGCAGGACACCTATAAACCCATGTTTCTTGTATCCTTGCAGCAGAAAAAGAATGATGTGATAAATGTTCAAATGTTTCATATGTCACGTTCTTTAAGTTTTTGTTCAGAAAAACAGAATTGTAATCACGTTTGGTTACAATACAAAAAGCAAGGAGCAATACGGCCTGATGATGTACTACAAAAACCGTCTTATTAAAGCGTACGAGCGCGCCGCCTGCCAGCTTAAAGTAAGAACTAAAAAAGTTTGCAAATACAATATTCTCACAATTACTACACACTGCCAGCTTTGTGAGGGTCAGTTTTTCGTTGTTATGAAGATTTATTGCGGTAGATGTTATAACATTGTTTGGTGAATACGTTCATTTTTTGTTTTGTTTAGTCGGACAGTGTAGGAGTGGGTGTTATAGGGGTTGTAGAGTGCAACTTCCTCTCTCCGGCTCAAAACAAGCAGGAATTCGACGACTCGGATACATACAGGTACGTGACCAGAACTTTAGAACTTTTAAATTTCTGATACGCATTTGATACAAAGGCAATTATGGCATCACGTAGAGGCAGTTTGTAAGCTCAGTGCCATTTTAACTAATTAACATTGTTTGTTGATTGGTTTGAATCCCAATTTGGGTAGAGATTCCATGTTCTCCCCGTCTCCATGTGGGTTTCCTCCGGGTTCTCGGGTTTCCTCCCACAGTCCAAAAACATGGATCAAGGTCAATTGAATTCTCCAAATTGCCCCATATAGAGTGAGTGTGTGCCCAGCGATAGATTGACCCTGTCCTGGGTGTATCTGCCCAGTGCCTGAAACGTTCTCCCCTGGATGTGAATGGGAACCCCCCCCCCCCCCCCCCCCCGTGACCCTAATAAAGTGGAATAATAATGGATGGATGGATATATAATGAAATGCCAACAGTTATGAATTTGTCTTTTCATTTGTGCAGAAAAACAATGCAGAGTCTGAGTAACAAGCTTGAAGACTACTATAAGGAAATCCGTCACAGATTTAAAGAAACCCTAAACTGCACAATGCGTCCTGAGGATATTGAGTGAGTACCTCAAAATAATTAATATAAAAACATTCCACAGTCAACTGTCAGTGCTATTAAAAAACAACAGCAAGTCTAGTTAAAAAGTCCGTGTATAAATAAAGACCGTGTAAATTGAGAGTGGGTCAACGGAGGCTGAGTTTGCCGCCTTTCTGCAGTCACTAGAGACCGCCCTTTCACTGAACGGTCATGAATTCCCAATAACACTTCCAGATGCACTGAAGCTGTTATAACTGCAAAGTGTGGGACATTGAATTAAACCCTATTGGGTTAATTGGGCACAATAGTGCCAATATTTACATTACATACATTTTTTACATTTGGTCATTTATTGGACGCTTTTATCCAAAGCGACTTACAAGGTGAGCACAGGGTTCATCACAACATCTCTGGAGCAATGAGGGTTAAGCGTCTTGCTCAAGGACCCACATTGGTAACTTCAGTGGACCTGGGATTTGAACCCCCGACCTTCAGATTGATAGATCAACACCCTAACCACTGATCTACCGCGCCCCCAATATTTACATTTGTTGCCAGCGGTTCAGATACCGTGTGGCTTGAGTACTTTACACAGTTGTAGAAGCTGTGGGACAAAACTGGAGAGCCATGAGAAAACCTTCTGGGAGAACATGGAAAGTCCAAGAAACTGGATGCCCAAACGTGCAAACCAATATGCCACCCTGTGTTATGGGCTAATAAATCAAAAAGCGAGCAGCAGCCCCCCCCCAACACTCACAGCTTCACACCCATGCTGCAAATGAACTGCGCATGCGCAGAGCCGCCGCTGACTGACCCCGCCCTGTATTTACAGAGCAGGATGTAAATAGAACTGAGTCTTCATTGAGACACGAAAAGAAATAAATACTGCATTTAACTTTTAATTTAAATTATAACTTACAGTCTCAGTCAGTTCCCGCTACTATTATAACATTTAACAACACTGCAAAAAACGATTTATCTAAAAATAATTTATACAAAGCATTAAAGTCGTGAAGTTACTTAAAGGCAAAATAAGTTGGTCATTTGTAACATATTCAGAGTGTTTTTTTCTCTCACTTTTTTCGCTCCCACAACGTTATTCCATTACAGCTTCAAAAACATGCATTATACAAATTAGGCGATGATGTCATTTAGTGACTTCTAGCGACTTTAAGGACAGCCAATAGCTACTTTCCTTACTGAGGAGTTGGCAACACTGGCTGGTATGTGCCTAGTTGGTCAGGGGTTCATCCAACAACAAGATAATGACCGAAAACAATGGTTCAATCTATAACATAATTATTAAAAATGCTGTACACCACATTTTGGAAACCTAAATATCTTCAGTGTTGGCTTTTAAGAGGAAGCCGTTTGTTTGCTCTTTATTTACAGGACGCATCCAGATGAAAAATGGGTGCAGTGTAATGATTGTCTGAAGTGGCGAGAACTTCCAGATGACACCGACATTAAAAATCTCCCTGAAAAGTGGAACTGCGAGATGAACCCTAAACCAGAGTTCAGGTGCTGCTATGTTACTATATATGGTACCATATTACACACACTGCATATTAGACATACCTGCCCTTTGTGATCGAAAATGTAAAAAATCTTCTCATTATCTTTCACTTAATCTTCTTATTGGACTAGAGTCCAGGAATAGAACGATTCAGGTGCTGGGCACCGGGTCAGGGCGCCAGAACTCTATATAGGGACAATTTAGAGCAGATTATTCATCTTAATTCCATGTTTCATGCAGAATGATTTTTTTAGTAACTCATAATTGATATAGGATTTTTTCTTTATTTTTTTCTTTAATTTGAATTCATTCATTTATTATCTTCCACTTTGTCCTCTATTAGGGTCGCGGGGGGGGTTCCTTATGCCCATCCAGGGGAGAACGTCTCGGGCGCCGGGCAGACACACCCAGGACAGGGCGCCAACCCATCGCTGGACACAAACTCACTCACACACACACACACACACTCTATATGGGGCGATTTGGAGAACTCAATTGACTTGATCCATGTTTTTGGACTGTGGGAGGAAACCGGGAATCCCTAGTGCTGAGAGGAGAACATGCCAACCACTAAACCACCGTGCCGCTTAAATGAAATTATTTCATTAAATAATAAATATTATAATTATTATTGCGGCACGGTGGTTTAGTGGTTAGCACGTCCGCCTCTCAGCACAAGGGATTCCCGGTTCGAATCCCCATCTGGGTGGAGTTTCCATGTTCTCATGGTGTCTGCGTGGGTTTCCTCCCACAGTCCAAAAACAAGTCAATTGAGTTCTCCAAATTGCCCCATATAGTATGTGTATGTGTGTGTGTCTGTGTGAGTGTGTGCCCAGCGATAGATTGCCCCCCTGTCCTGGGTGTATCTGCTTAGTGGTTGGCACGTTCGCCTCTCAGCGCTAGGTATTTCCGGTTCGAATCCCCATCTGGGTGGAGTTTCCATATTCTCTCCGTGTCTGCGTGGGTTTCCTCCGGGTTCTTCGGTTTCCTCCCACAGTCCAAAAACATGGATCAAGTCAATTGAATTTTCAAAAATTGCCCCATATAGAGTGTGTATGTGTGAGTGAGTGTGTGCCCAGCGATGGATTGGTGCCCTGTCCTGGGTCTATCTGCCCAGCGCCCGAGACGTTCCCCCCTGGATGGGCATGGGGAACCCCACCGTGTCCCTAATAGAGGATAAAGCGGAAGATAATGAATGAATGAATGTCTGTATATGCTAAGCTCATGCCTCTTGTCCTTTTATAGGAGCTGTGAAATAGAAGAAAATTTCGAGGATGCTGATGGCAAAGAATCAGCTTACATAAAAACCTTCAGACAGCAGTGAGTGTCTAAATACTTATGTACTTATGATACAGATTTAGAAAGTCTCAAAATAGGTGGTTTAAGGATAAAACACATTTTCCTAAAACAAATTTATTTAGTAAATGCTTTGAGCATACAAAAGTCTTTATTTATTTAACACTTTTTACAAAAGTACACTGTCACAAAGCGGATTTACAGTCTTATTAAGTGACTCTTGATTTTATGTATAAGTGAGTTTTTATTATTACAGTGAAAGGAATCTGAAGTTGAAGGTGAACAGAAAGGTGATGTATAACTATGTCTTTATATAAATTAATTTATTGTTTTGAAAGCATGATTGCCGTTACAACAGTAAGTATGACAACATGCAATGCATTTATATTACTTTAAAATGGAAAGAAAAACTGGAAAAGACAAGGCAAACTCTTATTAGTCCAACCTTTGGGATAGTCAAATTTGTGGCAGCAAATAAATACTGACAAATTAAATATACTATATACATTTAATGAAATAAAATTCTGTGTACATTATAAGAATAAGCGAATTATTACCATGGTGAGATTGAATCACAAGGGGACATTTATCACTGGAATGTAGTGAACGAGTCAAAGTGTATAGAGAGTGAAGGTAAGAGGGGGCAGATCCAGAGATCATCCTGTAGATCAGAGTCAGTATCCTGTACTGAATGCAGCAGCCACAGGGAGCCAATCAGAGAGGAGAGGTGGAGTCACATGAGTTCACTTGGGTGGTGGAACATGAGTCTGTATCAGCTGTAGAGGCATGATGATGCATGCTGGGAGACCGACAAGCAGTACATTACAGCAATGGAGCCGGGATAGGCTGAGGGCTTGGACTAACAGCTGACTAACAGTAGAATGTTCAGCCAAGAAAGGTCTGATCTTTCTGGTGTTCCACAGAAAGAACCTGCAGGAACGGACAGTTTAAGTGACCTGATCAGTTTAAGGTGTCTAGGAGCCAGTCTAGGAGAATGACTCCTATGCTGAACCTTTGTCGTCACATCTTTAGTATTTCCTTACACCCTGCATTCATCCAGAAACAGTATATGGTGTCAGAGATTTTTAATTTCTCATACATAATGAGTCCCAAAATGACCGAAAGTTTGTATTCAAACAAAGGACTCTTCTGAGTTTGCCGCCACTAGGAAGTGGGGTGGGGCAAGCTAGATTCGAACCAAAATACTGGGCTGGGATTGGCTGATTTAAAACCTAGGGCGGTAATCTGCGATTGGCTTAGGCAAGTAAGGGGTGGGAACTAGACGTAACAATATATACACAGGTAAAACCGTAGGTGGGGCTCTCTCTCATCAGACCTGAGGCAGACCCGCTGGCCAGCGTTACTTCCTGACCGTGTTCATAGAGAATTCTCTTTGTTCTCAATAAACAGGTTGAGACGGCCATCTTGCATCGGCGTGTTCTTTCTGCCTTTCCAAAAATCAAATAGGTCCAACAATGGCCAAGAACACCAGATGATACAGGGCATGGGAGGGTTGGTCTAAGCGATGGTGAAGAAGACCATTTGAGGCAAGAGATATGAAAGATTGGGCTTATTCAACCTCAACTTTGATTTCCTGCTTTCTAAACACCAGAGGGGTAATCATACACACATGGGGACTAGCTTAATCACCAATCACTTTGCATTACGGTGATATTGGCACTCCCTTAAATCGGCCAATCTTTCAGCTCCAAAGAAGAAATTCACTGCCGTCGAAGCGGGCTGTAGCCAGACTGGACTTGTGAAATTGCAGAGTGAGCGCACTCTTGTTCTTATTGTAGTGACACCAACTTATATATAAACAGTAATAAATACCCACACCCATTTTTGGTCCTATTCACTTCCATTAATTTCACTCCAGTTTGAGACATGATCGCTGTTCCAATTCTAAACTGTCCTTTTTTTGTGACCATGTTTTTCAGCTAATCAATTCATTCTAATTCTAATTCTCTGTAATCTAAAATCTTACATTCTTTATCACACCAGAATCTTTCCTCACCAAATTTATCCATCCAGACAACGCAGAACGCCTCCGATGTTCCCGATGGTGCAGGTAATAACATGTTTAAGTGTGAACATGCATTTCTTATCTGAGTGTGTATTCAGTCAAATCCTAATCACTTGCAGGATCCAAATCTGATGATACCAAAGCTAAAGTCATCTTTTACCAAGGGACAGATAAAGGGTACTCTCAGCTTTTTGTTTTATGACTTCACTGGATAAGAGCATTGAATTATAACATACCATATCACAATTTAATATCATTGCAGGAAAAAAAGAGCTTCAAATGTGAGTGAAAATAATAAAAATCAAAAGAAAGTCAAATTCCACGACATGCCAGAAAAGCCCAAATCCCAAAATTCATCACCTTTTGAAGCCTCGCAGCAGGTTTGTGATTTCCTCTTATGATTTCTAAAGTCAAAAATAAGAACGAAGCATGATTCACATTTGATTTAACCCTAAAAATGTTGCTAAATTTGAAATGAAGCAGGGCCATCAGAGTACAGAGAACCGTGCAGAAGACACTCAGTACATTAATAGTTACGTCCAGCAACCTAAAGAAGAGATGCAGCAACTACAAGAGTCCAGTGAGATTCAATGTCAGATTAATCAACTGTTGAAACAAATAGATGTAAAAGCCTTTTTCTGCAAAAATCTGCAAGAAAAGGTGAGTAAATAAAGTAAATAAAAAAAAGTTGTTTAGATTTAACTTTACATTACATTTCCATTTAACAGACACTTTTATTCAAAATGACTTACAAATGAGAACACCACAAGTCAGAAGAATCAGGTACACAAGTATAAACCTGAACATTATCCAGTCTGGCTTAAAAAAAATAAAAAATAAAATAATTAGGGGCGGCAGAGTGGCTTAGTGTTTAGTATGTTCTCCTCTCGGCGCTAGGGATTCCCGGATCGAATCCCCATCTGGGTGGAGTTTCCATGTTCCCAGCGTGTGTCCATGTGGGTTTCCTCCGGGTTCTCCGGTTTCCTCCCACAGTCCAAAAACATGGATCAAGTCAATTGAGTTCTCCAAATTGTGCCATATAGAGTGTGTCTGAGTGAGCGAGTGTGTGCCCAGCGATGGATTGGCGCCCTGTTCTGGGTCTATCTGCCCAGCGCCCGAACCGTTCTCCTCTGGATGGGCATGGGGAACCCCCCGCGACCCTAATAGAGGTTAAGCGGAATATATATATATATATATATATATATATATATATATATATATATATATATATATATATATATATATATATATATATATTTTTTTTTTTTTTTTCTTTTTCTTTTTTTTTTTTCCATTCATTCATTATCCTCCGCTTTATCCTATACTGCTGGGCAGATACACCCAGGACAGAACGCCAATCTATCATTGGGCACGCACTCACACAAACACACTCTATATGGGGCAATTTGGAGAACTCATTTGACTTGATCTATGTTTTTGGACTGTGAACCCACACGGACACGGGGAGAACACGGAAACTCCACCCAGATGGGGATTCGAACCGGGAATCCCTGGCGCTGAGAGGCGAATGCACTAACCACTAAGCCACCGTGCGGCCCTGAGGAGCAAGGGGCCAAGGGCTGCTAGTGCTCGCGGGGGTGGGGAAGGGTGGTGGTGGCGAGGGCGACCCCCATGCCGACTGTCAGACCCTCGCCCCGACTCTTGCCGCTCTGCCTATATATACATTGCTTTGAGTTTTGAATCAGTTGTAGAGGCCGTAGAGGCAGTAATACAGCCGGGATAGGATGATATATATTATTAAAGTGAGAAAATTGGAAAATACATTTGATTTTACGTTAGTTGAAAGTAATTTTGCTGTGTTTTTTTGTTGTCTTTTTTCACAGATGTGTGAACTGGAGGAAGAAAAAAGCAATTTGAAGAAAGAAAATGTACAACTCAGAAATGATGCAAAGGAAATGTCCAATAATAACACAACAATCAATACCAGGTATTAACATCAATATACAATTCAGAAATCCTGAAGTTATATAGAATAACATCTTGAGGGTGGCACGGTGGCTTAGTGGTTAGCATGTTTAGGTTGGTGGAATCTTCATGTTCTCCCCGTGTCCATGTGGGATTCCTTTGGGTTCTCTGGTTTCCTCCCACAGTCCAAAAACATGGATTCAAAGTAAATTGAATGCTCTAAATTGCCCCATATAGTGTATATTTGTGTGTGGATGACTGATAAGTGTGTGCCCAGTGTTATAAGACGATTAAGCGGAAGATAATGTATGAATGTCTTTTTTCTATTGATACATTACGCCGTGTGCACGTTAAGGAGGAGCTTAAATCTTGTTGTACGATGTATACTGTGTAAGCGGGGTATAGTGACAATGTTTAGGAGTATTTTATACACATCTGCATTGCTTTAATTTAATCAGAGTAACTCAATCTGATCCATTTCAGGCTGAGGGAACTCAGACAGCAAGTGGGACGTCTCCTGATTAAGTTCATTCCTGCTCTGGACCTTCAGCAGGTGGACTTTGATTGTGATGTCATTGATGAGATTCTCAAACAGTTCTTGGATGATCGTTCTTCTACGGAGACCATTTCTTTTTAAATCCCTGACCACAAGCAGCTCAGTTAGAGATCACATTCAGCTCCATATCCATCAAGTACGCTCCATATCCATGTACACTCAAATACAGCTCCAAGCACAGGCATGAAGTCCCACTCAAGTCCATTATGGTGCTTCTATCAGTTATGCATGACAATGTTATCTATATTTTGTTTATTACATTTTGTTTTTAGTGATTCTCTTTGGTGGTGGTTTTGGTTTTGTTAAGGAGTTATTTTTAGGATTTGATGTCTCAGTTTAGGAGAATATATTCATGTAGCAGCAGTAGAATGAAGAGATTTAAGTTAGTTATATGTCAAAACTAGAAAACAGTTGCACATACATTTTTTGAGAACATGTTATTGTCATGGGGGCTTCGTGGTTAACATATTCTTCTCTAAGCGCTAGAGATCCAGGTTTGAATCCTGATAATGAATGAATGTTATTTTTCACACATGCATTATCCCCTGCACTCACTTTTGTGTAGTTTCACTTTCCATCTGTACCATTCATTCATTCATTCATTATCCTCCGCTTTTTCCGATACTAGGGTCGTAGGGGGGTTCCCCATGCCCATCCAGTGGAGAACGTTTCGGGCGCTGGGCAGATACACCCAGGACAGGACGCCAATCTATCGCTGGGCACACACTCACTCACACACACACACTCTATATGGAGCAATTTGGAGAACTCAATTGACTTGATCCATGTTTTTGGACTGTGGGAGGAAACCGGAGAACCCGGAGGAAACCCACGCGGACACGGGGAGAACATGGAAACTCCACCCAGATGGGGATTCGAACCGGGAATCCCTAGTGCTGAGAGGAGAACATGCTAAACCACTAAGCCACCGTGCGGCCGTAAATATAAATAAATAAGTAAATAAAATACACATCTAATAGCCTTCTGTTATGCTCATTTTGGTTGCCATGCAAATATTAAAAGATTATATGACTGTAAAATAATTTTTGTCTGAATTGTTTAATTGGAATCATGTTATTGTTTTAGAGCACATGGTTTTTAATGATTGGGTCGCAATCGCAGTAGGTTTTAAATGACAGCAGATTTGACATTTTTGACGTAATCAATGCTCAAGTTGTATTTGTTTTATAGCAGCCGAAACAAACAGGAACTCGTATCAGTGAAATGAGTTGATGTCTGGCCCCCTCTTTTAATATGACGAACAATGTGTTTCACAGAACCATGGAGTGGTACAAGACCTTTGTATCACATTTTATCACTTTGCATTAAACGCACTCACTGCATAAAGAATTGGTAATAAAAAAACAAAACAGGAACCTAAGTCCACAGAATGTCCTCCGGCAACAGGTTACACAAAGACAAACAGGCATCAACCTAGCTCCAGATATTACACCCCCCACTGCCCCACAAACTTTAAAACAGACTAAAAACAGACAAAAAAGATCACAAACTAGATCATTTCATCCATGGCAGTGATTCTCATTTATTTTCTGTTAAGCCCCACCATAGGAAGAAGAAAAATTTTGCGCCCCTTCCCCCCCACACACACACACACACTCACCCTCACCCCGTAAATGACAAAATGGGATGGAAAAAGTATTTTTATGCGCCCTCTGTAGTATGATTTGTCGATAAATTTGTTCTATGGACCCCTTAGAACAAAACCCATTGTTTTATAACAATGTCTCCTTATTAACAATAAAGAAAACAAAAAAAGAAAGTGGGCGGCACGGTGGCTTAGTGGTTTAGCATGTTCTCCTCTCAGCGCTAGGGATTCCCGGTTCGAATCCCCATCTGGGTGGAGTTTCCATGTTCTCCCCATGTCTGCGTGGGTTTCCTCCGGGTTCTCCGGTTTCCTCCCACAGTCCAAAAACATGGATCAAGCCAATTGGGTTCTCCAAATTGCCCCATATAGTGTGTGTCTGTGTGAGTGAGTGTGTGTCAGTGATAGATTGGCGCCCTGTTCTGGGTGTATCTGCCCAGCGCCCGAGACGTTCTCCCCTGGATGGGCATGGGGAACCCCACCGCGACTTTACTAGAGGATAAAGCGGGAGATAATGAATGAATGAAAAAAAGAACGAAATATAGATCGACTGAGAACAAAGAATCATTTTATTAACTTTGCTTTGTAGTTTGTAACAGAAACGAATGAAATCCTTATTTCAAAAATGAAAAAAAAAATGAAATGAAATAAAATCAATAAATAATCATAAATTCTAATTCATCAGCAACATTCATTCAGGAGCTCAATTTATTATTAACACTTTAACCTACAAAACCAAAATACAATTTGTGCTGATTTTTATTTATTTTTTTTATCAAAATAATGAAGTCAGAACTAATGTCTCCAACGCGTCCGTTTTGCAGCACAGCTTTTCTGAAGTAGATTCATAAAGCGGGATGATTGCTGCTCTACTCGTCACGTTTACGATTAAAAAACTCAAGCGGTTATCAGCGTGATTAGAGTGGAATGTCTTTAAGTGACGCCTTCATTTATTTGGCTTCACGCTGTCCGCTGCCAACATTTTAAGACACAGAAGTGTGTGGTCTTTCTTCGTCTCCACCTCAGTTACAGTGAAGTTACAGTGAAGCCAGGCGCTACATTCGTTCATTCATTCATTATCTCCCGCTTTATCCTCTACTAGGGTCGCGGTGGGGCTCCCCATGCCCATCCAGGGGAGAACGTCTCAGGCGCTGGGCAGATAGACCCAAGACAGGGCGCCAATCAATCGCTGGGTGCGCTACATTCGCTTCGTCATATTTCCTCGTTTTAGCTTTCGGTTGACTTTTGTTGCTCTCATTGTCTTCGTCTCTCTCTTCCATCTCTGTTAAATATTTGTCCATGTCGTCTCTTGAGGGTTTGTTCAGTACACTTAATATCACTTGCTCTGTGATATCTTGTTGTGCGCCCCCCAGGCGCCCACTATTTGAGAAGTGCTGATCTATGGTGACAGTAATTCTAGAGTTTGGGATTCAGTACATACGAAAGATATTTTGTTAATTTAAGTGCAGGGTGGCCCAATGACCACCACAACTACAACTTGAGATACTAAAGGCAGTTAAAGAGCGGTCACACGTCAACTCACACACGTCAATGGCTACGACCATTTACTGGATGGAACCTGGATTTTTATTGGACTGGTAGGCCTGCAGGATGCCCTTGATGGACTCCTATAATTTCTCTAATTGTTATAGTTGTTGGGCAGCACGGTGGCTTAGGGGTTGGCCTGTTCTCCTCTCAGCACTAGGGATTCCCGGTTCGAATCCCAATCTGGGTGGAGTTTCCATGTTCTCCCCGTGTCTGCGTGGGTTTCCTCCGGGTTCTCCGGTTTCCTCTCACAGTCCAAAAAACATGGATCAAGTCAATTGAATTCTCAAAAAATTGCCCCATATAGAGTGTGTCTGTGTGAGTGAGTGTGTGCCCAGCGATGGATTGGCGCCCTGTCCTGGGTCTATCTGCCCAGCGCCCGAGACGTTCTCCCCTGGATGGGCATGGGGAACCCCACCGCGACCCTAATAGAGGATAAAAGCGGGAGATAATGAATGAATGAATGTTATAGTTGTTGGGCAGCACGGTGGCTTAGGGGTTGGCCTGTTCTCCTCTCAGCGCTAGGGATTCCCGGTTCGAATCCCAATCTGGGTGGAGTTTCCATGTTCTCCCCGTGTCCGCGTGGGGTTCCTCCGGGTTTCCTCCGGGTTCTCCTTCTATTTAGTATATAGATATGGAAGATATAATAGGATTTACAACTATGAATATATATCTAATATAAAATATACAACTACAACTATAAATATAATATAGAACATTCAACAGGGCGGCATGGTGGCTTAGTGGTTTGGCATGTTCTCCTCTCAGCGCTAGCACCCGGTTCGAATCCCCATCTGGGTGGAATTTGCATGTTCTCCCCGTGTCTGCGTGGGTTTCCTCCGGGTTCTCCAGTTTCCTCCCACAGTCCAAAAACATGGATCAAGTCAATGGAGTTCTCCAAAATTGCCCCATATAGAGTGTGTCTGTGTGAGTGAGTGTGTGCCCAGCGATAGATTGCCCCACCTGTCCTGGGTGTATCTGCCCCCGTCCTGGGTGTGTCCGCGTGGGTTTCCTCTGGGTTCTCCGGTTTCCTCCCACAATCCAAAAACATGGATCAAGTCAATTGAGTTCTCCAAATTGCCCCATATAGAGTGTGGCTGTGTGAGTGAGTGTGTGCCCAGCGACAGATTGCCCCACCTGTCCTGGGTGTATCTGCCCAGCGCCCGAAACGTTCTCCCCTGGATGGGCATGGGGAACCCCACCGCGACCCTAATAGAGGATAAAGCTGAAGAAACTGGATGAATGGTGGCTTAGTGGTTTAGCATGTTCTCCTCTCAGCGCTAGGGATTCCTGGTTCGAATCCCGATCTGGGTGGAGTTTGCATGTTCTCCCCGTGTCCGCACGGGTTTCCTCCGGGTTCTCTGGTTTCCTCCCACAGTCCAAAAACATGGATCATCCCCATGTTTGGGGCATGTGGAACCCCCCCCTCCTCACGCGACCCTAATAGAGGATAAAGCGGAAGATAATGAATGGATGGACATTGGCACGGTTAGCGGATTGCAACGCGATTTGTAAACAGCAGATGGCGGTATTGCACCTGGAATTCCACTCGCCAGCGAACAGGAGAAAAACACAAAGAAAAAAGAGAGAGAAAGGCAGAGGAGCTTCGTAAATAAACTAAAATAAAGATCCAGCACATCACCTTTAATCGCGTTGAATAACCGCAGCTCAGCGCTGAAGGTGAGCCTGTTATTAAACTTACTGCAGGATTACAGTATAAGAGAATAAAGAGTAATTAAAAATGACTGCTTTGAGCTGCTTTTTTGCTTTTTTTGCATATTTATCACTCAGTCTGTGATTTTTCTCTGTCCTGACTCCTGTATTCAAACAAACCCCTTGATTCTGCATCGACAAATATCCACAAATGAATATTTATTCATTTTTCTGACGCTGGACAAGGTCATGGAGGCAATGGAGCCTATCCCAGCCCTCATTCAGCCCAAGGAAGAGGACCACTCCGGACAGGATACCAGTCCAGGTGAGACATCCAACCGAAATGGCAGAATTTATGCTGCCCCACAATCTAGCTTTATCCTCTATTGGGGTTGTGGGGGGGGGGGGGTTCCCCATGCCCATCCAGGGGAGAACATTTTGGGCGCTGGGCAGATACACCCAGGACAGGACACCAATCTATCATTGGGCACACACTCACTCACACACACACACACACACACACACACACACACACACACACACTCTCTATATGGGGCAATTTGTAGAATTCAATTGACCTTGATCCATGTTTTTGGACTGTGGGAGGAAACCAGAGAACCCGGAGGAAACCCACACGAGGAGAACATGGAAACCAGATTGGGATTCGAACCGGGAATCCCTAGCACTGAGAAGAGAACATGCCAAACCACCAAGCCACCGGGCCGCCACTAGAATCTAGAATCCATCCATCCATCATCTTCCGCTTTATCCTCTATTAGGGTCGCGGGGGGGGGGGTTCCCCATGCCCATTCAGGGGAGAACGTTTCTGGCGCTGGTCAGATAGACCCAGAACAGGGGGGCAATCTATCACTGTGCACACACTCACTCACACACACTCTATATGGGGCAATTTGGAGAACTCAATTGACCTTGAGCCATGTCTTTGGTCTGTGGGAGGAAACCGGAGAACCCGGAGGAAACCCACACGGGCATGGGGAGAACATGCAAACTCCACCCAGATGGGGATTCGAACCGGGAATCCCTAGCGCTGAGAGGAGAACATGCTCAACCACTAAGCCACCGTGCCGCCATGGTGAAGCGGAAGATAATGGATGGATGGGTTTACTGAGTTGGGTGATCTTAATTTTGGAAATTTAATGTTATGATTTTTACATATTGTTCTGTATACAGAAACAGGACCCTTTGTGACCCTCTTGCACGAAGAGATGACCAAGACGGAAAGTCAGGTCTGCTCGCTCTGTGGTGAAAGCTTCACTGAAACGAGTCGACTCCAACGCCACCGCTGCGCTCCCGTCAAAGACCGGCCCTTCCTCTGCTCGCAGTGCGGAAAGGTCTTCGCCAATCGCACCGGTCTGAAATACCACCGGCGCATCCACACGGGCGAGAAGCCGTACTCCTGCGAAGAGTGCGGCAAGAGTTTCAACCAGATGGCGACTCTGAAAAGCCACCGGCGCATTCACACCGGAGAGAAGCCGTACTCCTGCGAACAGTGCGGCAAGAGTTTCGCCCACTCGGGTACCCTCCACTCGCACAGGCTGATTCACGCCGGCGTGAAACCGTACTCCTGCCAACAGTGTGGCAAGAATTTCATGAAACGGTACGCGCTCAGTTACCACCGGCGCATTCACACCGGCGAGAAGCCGTACGTCTGCTCGGTCTGCGGCAAGAGCTTCACCAAAGGGGACAACCTCAAGCACCACCAGCGCATTCACACTGGAGAGAGACCGTACTCCTGCTCGCACTGTGGGAGACCTTTCACCAAACAGAGCCACCTGAAAAGACACCTGCTCATTCACACGAGAGAGAGACCGTACTCCTGCCCACAGTGCGCTCAGAGTTTCAGCAAACCGAGTCAACTGAGGAGCCACCAGAGCGCTGTTCACCACGAACCGAAACGCTACTGCTGCCCCCAGTGCGGAAGTAGCTTCGCCCAAAAAGGGGCGCTCAATTCCCACCGGCGCCTTCACACCGCCGAGAAAAGCCATCCCTGCTCGCACTGCGGGAAGTGTTTTTCAAAGCCGAGTGCCCTCAATTACCACCGGCGCATTCACACCGGCGTAAAACCCTACTCCTGCCCCCACTGCGGCAAGAGCTTCAACTACTCCAGTGGCCTGAAGAGCCACCAGCGCATTCACACGGGAGAAAAGCCCTACAGCTGCCCACAGTGCGGGAAGAGCTTCGCCCAGAAGAGTGACCTGAATTCCCACCAGCGCATTCACACGGGGGAGAGACCGTACGCCTGCTCGCAGTGCGGCAAGAGCTTCCGAAAGCACAGCGCCCTCCATTCGCACCGGCGCATTCACACGGGGGAGAAGCCCTATTCCTGCTCGCTGTGCGGCAAGAGCTTCACCAATCAGGCGCACCTGATATGCCACCGGCGCATCCACACCGGAGAGAGACCGTACTCCTGCGCCCAGTGCGGGAGGAGCTTCACCCAGCAGCGCAATCTGAAAAACCACCAGCGCATTCACACGGGGGAGAGACCGTACCAGTGCTCGCAGTGTGGCAAGAGCTTTCCTCAGCAGCGGAATCTGAAGAGCCACCTGTGCAGTCACACGGGAGAGAAACCGTACTCGTGCTCGCAGTGTGGGCGGAGCTTCACTCAGCAGAGCAACCTCTCAAACCACCAGCGCGTTCACACCGGGGAGAGACCCTACTTCTGTTCCGAGTGCGGGAAGAGCTTCACCCGGCAGAGCAATCTGATCTGCCACCAGCGCATTCACACCGGAGAGAGACCGTACTTATGCCCGCAGTGCGGGAAGAGCTTCACGCGGCAGAGCCATCTGAAATGCCACCAGCGCATCCACACGGGGGAGAGACCGTACGCCTGCTCGCAGTGTGGGCGGAGCTTCTCGCAGCTCCGGAACCTTAAGAACCACCGGTGCGTTCACACGGGGGAGAGACCGCATTACTGCGTGGATTACAGTGTGGAAGCAGCGTTAGTGAGTGAGACCGTCGGATCGTTCAAAGCATGCTCAGCAACAACGCGAACGGGAGAACTGAAGAACACGTGACGATCTCCAAAGTTAACGACGGCAATGCAGATATCTCACGCTGTGTTTAATACTTTTTTTTTTTTGCCCCATTACAAAATATCATCTTATTTGGAATTTGATGGCGTCATCATCATGTCCCAAAACAAGTAACCTTAAAAAAAGTAACCTTTTCTTGACCACTACATAGTCAATATTTGTCTTCATATAAAATTCCATCCATTATCTTCCACTTTATCCTCTACTAGAGTCGCGGGGGAGAACGTTTCAGGCGCTGGGCAGATACACCCAGGACAGGGCGCCAATCGCTGGGCACATACTCACTCACACAGACACACTCTATATGGGGCAATTTAGAGAATTCAATTGACTTGATCCATGTTTTTGGACTGTGGGAGGAAACCGGAGAACCTGGAGGAAACCCATGCAGACACGGGGAGAACATGGAAACTCCACCCAGATGGGGATTCGAAACGGGAATCCCTAGCGTTGAGAGGAGAACGTGCTAAACCACTAAGCCACCATGCCGTCCTCATATAAAATTAATTATTTAATTAATACTTTCACATTTACATCCATTATATTCCGCTTTATCCTCTATTAGGGTAGCGGGGGTGGGGTGGGGTTCCCCATGTCCATCCAGGGGAGAACGTTTCGGGTGCTGGGCAGATACACCCAGGACAGGGGGAGCAATCTATCACTGTGTACACACGCACTCACACACTCTATATGGGGCAATTTGGAAAACTCAATTGACTTGATCCATGTTTTTGGACTGTGGGAGGAAACCGGAGAACCCGGAGGAAACCCATGCGGACACAGGGAGAACATGGAAACTCCACCCAGGTGGGGATTCGAAACGGGAATCCCTAGCGCTGAGAGGAGAACGTGTTAAACCACTAAGCCAGCGTGCCGCCTTCACATTTACATATACATTTTAATTATAAAATAAGTGATATAAGTTTGTATGCAAAATTTCATGTAGAGTGGGAAATGATTAGACGGTCAAATTAAAAGAAAAAATATTTGTACAAAGATGGACAGAAAGAGTGTGGGGAGCAAAGAAGGTCAACAAAAAGTTCTGACCGACTAAAGGCTGCAAAAATAACGAACACAAATCAAGTGAACTACTGGGGGGTCATTTGGCATTTGTTTTAATTTATTTGTCATGTACGCTGCAGGTGTGCATTAATTCTTGTGGTCAGACTTCAGAATGAACACGCTACAGAAAGAATTCTAACTAAAATTTACATATACACACGGAAGCACAATGTAAAGTGGTCGATGTTATTATGTAAGAAATCAAGTAAACTGACTTTTAAAAAAAAAAAATTTTTTATTTTTTTTTTAATGACTCGGTGTGTTTAGCATGTTCTCCTCTCAGCGCTAGGGATTCCCGGTTTGAATCCCCATCTGGGTGGAGTTTCCATGTTCTCCCCGTGTCCGCATGGGTTTCCTCCAGGTTCCTCCCACAGTCCAAAAACATGGATCAGGTCAATTGAGTTCTCCAAATTGCCCCATATAGAGTGTGTGTGTGTGTGTGTGCCCAGCGATAGATTGGCGTCCTGTCCTGGAGGTATCTGCCGAGCACTCGAGACGTTCTCCCCTGGATGGGCATGGGGAACACCCCCGACGTGTCCGCGTGGGTTTCCTCCGGGTTCTCCGGTTTCCTCCCACAGTCCAAAAACATGGATCAAGGCAATTGAGTTCTCCAAATTGCCCCATATAGAGTGTTTGTGTGTGAGTGAGTGTGTGCCCAGCAATAGATTGCCCCCCTGTCCTGGGTGTATCTGCCCAGCACCTGAGACATTCTCCCCTGCATGGGCATGGGGAACCCCCCCCCCGCGACCCTAATAGAGGATAAAGCAGAAGATAATGGATGGATGGCTGGATGGACTCGGTATGTTTGTCCAAATCAGAGTTTGTATCAGATGTGAGAGATTGTTAAACCAAAAGTTGTGGAACGGTTTGTGTAAATTTGAAAGAACTAAACACATAAGAGTGATGGTGGTGGAACATCCCTCAGTGGACTGGACTTCCCTATGTGCAGCTCAATACCTCATAGTAAAGGTCGGCAGGTGAGAAACCTGGGTGCATGCGAGTGAGTGTAGAAAGGTTCCTGTAACATCTCTAGGCGAGGAATGCTGAGCAAGTGACTCCAAGAGAATCCCAATTGAAAGAAACCACGGCAATCAGGCAGAGCCTGGGACCTCTAGCAATGTTCAGAAGTAGACTCCTACTCTACACACAGCTCTGCATTACATAAAAACAAAGACTTAAGTTCTTTACAAGCTTTATTTGGCACCATCCACTGAACTTGACGGACTAATAGTCAGACTTTAGTGTTACGATGCGCCACGTCTTGGTGGATCATTACCTCCTGGTAGAGAGATGCGTATCGGCGAATTGGAATATTGAATAAAACGCAGTCTGCCAGTGTGGATCCTGAAGAGCAAGCGAGTGGTTAGGGTGTGGGTTCAAATCCCAGGTCCACTGAAGTCACCAATGTGGTTCTTGAGCAAGACTCTTAATCCTCATTGCTCCCAACTTTGTGTTCTGACCCCAACCCTCAAGTTGGGATATTCACATTAAATTTGGTCATTTATTGGACGCTTTTATCCAAAGCGTCTTACAAGGTGAGCACAGGGTTCATCACAACATCCCTGGAGCAATGAGGGTTAAGGGTCTTGCTCAAGGACCCAACCTTCAGATTGATAGCCCAACACCCTAACCACTGAGCTACCGTGCCCTACTTGTATAAAAGCGTCTTTTAAATGACTTAATGTAAGTGGACCCCTCAATCCGCACATCCACGGAACCATCTGCACAATCAATGTGGTGAATGAGGTTTTGTGTTCGTGTCCCCAAATCTTTCTGTACATTTTATTCCAACGTACCCCAATTCATCCTCTATACAGCATCAAAAGACACGTGACAACTGAGTGTCCGTATGATTCAGTAACCCCCCCCCCCCCCCCCCCCCCAAAAAAAAAAAAAATTTCTGCTAACATCAAGCTGTTTTTGTCTCTGCCTTATAATCTAATATATAAATCTAACCAAAAAAAGTAAAACACACTTAAGACGCAGTATAAATGCTACCATAGGAGGAGGGTTTAGAATATTTGTAATAATTGCTCTTGTACTAATGTTGATGGTTTATTTACATTTACATTACATTTAGTCATTTAGCAGACGCTTTTATCCAAAGCGACTTACAAATGAGAACACCACAAGTCAGAAGCCATGGAGAAAACCAACTATACTGTAAGTTCATCAAACCTTGTTATTCGAAGCTGCGCCCCCCCCCCCCCCTTTTTTTTTTTTTTTTTTTTTTTTCTTATAACAGGTATTTGTTAAAGAGATGCGTCTTAAGTAGTTTCTTAAAACTGTTTATAACTCCATTCATCCATCATCTTCCGCTTTATCCTCTATTAGGGTCGCGGGGGGGTTCCCCATGCCCATCCAGGGGAGAACGTCTCGGGCGCTGGGCAGATAGACCCAGGACAGGATGCCAATCCATCACTGGGCACACACTCTATATGGGGCAATTTGGAGAACTCAACTGACTTCATTCATCCATTATCTTCCGCTTTATCCTATATTAGGGTCGCGGGGGGGGGGTTCCCCAGGCCCATCCAGGGGAGAACCTTTCAGACGCTGGGCAGATACACCCAGGACAGGGGGGCAATTCATCGCTGGGCACACACACACACACACACACACTCACACAGACACACTCTATATGGGGCAATTTGGAGAACTCAATTGACTTGATGGACTGTGGGAGGACTGAGGACTTTGGACTGTGGGAGGAAACCGGAGAACCGGGAGGAAACCCACGCGGACACAGGGAGAACATGGAAACTCCACCCAGATGGGGATTGGAACTGGGAATCCCTAGCGCTGAGAGGAGAACATGCTAAACCACTAAGCCACCGTGCCGCCCTGATTTTTAACTCATGTTATTAAAATGCGATAAAAAGGGGGCATGTGCTATTGAATTTTTATTTTATGGTGTTATAGCAGGGCGGCACGGTGGCTTAGTGGTTAGCACGTTTGCCTCTCAGCGCTAGGGGTTCCCGGTTCGAATCCCCATCTGGGTGGAGTTTCCATGTTCTCCCCGTGTCTGCGTGGGTTTCCTCCGGGTTCTCCGGTTTCCTCCCACAGTCCAAAAAACATGGGTCAAGTCAATTGAATTCTCTCAAAATTGCCCCATATAGAGTGTGTCTGTGTGAGTGAGTGTGTGTCCAGCGATAGATTGGCGCACTGTCCTGGGTCTATCTGCCCAGCGCCCGAGACGTTCTCCCCTAGATGGGCATGGGGAACCCCCCCGCGACCCTAATAGAGGATAAAGCGGAAGATAATGAATGAATGAATAATCCCTCCATTCATTATCCTCCGCTTTATCCTCTACTGGGCTGGGGGGGGGTTCTCCATGTCCATCCAGGGGTGAACGTTTCGGGCGCTGGGCAGATAGACCCAGGACAGGACACCAATCTATCACTGGACACACACTCACTCACACAGACACACTCTATATGGGACAATTTGGAGAATTCACTTGACTTGATCCATGTTCTTGGACTTTGGGAGAAAACCGGAGAACCCGGAGGAAACCCACGTGGACATGGGGAGAACATGGAAACTCCACCCAGATTGGGATTCGAACCGGGAATCCCTAGCGCTGAGAGGAGAACATGCTAACCACTAAGGCGGTGGAATTCAATAATGATAATTGTTTGTAAAGTTAAGCGGAAAATATTTATTTATTTAAGTAATGTGTATGATCATTTAAATAGTTAAAAACTAAATCTCGCTTTAGGCGGCACGGTGGCTTAGTAGTTAGCACGTTCGCCTCTCAGCGCTAGGGATTCCCGGTTTGAATCCCCATCTGGGTGGAGTTTCCATGTTCTCCCCGTGTCTGCGTGGGTTTCCTCCGGGTTCTCCGGTTTCCTCCCACAGTCCAAAAACATGGGTCAAGGTGAATTGAATTCTCAAAATTGCCCCAAATAGAGAGTGTCTGTGTGAGTGAGTGTGTGCCCAGCGATGGATTGGCGCCCTGTCCTGGGTGTATCTGCCCAGCGCCCAAAACGTTCTCCCCTGGATGGGCATGGGGAACCCCACCGCGACCCTAATAGAGGATAAAGCGGGAGATAATGAACGAATGAATGAATCTCGCTTTACTGCTGCCAGCAATCCTTTCATCGACCTCCAGAGGGTGGCGCTATTGCACCGAATTTAAATTCCAACCGCCACTAAAGAAGACGACCAAGAAGAAGAAGCGTAAAGCGGCAGCTCGTGTTCTAAATACGCTACAGATTTTAAATTAATAATAATAATATTAATTATTATTATTATTATTATAAATAATAATGATATTAATAATAATACACTGACTTTATTCCCGGCTGCACATCATCGTCATCATCAGATAAAACCCAGTTCATTACTGAAGGTAAGATTTTTTATTAAAATAAAGAAAGGTTTTTAATTTGTGTGAAAAATCAACGTAAATAAAAAAGAAAAAGACAATTTGTGAATTTGTTTAAAGTTTGTTTTATATGACGTCATTAATTGTTATAGGGATATCAAACAAACCGCAAAGCACGTCACCTTTTAAATATTAATGCATTTTAATTTATTATTTTTATTGTCCAATATTATCATAGCGAACAAAATTCGAGGATTTTATTGCCTTTATCGTCATTGTGGTACAGAAAAAAAACCGAAATTGTGGCTCAAGGACCCAGTTTCACCCTATTTCTTTTATTTAGTACTATATTTATTTTATTGCACACTTTTTTATTATATTTTATTTTGGGATAATGTTTTTTTTTCCATCATGGTTAAAGTTATTTTAAAAATATGTATTGTTATTATTTTTTATAAATAATAAAATCCATCCATCCAATATCTTCCTCTTTATCTTCTATTAATGTCACGGAGGGGGGCATCCAGGGGAGAAGGTTTTGGGCGCTGGGCAGATACACCCAGGACAGGGGGGCAATTTATCACTGGACACACACTCACTCACACAGACACACTCTATATGGGGCAATTTGGAGAACTCAATTGTCTTGATCCATGTTTTTGGACTGTGGGAGGAAACCGGAGAACCCGGAGGAAACCCACGCAGACACGGGGAGAACATGGAAACTGCACCCAGATGGGGATTCGAACCAGGAATCCCTAGTGCTGAGAGGAGAACAGGCTAAACACTACGCCACCGTGCCACTTTTATAAATTTAAAAATGAAATTAAAATGCAAGCTGGTTTGAGAAGGGGCGGCACGGTGGCTTAGTGGTTTAGCATGTCCTCCTCTCCGTGCTAGGGATTCCCGGTTCGAATCCCCATCCGGGTGGAGCTTCCATGTTCTCCCCGTGTCCGCGTGGGTTTCCTCCGGGTTCTCCGGTTTCCTCCCACAGTCCAAAAACATGGATCAAGACAATTGAGTTCTCCAAATTGCCCCATATAGAGTGTGTCTGTGTGAGTGAGTGTGTGCCCAGTGATAATAGATTGCCCCCCTGTCCTGGGTGTATTTGCCCAGCGCCCGAAACGTTCTCCCCTGGATGGGCATGGGGAACCCCCCCCCCCCTGCGACCCTAATAGAGGATAAAGAGGAAGATAATGGATGGAGTTTCTAACTAAAATACTTTTTCTTCTCACAGGGTGGACACTCTCATACATACCATCGGCGCATTCACACCAGAGCAATTTGGGAAAACAGTGGAAGGCCCTTTCATACTCTCAAAAACCGACAGTGCATTTACACGAGAACGTTTCATTTTGTGTGAAGAGTGTCATCAGAGCGTTCACACAGGAGAGCAACTACATTCATGTGCACCATGTGGACAAAGTTTGAATAAAAGGGATTCTCTGAAACGCCGCCAACAAATTCCATTGGAATAAAAACCACGTTCGTCTTCAAACTGTTGTGAAAGCTTTCAATCAAACCAAGGGCTCTCTAAAGCCACCCTGGAGGGACCTCCTATTTCTGAAACGGCTCATGAACGGCACCCAGACATTCACATGGAGGAGAAACCGTATTCCTGCTCGGAGTTTGGAGGACGTTTTATTCATCCAGTTGATCTGAATTACCATCAGCGCATGGACACTGTGGAAAAACCATACCTCTGTCCACAGTGTGGAAAGAGTTTTATCCAGCAAAGTGCTCTTAATCACCACCAGCGCATTCACACCGGGGAGAAGCCATATCTCTGTCCGCAGTGTGGAAAGACTTTCACTAAAGGCGATCATCTGAAACGTCACCAGCGCATTCACACCGGAGAGAGACCGTATTCCTGCTCGCAGTGCGGGAAGAGCTTCACCCGACAAGAGTATCTCCGAAGTCACCTGGTTGTTCACACCGGAGAGAAGCCCTATTCCTGCTCGCAGTGCGGGAAGAGTTTCGCGGCTCAGAGTCACCTTAAATTTCACCAGCGCATTCACACGGGGGAGAGACCGTACGCCTGCTCGCAGTGCGGGAAGAGCTTCGCGGCACAAAGCCATTTTAAATGCCACCAGCGCATTCACACGGGGGAGAGACCGTATTTCTGCTCGCAATGCGGGAAGACTTTCACAGAAAAAGGCCACCTGAAGTGTCACCAGCGCATTCACACGGGAGAGAGACCGTACTCCTGCTCGCAGTGCGGGAAGAGCTTCAGTAAGCCCAGCGGTCTGCGGAAACACCAGCGCGTTCACACCGGAGAGAGACCGTACTTCTGCTCGCAGTGCGGGAAGAGCTTCACGGAACAAAGCACCCTGAAGTGTCACCAGCGCATTCACACGGGAGAGAGACCGTACTCGTGCTCGCAGTGCGGGAAGAGCTTCACCCAAAAGGGTTATCTGAAAAACCACCAGCGCTTTCATGTCGGAGAGAGACCGTATTTCTGTTCACACTGCGGGAAGAGCTTCACTCAGAAGAGCGACTTGAAAAAACACCAGCGCGTTCACACCGGAGTGAGACCGTGTTAGTGTATCGGTCAGAGTCTGGCTGGAGCGTTAACAGAGGAAACACCTTTAATTCCCCCGCATGTTCAACCCGAACCGAGTCTGTAACCGCGGCTTTAGAGCCGGAAGCTATCCAAAGCGACTATACATTTCATCCATCCATTATCTTCCGCTTTATCCTCTATTAGGGTCGCGGGGGGGTTCCCCATGCCCATCCAGGGGAGAACGTTTCGGGCGCTGGGCAGATACACCCAGGACAGGGGGGCAATCTATTATCACTGGGCATACACTCACTCACACAGACACACTCTATATGGGGCAATTTGGAGAACTCAATTGTCTTGATCCATGTTTTTGGACTGTGGGAGGAAACCGGAGAACCCGGAGGAAACCCACGCGGACACGGGACGAGAACATGGAAGCTCCACCCGGATGGGGATTCGAACCGGGAATCCCTAGCACTGAGAGGAGAACATGCTAAACCACTAAGCCACCATGCCGCCCCATTTCAAACCAGCTTGCATTTTAATTTCATTTTTATATTTATAAAAGCGGCACGGTGGCTTAGTGTTTAGCATGTTCTCCTCTCAGCACTAGGGATTCCTGGTTCGAATCCCCATCTGGGTGCAGTTTCCATGTTCTCCCCGTGTCTGCGTGGGTTTCCTCCGGGTTCTCCGGTTTCCTCCCACAGTCCAAAAACATGGATCAAGACAATTGAGTTCTCCAAATTGCCCCATATAGAGTGTGTGTGTGAGACGAAGAGACGATGGACAGTTATCTCGAACGTTAAAACCAAACCAACTGGACGATTAAAGAGCAACAATGACGCGACGACGCCAAAGTTCACAAGCTGAGAGGAAAGATATAAAGATGTTTGGAATTCTAACATCCATCCATTATCTTCAGCTTTATCCTCTATTAGGGTCGCGGGGGGGTTCCCCATGCCCATCCAGGGGAGAACGTTTCGGGCGCTGGGCAGATACACCCAGGAGAGGGCGCCAATCCATCGCTGGGCACACACTCACTCACACACACACTCTATAGGGGGCAATTTGGAGAATTCAATTCACCTTGATCCATGTTTTTGGACTGTGGGAGGAAACCAGAGGAAACCCACGCAGACACGGGGCGAACATGGAAACTCCACCCAGATGGGGATTGGAACCGGGAATCCCTAGCGCTGAGAGGAGAACATGCTAAACCACTAAGCCACCGATGGTTAAAGCGACAACTCGTTTGGATTTTTAATAATTATGAAATGTTATTGTTGGTGACTGTTAGAATTCCGGGCGGCACGGTGGTTTAGTGGTTTAGCATGTTCTCCTCTCAGCGCTAGGGATTCCCGGTTCGAATCCCCATCTGGGTGGAGTTTCCATGTTCTGCCTGTGTCTGTGTGGGTTTCCTCCTGGTTCTCCGGTTTCCTCCCACAGTCCAAAAACATGGATCAAGTCAATTGAGTTCTCCAAATTGCCGTGTGTATGTGAGTGAGTGAGTGCCAAGCGATAGATTGCCCCCCTGTCCTGGGTGTATCTGCCCAGCATCCGAAACGTTCTCCCCTGGATGGGCATGGGGAACCCCCCCCTTCCCCCCCCCGCGACCCTAATAGAGGCTGAAGATAATGGATGGATGTTAGAATTCCAAACATCTTTACATCTTTCCTCTCAGCTTGTGAACTTCGGCGGCGTCGCGTCATTGTTGCTCTTTAATCGTCCAGTTGGTTTCGTTTTAACGTTCGAGATAACTGTCCATCGTCTCTTGGTTTTAAGACTCACGCTCATGTTTTAATAAGATTTATTTTATTAGTAATCAACTGTGAGATCGCTCTGTAATTACGTGTGTATATAATTCAGATTTTCATTATCTAATCACTTTAATACTGATATTCTAGATTGAGGGTCGTTACATTAACTCTGGGTGCTTGTTAGTTATATTTTTATTTATTTGTAGTGCTGTTAGTTGTATAGTGTTGATTCTGTAGTGGGAGTGTTTTGTACTAAAACTGAGAGAAGTCCACTCATCCATCCATTATCCGCCGTTTATCTGGGTCACAGGGGCAGCAACCTACACAAAGGACCTCCTCCAGCTCCTTAGGAGGCACACTGAGGTGCTCCCAGGCCAACCCAGGGACAACCCAACCCAATCTCCCCATCTTGGGTGGGTCTTCACTGGGGTCTTCTCTGGGTTAAACCTGCCCAAAACACTCCTCCACCACCAGGGAGGCGTCCAGGAAGCTTCGGTACCAGATGCCTGAACCCCCTCAGCTGGCTCCTCTCGACGTGGAGGTGCAGCAGCTGTACTCAAACCCCTCATCTCTGAGGGAAAGCCCAGCCACACTGCGGAGAACACTCATTACAGCCGATTGCACCCAGAGTTTGTGTCAATAGGTGAGGGTAGGAACGTAGAGCGACCGGTACACTGAGAGACACAACGGACCGGAGAACCACAACTCCACATCGCTGAAGACGCCGCACCGATCTGTCCATCAACCGCTGTCTCCATCACTGCCCTCACTCGTGAACAAGATTGAGAGAACCTCAAACTGCTCCACTAGAGGCAGGAGCTTGAAAACCAGGTTTACTGAGAGAACTGAATCATGTCATACAGTTTGAGAAACATCAGCTCTTGGTAAACGGCTATGTAAGAATAAAGTGTGGTTCAAAAAAGAGCAGTGTCATCATTTTGATTTACATACTCAAAAATTGGCAATGTAATCATAATAATAATAATACATTTTATGTATATATTTTAAATAAAAACATATTTTTATTTATTTAGGGACCTCAAAGCCGCTTTACAAAAACACATAAAGCAGGATATCGTTAAAACACAAAAGGCATATTAAACATTAACGCAGTTATACAATAAGAAAAGCAGAATTAAAAAGCAGAAACAAATAAAATATTAAATTAAATCAGAGGTTAAAAGCGATCCGAAACAGATGGGTTTTAAGAAGTGATTTAAGTAGACAGGTCGGAGATGCCACATAAAGTTTTAGGGAGAGTCCACAGTGAGTGGGCAGCAACCAAAAAGGCTCCATCACCCCAGGTTTTAAAAGTAAAATTCATAAAAATGGACAGGAATCTACAGTTTGTCCAAAAAAGACATTTAATGCGTTGTTCTGAAAAATAACCAAACAGTGCACAGAAAAATCATCAATAACCGACATCTGAGAATGATGAGAGAGCTCTGAATATATAATCAGAATGTATATAATCCATAGGTGGGCTGTCCTCTTTCTGTGTGTGAATGCACCATATATATATATGGTATATATACATATATATATATATATATATATTCATCCATTATCTTCCGCTTTATCCTATATTAGGGTCGCCGGGGGGTTCCCCATGCCCATCCAGGGGAGAACACCCAGGACAGGGGGGCAATCTATCACTGGGCACACACTCACTCACTCAGACACACTCAATATGGGGCAATTTAGAGAATTCAATTGACTTGATCCATGTTTTTGGACTGTGGGAGGAAACCCACACGGACACGGGGAGAACATGCAAACTCCACCCAGATTGGGATTCCAGCGCTGAGAGGAGAACATGTTAACCACTAATATATATATATATAGTTGGGCGGCACGGTGGCTAGTGTTCTCCTCTCAGCGCTAGGGATTCCCGGTTCGAATCCCCATCTGGGTGGAGTTTCCATGTTCTCCCCATGTCCACGTGGGTTTCCTCCCACAGTCCAAAAACATGGATCAAGTCAATTGAGTTCTCCAAATTGCACCATATAGAGTGTGTGTGTGAGTGAGTGTCTGCCTAGCGATGGATTGGCACCCTGTCCTGGGTATATCTGCCCAGCGCCCGAAACGTTCTCCCCTGGATGGGCATGGGAAACCCCCCCCCCCCCCCCGACCCTAATAGAGGATAAAGAGGAAGATAATGGATGGATGAATAACGTTTCTAAAAGCTGGAACAGTGCTTTTAGTTTTTTTTAAGTATATACCGTTGTCATTAACATTTGATTTATCCTCCAATGGTTGACGACTGTAATTTGCATAAACCATTTATAAAAATATCATTAGCATAATAACATGAAGTGCGGTGCGTTGTAACATTGCTACTCTGCTGTGTGAATGCGCTGGTGTTTATACAGATCATTAAGTCCGGTGAAAGTCTTTGCACACTTCACACAGGCGTACGGTCTCTCTCCCGTGTGAACGCGCTGGTGTCGTTTCAGATGACTCTGTTGCGTGAAGCTCTTCCCGCACTGTAAACAGCAGTACGGTCTCTCTCCCGTGTGAACGCGCTGGTGTTTCTTCAGATTATTATGTTGAGTGAAGCTCTTCCCGCAGTGTGAGCAGACGTACGGTCTCTCTCCGGTGTGAAAGCGCTGGTGTCGCTTAAAGTAACTCTGATCTGTGAAGGTCTTCCCGCACTGTGAGCAGGTGTACGGTCTCTCTCCCGTGTGGATGCGCTGGTGTTGGGTGAGATGAATTTGTTGCGTGAAGCTCTTCCCGCACAGTGGGCAGCAGTACGGTCTCTCCCCCGTGTGAATGCGCTGGTGTTTTTTCAGATCGCTCAGTTCAGCGAAACTCTTCCCGCACTGCGAGCAGAAGTACGGTCTCTCCCCCGTGTGGATGCGCTGGTGTTTCTTTAAATTGCTCTGCTGACTGAAGCTCTTTTCGCACTGCGAGCAGGAGTACGGTCTCTCTCCCGTGTGGATGCGCTGGTGTTTTTTAAAGTTGCTCTGTTGAGTGAAACTCTTCCCGCACTGCGAGCAGAAAAAGCTTTTGTCCTCTGTGTGGAAGCACTGGTGGCGTTTAAAATAACTCCGCTCGGCAAAACTCTTCCCGCACTGTGAGCACATGTAGGGTTTCTCTCCCGTGTGAATGTGCTGGTGTTTCTTTAGGTTACTCTGTTGGGTGAAGCTCTTCCCGCACTGCGAGCAGGAGAATGGTCTCTCTCCCGTGTGAATGCGCTGGTGGCGCTGGAGATAAGTCTGTTGAGTAAAACGCTTCCCGCACTGCGAGCAACAATATGGTTTCTCTTCTGCGTGAAGGTGCCGGTGTTTTTTTAGGTCGCTTTGTTCAGTGAAACTCTTCCCGCACTGTGAGCAGCGATATGGTCTCTCTCCCGTGTGAATGTGCTGGTGTCGTTTGAGGTCGCTCTGTTTGGTAAAACTCTTCGCACACTGCGAGCAGCAGTATGGTTTCTCTCGCGTGTGAATGTGCTGATGATGCTTAAGATTACTCTGCAAAGCAAAACTCTTTGCACACTGCGAGCAGGAGTAGGGTTTCTCTCCCGTGTGAATGCGCTGGTGGTTTTTTAAAGTACTCTGTTCGGTAAAACCCTTCCCACACTGCGAGCAGGAGTAGGGTTTCTCTCCCGTGTGAATGCGCTGGTGTCGTTTTAGATCACTCTGTTGAGTAAAACGCTTTCCACACTGTGTGCAGGGATAGGGTTTATCTTGTGTGTGAATGCGCTGACGTTCTTTAAGGCTACTTTGCACAGTAATGCTATTACTACACTGCGAGCATGAATATGTGTTTCCTTCTGTGGGAATGCCTTCACGTTGCTGGAGACTGTCCTTTCTTCCATCAAAGCACTTGCAGACTGTCTTTTCAGCCATGGCTGGGAAATACGTCTGTTACAGGTGTTTCTTTGGAGGGAAAACAGATATGACGGTCCTGTTGAGAGAAGAATGGTTTATGAAATGCAGACATTTATTCATTCATTCATTCATTATCTTCCGCTGTATCCTCTATTAGGGTTGCGGGGGGGTTCCCCTTGCCCATCCAGGCGAGAACATTTCGGGCGCTGGGCAGATACACCCAGGACAGGGGGGCAATCTATCACTGGGCACACACTCACTCTCACACACAGACACTGTCTGCATTAAATGCAGGATTTTTATTTATTTTTTTTACTGCATTTTAATACCATGTCACTCTTTTTGATACATGGTTGTATACATACACACACACACACACACACACACACACACACACACACACACACACTCATCACCCTTGCCCTTCCAGGGGAGAACGTCTCAGGCTCTGGGCAGATACACCCAGGACAGGGTGCCAATCTATCACTGGGCACACACTCACTCACACAGACACACTCTATATGGGGCAATTTGGAGAACTCAATTGACTTGATCCATGTTTTTGGACTGTGGGAGGAAACCGGAGAACCCAGAGGAAAACCACGCGGATACGGGGAGAACATGGAAACTCCACCCAGATGGGGATTCGAACCGGGAATCCCCAGCGCTGAGAGGAGAACATGCTAAACCCCTAAGCCACCATGCCCCAAATTGTATTATGTCCTATAAAATATTATTGTGAACCTGAACACCCAAAAATAATATAATACCAAATAATTTCTATACAAGCCGGCACAGTGGCTTGGTTCACCTCTCAGTGCTAGGGATTCCCGGTTCGAATCCCATTCTGGGTGGAGTTTGTATGTTCTCCCCGTGTCCATGTGGGTTTCCTCTGGGTTCTCCGGTTTCCTCCCACAGTCCAAAAACATGGATCAAGTCAATTGAGTTCTCCAAATTGCCCCATATAGAGTGTGTGAGTGAGTGTGTGTTCAGTGATAGATTGTCCCCCTGTCCTGGGTGTATCTGCCCAGCGCCCGAAATGTTCTCCCGTGGATGGGCATGGGGAACCCCCCCGTGACCCTAATAGAGGATAAAGCAGAAGATAATGGATGAATGGATGGATACATACAAACACATACAGGGCATCAAATTGTCATATGTCCTATTAATTATTAGTGTGAACCTAAACACCGAATAATCATATAAAACAATAAAATTCCTATACAAGGCACTTAGGTGGCTTAGTGGCTAACAAGTCCTCCTCCCATGTCCTGGGTGTATCTGCCTAACACCCAAAACGTTCTCCCCTGGATAGGCATGGGCAGGGGCGTCGTTAGATCTGGACTGTTTGGTCAGCAGCCCCGGATCAAATGAGAGCAGCCTCCTCTGCAGCCTCTCCTCCAGCAGCAGGACCCAACGATGGAGTCACCCTCAGCTGTTTGTGCTTCCAACCTCTGTGTGTGTGTGTGTGCGAGACAGATTTTTTTCGCCAGTATCAGGAGTAAAGTTACCATAATAACTGTATGTTGTCTGTAAAGAGCAGCTTCTCAGCTTTCCTGAACCGTCAGAATTTTTCTGAAGGTGCAAACTGTCTCAAAGTTACGGTAATTAAAGAAAACCTTAAAACTGTCTGATCTGCGACGGACTCGTAAAACAGATTCATGCTTTTCTGCTGAAGCTCGGGTTCCTTTATTCAAAACATTTTCAGCCAAAAGCATCATTTATTAGAACTGAATGTGCTCTCCACTGCTGACAGACACATTTCATATGATATTTAATTTTATCCAATATAAATAATAAATGGTGGCTTAGTGTTTAGCACGTTCTCCTCTCAGCACTAGGGATTCCCGGTTCGAATCCCCATCTGGGTGGAGTTTCCATGTTCTCCCCGTGTTCGTGTGGGTTTCCTCCGGGTTCTCCGGTTTCCTCCCACAGTCCAAAAACATGGATCAAGTCAATTGAATTCTCCAAATTGCCCCATATAGAGTGTGTCTGTGTGAGTGAGTGTGTGCCCAGTGATAGATTGGCGTCCTGTTCTGGATGTATCTGCCCAGCGCCCAAAACGTTCTCACCTGGATGGGCATGGGGAACCCCCCCGCGACCCTAATAGAGGATAAAGCGGAAGATATTGGATGAATGAATAACTAATAAATGATCAAATAAAATGAATGTAACAACAGTTTGAAAAATGGATAAATGCACTCATGAAAGGACACTTTTTAAAGAGGACAGAGGGGGAAGAAGGGATCTGGGCTTAAGCCCATGATGTTTCTAAACCCTAAAAACGCCCCTGGGCATGGGGAACCTTAGTAGAGGATTATGTGGAAGAGAATAAACACATTTCTATACAGAACTATTACAGATCTTTTGTTTTTAATCTGGAGTCATTTTTTTAATTACAGTTTCTGATTCCAATTCTAATTATTAATTTGGAAACTGTTCCATTAGAGAACATTTGAGCAAAGCCTTACTGTTAAGAGCCTTCAGCATCCAAAGCAGTACAGAAACATCTGATCAGTTAATCTTCCTTCTGTCTTCAGCCATCATCTTCATCCAAACCAAGACTGAAAGATCAGAGATCTAAATCTGTAAATCTGTAAATCTGTAAGGTTTAAAAATAACCTCACCTTCTGTTTACATTGCTTTTCTTCCAGCTGCAGCTGATTTACAGAATAAAATCATTCCCAGCTGCAGATATTCATTAATAAATACCAATAAATAATAATAAATAGTAAATGTTCATCAATTGATTATAAACCAAAAATCAAATGTTTAGATCAAACGTATTTACAAGCAGACTGCTTATTATTCTTTAGGTTTCATGGCAGATGGCAGGAGGACATACGGTGTATTACTGCCACCTAACGAGTTGGAGTGTGAAGTGTCCAGTCAGTAGTGAAGGAAAAAACAAAAAATGTAGAATTATTAAACCTGATCATTAACCAACCTTTTATATCCATCCATCCATTATCTTCCGCTTTATCCTCTATTAGGGTCGCGGGGGGGTTCCCCATGCCCATCCAGGGGAGAACGTTTTGGGCGCTGGACAGATTCACCCAGAACAGGACGCCAATCTATCACTGGACACACACTCACTCACACAGACACACTCTATATGGGGCAATTTAGAGGATTCAATTGACTTGATCCATGTTTTTGGACCGTGGGAAGAAACTGGAGAACCCAGAGGAAACCTACGTGGACACGGGGAAAACATGGAAACTCCACCCAGATTGGGATTCAAACAGGGAATCCCCAGCACTGAGAGGAGAACATGCCAACCATTATCTTCCGCTTTATTCTATATTAGGGTCGCGGGGGGGGGTTCCCCATGCCCATCCAGGGGAGAACGTCTCGGGCGCTGGGCAGATACACCCAGGACAGGATGCCAATCCATCGCTGGGCACACACTCACTCACACAGACACACTCTATATGGGGCAATTCTGAGAACTCAATTGACTTGATCCATGTTTTTGGACTGTGGGAGGAAACCGGAGAACCCGGAGGAAACCCAGGCAGACACGGGGAGAACATGGAAACTCCACCCAGATGGGGATTGGAACCGGGAATCCCTAGCGCTGAGAGGAGAACACGCTAATCACTAAGCCACCGTGCCAATGTAAACAAAATGACATAAAGATCGAAAGATATAATATCATAAGAGGTGGACTGGACTATAAAAAAATGATTATATTAAAAAGTATCGGTATCGAATATCGCGATATTGGCCCTGTATTTACTTGGTATCGGATCGATACCAAAATTCATGGTATCGCACAGCTCTAATTAAAACACCAGACTGTGCGTTCCCGATTGGTTGACATTCAAACAGCCCGCCTCTCCCCCGATAACAGACAGCACAGCCGTCCAATGGCAGATTATAAAACTCGCATTAAAACTGCAGTCTGACTCTCAATAACAATGCGGGACAACGTCTCAATTTGCGGGACGCCTGAAAAGTAACGAAATTGCGGGAGTGTCCCGAACAAAGCGGGACATTTGGTAACACTACGTCTAAAAAAACACGGTTTACAGTAAGGATGAAAAATATTGAACTCCCCGTCGGGGAATCGAACCCCGGTCTTCCGCGTGACAGGCGGAGATACTGTCCACTATACTAACGAGGAAGCCGTACGAACAGCGGGCTGAGGGGAAGTTAATGTTGAGACAACGCGCTCAATATAGACCATGGCTCAATATAACTCTGTATATGTAAACATGAAGCCTTTGAACAGCTTCCTCGTTAGTATAGTGGACAGTATCTCCGCCTGTCACGCGGAAGACCGGGGTTCGATTCCCCGACGGGGAGTTCAACATTTTGCAGCCTTCACCAAAAACCTGTTCACGATCATCTTCAAACATAAATATCATTTAAAGTTATAATTGTTATGTTCTTTTTCTTTGTGAGTGCGTTATACAGAGATAAGCACTGTCCCGTTGAATGGATTAATACTGCAAGCGCTGAAGTATTTAATGAATAAATATTTTGCACATCATCACCATTATTACCACGATGCCACCATGGTCTTGAAATTCTTCGTTGGTTTAAGAGGAATTCTAAACAATGATTAAATATAAAAAGTGTAAGCTACTCAAGGGTGGCACGGTGGCTTAGTGGTTTAGCATGTCCTCCTCTCAGCGCTAGGGATTCCCGGTTCGAATTCCCATCTGGGTGGAGTTTCCATGTTGTCCGCGTGGGTTTCCTCCGGGTTCTCCGGTTTCCTCCCACAGTCCAAAAACAAGGATCATGTCAAGTGAGTTCTCCAAATTGCCCCATATAGAGTGTGTGTGTGTGTGTGTGTGTGTGTGTGTGTGTGTGTGAGGGAGTGTGTGCCCAGTGATAGATTGCCCCCCTGTCCTGGGTGTATCTGCCCAGCGCCCGAAACGTTCTCCCCTGGTTGGGCATAGGGAACCCGCGGTTGTAGTATGTTCCCTGGTTGTTCCTCTGTGAACTACAAGTGCTTTTTTTTATTATTGTGTCATTTTACTGTTTCACAGGATGAATTTGTATCTTTAAAAAATGAACCAAAATTCAACCGACAAATATTTTCCCAAAATAAAGGTTGTAGTAAATGTAATGTTCCCTAGCTGTTCCTCTATGAACTACAAGTGCTATTTTATTATTATGTCATTCTGCTGTTTCATAGGATGAATTTGTAACTTTAAAAAATGCACCAAAAATCAGCAGATGGATATTTTTGCAAACAGAAGGTTGTAGTATGTTCCCTAGCTGTTCCTCTATGAACTACAAGTGCTATTTTATTATTATGTCATTCTGCTGTTTCATAGGATGAATTTGTAACTTTAAAAAATGCACCAAAAATCAGCAGATGGATATTTTTGCAAACAGAAGGTTGTAGTATGTTCCCTAGCTGTTCCTCTGTGAACTACAAGTGCTTTTTTATTATTATGTCATTTTGCGTTTTCGCAGGAGGAAATTGGAACTTTCAAAAGTGAATCAAAAATCAACCAAAGAATATTTTCCCAAACTGAAGGTTGTAGTCTTTATGAACTACAAGTGCTTTTTTATTATTATGTCATTCTGCTGTTTCACAGAATGAATTTGTTACTTTAAAAAATGAACTAAAAACCAGCAGATGGATATATTCCCAAACTGAAGGTTGTAGTATATTTTTTATGTGCCCTTCTGTAAACTACAAGTGAGTTTATATTTAATTGCAATATTAATATTTTACAGTTGAAGTTAATTTTGTATAACATGGAATTTTAAAATCATCATCATTCAACACTAAATATTTTTCATGTCCAGTTATAATTTTCACTTTATATATATATTTTTTTTAATTGGGGGGGGGGGGGGATTTAAATGTTTTTAATTATCACCAGCATGATCATTATATCAGTAATGTTTTTCGGTATTTCGGCAATGACTGTAGTTTATAGACGGTCCCTTGCTGTCACCTAACGCTGCAGCTGCCATTCCGGCTATATTGGACGATTTACTCGGATAAATCAACTCACCGGGAATTTTGACAAAATATAAAGTTTGTAGTGTGTTCTCGATTCCGTAGTGATTTATAAAATGCAATTAAAATAATTTTAGGGCTTTGATTGAAAGTGGGAGACGGAGCAAAACGCGAATGTCTGCTGAATGTCGAACTAACTTTACCGACGTCCCACCGCGACCCTAATAGAGGATAAAGCGGAGATAATGGATTAATTACATTACAGACAGTATGAACCAAAGATGTTTCATGTTTTGTGTTGTCATCGTTATCAAATTCATTATAAAACGTATTTTTCAGCATTTCAGTCCTTAACACATTTTAAAGATAAACTGTGACGTAAGCGATTTGAGCTCGTAATACATTTTAGAAACGAAGTAATGACGTCAACAGCCGGTTGTAATCGGGATTTGGTATAAAAACTGGAAATTTTAATGAGATTTTAATGAGCAGAGAAACTCAGAGGATGTTTTAACAAATGATGGAGACAATTATTAAATATACTTAAAAAAAAAACAAAAAAAAAACAACGTTTCTTATTGTATTCTGATTTTTAAAATTTCCCTTTAGATAACCTTTAGACAACCTTAATGAGTGTGTTCCTCGTTAGTATAGTGGACAGTATCTCCGCCTGTCACGCGGAAGACCGGGGTTCGATTCCCCGACGGGGAGTTTAATTTTTGCAGCCTTGTTCTCACTGATGGAAAATTAAATCTAACTTTCTATAAATTTCAAGATATAGACAATTTACAAACACCACAAATAATTTATAAATAACAGAACTTCACTTCCTCAGTCGATTCAGAATTTGTTTGAAACAGAACAGAGCAAATATGCATTTAGAGTGGTCGCTATGTTTAAAAACAACTAAAGTAAGAACATGTTTAAAAAGCAGATGCCCGTCTTTTTACAGAGAATATAGAATAATTATGATAGGGAATTTAAAAAGTGTGAGAGTATTCACTTTGCAAATTTAAAAAATAGTACATTTTGGTCATTTATTCGACACTTTTATCCAAAGTTATCCGAAGTGAAGGTCTGTGATTTCTACATTATTTGTGGCGTTTGTAAATTGACTATATCGTAAAATTTATATATAGATAGATTTAATTTTCCATCTGTGCGAATGAGGATGTAAAATGGTAAACTCCCCGTCGGGGAATCGAACCCCGGTCTTCCGCGTGACAGGCGGAGATACTGTCCACTATACTAACGAGGAAGCTGTTTGAGACACACATATATATTACTTTAAAGGGTTTTTAATTGGTTTAATAAGCCAATTTAATAAGAACAGGCATTGCAGTTTCTCATGTGAACACACGGTGGCGTTTGCCTGGCTGAGAAATCACAATCACCAATAAACAGAAAAAATACCAGTCGCCGCTTTGAGTTTCGAGTGATTTGATTAAAATTGTTCTGCATATCTTCATCATCATCTTCATTATCATCATCATCATCATCATCATCATCAACATCTTCATCATCAACATCATCATCATCTTCATCATCAACATCATTGTCATCATCATCAACATCAACGTCATCATCAACATCATCATCGTCATCATCACCTTCATCATCAACATCATCATCATCAACATCATCGTCATCACCATCATCTTCTTCCTCATCATCATCAACATCATCGTCATCATCGTCATCATCATCATCGTCATCTTCATCATCAACATCATCATCATCTTCATCATCATCATCTTCATAATCAACATCGTAATCTTCATCAACATCAACTTCATCATCATCATCATCATCATCAACATCTTCATCATCAACATCATCATCATCTTCATCATCAACATCATTGTCATCATCATCAACATCAACATCATCGTCATCATCAATATCATCATCGTCATCATCACCTTCATCATCAACATCATCATCATCATCAACATCATCGTCATCATCACCATCATCTTCTTCCTCATCATCATCAACATCATCGTCATCATCACCATCATCTTCTTCATCATCATCATCATCATCGTCATCTTCATCATCAACATCATCATCATCTTCATCATCATCATCGTCATCATCATCTTCATAATCAACATCGTAATCTTCATCAACATCATCTTCATCATCATCATCGTCATCTTCATCATCAACATCATCGTCATCATCTTCTTCCTGATCATCATCGTCATCATCATCTTCATCATCATCATCATCATCTTCTTCCTGATCATCATCCTCATCATCATCTTCATCATCAACATCATCTTCATCATCTTCTTCTTCATCATCATCATCATCTTCATCATCAACATCATCTTCATCATCTTCTTCTTCATCATCATCATCTGGATTAAATAATGTTTTGTAACGCTCTCTTCTCACTCCATCCCAGCAGGCGGCAGTAATGCATCATCGGGGCAACCTGCCGTTCAGAAGCAAGAGCAGCAGAATCAATTTAATCAAAGAATCCAGTGTTTATTTATGTTTTTTTTAGTAACTTGGATTTTATTGCTATTTAGATTAATAACAAACGACGGGAATGATCTGATTCCGTGACCTAGTTGCACCTTAAAGGGGATCTTTATGTGAGACGGTGAGGCCGTTTTTAATCGATCTGTTTGATGTGATTTATAAATCTGATCGTTTCTGATCGATTTGATTTTAACAGATACAGAATTAAAGATCGGATTTCTTGTTATTGTTATTGTTACGGATGCTGACGAGTTCGCTGCAATGCAATAGATAAATAAATAAGTAGAAAGATATATAAATAAATAAATATTTAATTAAATAAAAATCGGCGGCACGGTGGCTTAGTGGTTTAGCATGTTCTCCTCTCAGCCCTAGGGATTCCCGGTTCGAATCCCTATCTGGGTGGAGTTTCCATGTTCTCCCCGTGTCCGCGTGGGTTTCCTCCGGGTTCTCCGGTTTCCTCCCACAGTCCAAAAACATGGATCAAGTCAATTGAGTTCTCCAAATTGCCCCATATAGAGTGTGTCTGTGTGAGTGAGTGTGTGTCCAGTGATAGATTGCCCCCCTGTCCTGGGTGTATCTGCCCAGCGCCCGAGACGTTCTCCCCTGGATGGGCATGGGGAACCCCCCCGCGACCCTAATAGAGGATAAAGCGGGAGATAATGAATGAATGAATGAATGAATAAATAAATTTTGGGCAAACGGCTGTATATTATTGCACAATTTATTCAGCAGCCTAAAAATAGAAATATAAAAACTACAAATACAAATGTAAGTTAAGTTCACACTGTCTCGCTAACATCTGTCCGTTCCTGCAGGTTCTTTCAGCTGTTAGTCCAAGCCCTCAGCCTATCCCGGCTGCATTGCGTTAATGCACTGCTTGTCGGTCTCCCAGCATGCACCACCAGGCCTCTACAGCTGATTCAGAACTCTGCAGCCTGTCTTGTGTTAAACCACCCAAGTGAAGTCATGTGACTCCACCTCTCCTCTCTCATTGGCTCCCTGTAGGTGCTGCATTCAGGACAAAACACTGACTCTGATCTACAGGATGATCTGGTCCCTCTTACCATCCATCCATTATCTTCCACTTTATCCTCTATTAGGGTCATGGGGGCGGTTCCCCATGCCCATCCAGGGGAGAACGTCTCGGGCGCTGGGCAGATACACCCAGGACAGGATGCCAATCTATCACTTTGCACACACTCACTCACACGGACACACTCTATATGGGGCAGTTTGGAGAACTCAATTGACTTAATCCATGTTTTTGGACTGTGGGAGGAAACCGGAGAACCCGGAGGAAACCCACGGGGAGAACATGGAAACTTCATCCAGATGGGGATTCAAACTGGGAATCCACAGCGCTGAGAGGAGAACGTGCTAAACCACCAAGCCACCGTGCCGCCCTCTACCACAGACACTCGATATACAAAAATTCAGTAATCATCTCTTTTTCATATCTATTTTAATTAATAATTATTATCTGACTTCATTTATCAAAAGGAACAGCGTCAAACTCATTAATATGTTCACAGGAACAACCCTCCAATCACGTTGAAGAGACCACCCACCACGTCATGGCTGAGGAGACTGTTTCCCCACGCTTTGATGTTGGGACGGCAGTTTCTCCCCAACATCGGTGCGTCGACCCAGAAGAAAAACCATGTTTCTGCCCCGAGAGCGGCAAGAGTTTTACTCAACAGCTCCACCTTAAGCACCACCGGCGCATCCACGCGCAAAAGAAAGCGTATCACTGCACAGAGTGCGGGAAGCGTTTCAGCGAGCAGAGCTACTTCAAACGCCACCAGCGCATCCACACGGGGGAGAGACTCCACGTCTGCCCGCAGTGCGACAAGAGCTTCATCAGCCGGGGTCATCTCACCCAACACCGGCGCATCCACACGGGGGAGAGACCGTACGCCTGCTCGCAGTGCGGGAAGAGCTTCACCAAGCAGAGTCATCTGAAACGCCACCAGAGCATCCACACCGGGGAGAGACCATACATCTGCTCGCAGTGCGGGAAGAGTTTCGCGGTGCAGAGTCATCTCCAACAACACCGGCGCGTTCACACCGGAGAGAAACCATACTACTGCTCGCAGTGCGGGAAGAGCTTCACGGAGCAGAGCTACTTTAAACGGCACCAGCGCGTTCACACGGGCGAGAAGCTGTACGAGTGCTCAGAGTGTGGGCGGAGCTTCACTCAGCAGAGCGATCTGAATAAACACCGGCGCATTCACAGCGGCGAGAGACCGTACTACTGCTCGCAGTGCGACAAGTGCTTCACCCAACAGAGTTACCTCAAACGCCACCAGCGCATTCACACGGAGGAGAAACCACACGCCTGCTCGCAGTGCGGCAAGAGCTTTGCTCAGCAGGGCTACCTCAAGCGCCACCTGCTGGTTCACACGGAAGAGAAACCCTTCGTCTGCTCGCAGTGTGGGAAGAGTTTTATTAAACCGATCCATCTGCGACAACACCAGCTCGTCCACGCCGACGAAAAGCCCTACGGCTGCGCACAGTGTGGCAAGAGTTTCACCCAGCGGAGTTATTTCAGACGGCACCAGCTCACCCACGCCGGCGTCAGACCGTACGGATGCTCGGAGTGTGGGCGGAGCTTCATCAAGCGCAGTCATCTGCAACAGCATCAGCTCGTCCACACGGGGGAGAAGCCGTACGTCTGCTCGCAGTGCGGCAAGAGCTTCACCAAGCAGAGTCATCTGAAACGCCACCGGCTCATCCACACCGGAGAGAGACCGTACAGATGCCCGCAGTGCGGGAAGAGTTTCGCCGTGCAGAGTCATCTCCAACAACACCGGCGCGTTCACACCGGGGAGAAACCATACTGCTGCTCAGAGTGCGGGAAGAGCTTTTCGGAAAAGAGTTATTTTAAGCGGCACCAGCGCCTTCACAACGGCGAGCGACTGCATGACTGCGCGCAGTGTGGGCGGAGCTTCACTCAGCAGAGCGATCTGAATAAACACCGGCGCATTCACAGCGGAGAGAGACCGTACTACTGCTCGCAGTGCGACAAGTGCTTCACCCAACAGAGTTACCTCAAACGCCACCAGCGCATTCACACGGAGGAGAAACCACACGCCTGCTCGCAGTGCGGCAAGTGCTTTGCTCAGCAGGGCTACCTCAAGCGCCACCTGCTGGTTCACACGGAACAGAAACTATGACCTGTTCTGTACAGAACGTGGAAAAACGTGGACTTTTATTGAACACTAATATATTATTCACATAGAAGAGAATAAAACACAATACACTAAAAGACAAGAAGCAAAATGTATATTAACATAATGTTCGAACCTAAACGCAGACAAAATGTTGCAGACATTCATTATCGTCCGCTTTATCCTCTATTAGTGTCATGGGGGCGGGAGGGGGGGGGTTGCCCATGCCCATGCCCATGCCCATCCAGGGGAGAATGTTTCACGCACTGGGCAGATACACCCAGGACAGGATGCCAATCTATCACTGGACACACACTCACTCCCACACACACACTCTATATGGGGCAATTTGGAGAATTCAATTGACCTTGATCCAAGTTTTTGGACTGTGGGAGGAAACCGGAGAACCCGGAGGAAACCCACGGGGAGAAGATGCAAACTCCACCCAGATTGGGATTCGAACCGGGAATCCCTAGCGCTGAGAGGAGAACATGCTAACCACTAGGCACCATGCTACCTGGTTTGTTGACATCACCTTTAAAAAGACCAAACGCCTTTGTTCGATACGGCATTCGATTTAATAATAATAATAATAATAATAATAATTCACCTTAGGTGGTGTTTAGCATGTTCTCCTCTCAGTGCTGTTGATTCCCGGTTCGAATCCCAATCTGGGTGGAGTTTGCATGTTCTTCCCATGTCTGCATGGGTTTCCTCCGGGTTCTCCGGTTTCCTCCCATGGATCAAGTCAAAATGTAAATGACTCGAATGAAACTATCTGCCAATATAGTGAGAAACTATCTAGTTAAGATTTTTTTTTTACAAATAAGAATTTATTTATTTTTTACAAAAAACTAGAAAAACTAAGAAATGTATTCAAGTCAAAAACAACTTGCACTTTTTCTAAATTTGTTTGTTGTTAAGAGTGACTCTTGCAGTGTGTTACTCGTCCAAATGATACGAAATGAACCGTCTTTTTCCTCTTCTGTATTTTTTTTTTTATTTATTTGCCGTTAATAATGCAGTTAATAAGTGCAGTTAATAATCTTTGTCAAACCCACACGTGGTTAATGAGCCACAGTTTAGTATCCCAATTTACATACAATTAAGTCTTTGTAACGTGGGTAAAATCAGAAATTCATCAGAAATGAACCCACTTTGGGGGCAGCACGGTGGCTTAGTGATTAGCATGTTCTCCTCTCAGCTCTAGGGATTCCCAGTTCGAATCCCAATCTGAGTGAAGTTTGCATGTTCTCCCCGTGTCCACGTGGGTTTCCTCCGGTTTCTCCAGGTTCCTCCCACAGTCCAAAAACATGGATCAAGTCAATTGAATTCTCTAAATTGCCCCATATAAAGAGTGTTTGTGTGTGTGAGTGAGTGTCCAGTGATAGATTGACCTCCTGTCCTGGGTGTATCTGGCCAGCGCCCGAGACGTTTTCCCCTGGACCCTAGTAGAGGATAAAGCAGAAGATTATCTTGGATTATCTTCCATTATAATGGATGGATGGAACCCACTTTGGTTCTTCACAGAACAACTGTTGTTCACCCCAACCAATCTGGAACCTTCTCACTGTAAAGTAACTTGCAGACCAATTAACAAGGGAGTCCTGATCTGGGTATGCAACCAAATTGTTCCCAATTATAAAAGGCACATTCTTTATCATTAGAATACCCATCCATTATCTTCCACTTTATCCTCTATTAGGGTCCTGGGGGGGTTCCCCATGACCATCCAGGGGAGAACGTCTCTATATGGGGCAATTTGGAGAATTCAATTGACTTGATCCATGTTTTTGGACTGTGGGAGGAAACCGGAGAACCCGGAGGAAACCCACGCGGACACGGGGAGAACATGCAAACTCCACCCAGAGTGCGACTCGAACCGGGAATCCCTAGCGCTTAGAGGAGAACATGCTAAATCACTAAGCCACCATGCTGCCCCTCATTACAATACAAAATATAAAAATATAAACTGGGGCAGAAATCTGGAAATCAGTCTTCCATTGTGGTTTTATACACGCTGTTATTGTTATGTTCCAATAAACTGAATAATAACAAAACATCTGGTTCTCCCCCTCCCCCTCTGTGGTATATCTTTTGTCCCATTGTCCAGATTATCAAACATTTTAAAAGCCTTACATAAGTCGGTACATTTTAACGAGGCGCTGCAGTCCAATGACCAGCAACCGCCGTGAGGAAAGCAGAGGAGAGAAATCAGAGTGCTTTTAGATCATTGGAAACTAAGATGCCCCCTTTTCTATCCATGAGGTTTAAAGCTCGAAACCCTGTCGCTGCTCAAATAGTCAGACGCACCTGTAACCACTTCTCTAATTACCAGCCGTGGCTCTCTGGCTCCCCCAGTGGCCTGATTTGGCTTCTTGGTGGAACCTGTTACAATTTGTATTAATATAATTAATACTGCCCAAAAAAGGTCACGCACTAATATTTCAATGGCCAATCAAATCTGGCTTTGATGTAGCATTGTTCAATGAGGTAGGATTGATTAGATCAGTGAGCTTAACTTTAGATCAAGCTTAAAAAGCTTTACATCTTATATAAGTAACTCAGTTTTATGTCAGACCTTCGTGTTTAACAGAATATGTTTTTATATTTTATATTGTATGATCTAAACGCACGTCTTAATCATTGGAGCTGATTATTGCCATGTGGAATAATCAATAAACAAAACATTGGTGTAAACCATGTCTGCAGGGTTTTTTTTTTCTGGTTAATATATTCTAAATTTTTTATTGTAGTTTACATTACATTTACATTTAGTCAGTCAGCAGCGACTTACAAACAAACCAGTTATACTGTAGAATTATCAAACCTGGTCTTCATCCAATCAGGCTTATATATATATATATATATATATATATATATATATATATATATATATGGCTTAGTGGTTGGCGTGTTCTCCTCTCAGCGCTAGGGATTCCCGGCACTGTAGAATTATCAAACCTAGTCTTCATCCAATCTGGCTTATATATATATATATATATATATATATATATATATATATATATATATATATATATATATATATATATTAGAGTGAATGACCCAGAGTGAAAGTTGAGGTTGAAGCACCAGGCAACATTTATCACTAGAGCAAAGTGAACATGTTTAAGTTTTTTTTTTTTAAATACAGAGTGAAGGTAATAGGGGCCAGATCCAGAGAGTGTCCTGATCCTGATCCCCCATATACAGCAATCAAACTACACCATGTGCAAATGTAACATCCATCCATCATCTTCCGCTTTATCCTATATTAGGGTCGCAGGGGTGTTCCCCATGCCTATCCAGCGCTGGGCAGATACACCCAGGACAGGGCGCCAATCTATCGCTGGGCACACACTCACTCACACAGACACACTCTATATGGGGCAATTTGGAGAACTCAATTGACTTGATCCATGTTTTTTTTGGACTGTGGGAGGAAACCGGAGAACCCAGTGGAAACCCACGCGGACACGGGGAGAACATGGAAATTCCACCCAGATTCAGGGGTTCAAACCTGAAATTCCTAACACCACTACGCCATCGTGCCGCCCGCAAATTTTTTTTTCCATTCATTATCTCCCGCTTTATCCTCTATTAGGGTCGCGGTGGGGTTCCCCATGCCCATCCAGGGGAGAACGTCTTGGGCGCTGGGCAGATAGACCCAGGACAGGGAGCCAATCCATCGCTGGGCACACACACATACACACTCTATATGGGGCAATTTTTGAGAATTCAATTGACTTGATCCATGTTTTTAGACTGTGGGAGGAAACCCACGCGGACACGGGGAGAACATGGAAACTCCACCCAGATGGGGATTCGAACCGGGAATCCCTAGCGCTGAGAGGCGAACGTGCTAACCACTAAGCCACCGTGCCGCCAACATGCATTTTGAGTGTTTTATTTTTTTTAATATACTGTTATCATTGGCAGTTCAAAAACCTTTCAATTGAACTCTTAATATTTGATGACTGGAAAATTACAATGACTGCTATTCATATAGGTCATTTTGGAAAAATCTGAGAAAAATATTATTCATTCATTCATTCATTATCTTCCGCTTTTTCCTATATTAGGTGGGGTATTGGGGGGGGGTGTTCCCCATGCCCATCCAGGGGAGAACGTCTCGGGCGCTGGGCAGATACACCCAGGACAGGGCGCAAATCCATCGCTGGGCACACACTCACACACTCAAACACTCTATATGGGGCAATTTAGAGAACTCAATTAACTTGATCCATGTTTTTGGACTGTGGGAGGAAACCGGAGAACCCGGAGGAAACCCACACAGACACGGGGAGAACATGGAAACTCCACCCAGATGGGGATTCAAACCGGGAATCCCTAATGCTGAGAGGCGAACGTGCTAACCACTAAGCTACTGTGCCGCCCTGAGAGAAATATTATTTGCATAATAATTTGGAACACAGTGCAGATAAAAACTTGCAACAGTAGATACCGTTTACAACATTTATTACACTCTCAGTTTCAATATATCATCCAAATAATAACACCAACACTAACAATGCAACTGTATAAATAATGATTTACAAAATGCACCCGAGAACAATCCTGTACCAATGCATATGTGACAATACAATGTTATTAAGGTTATGAATTATTTATTATTGTTATTAAGGTAAGAAATACCATTATAGCACAAATCCAATGTATTTATAGAGATGTATATATAAGAATCAGTGACGTGGTGGATGATTATAATGTTTTTTTTTTAACATCTCTATTTAAATACACCACGACGCAGGTGCATGACGCAGGTCTCCCAAAGTACCATTACCATTGCATGTTCTCCCCGTGTCCGCGTGGGTTTCCTCCGGGTTCTCCGGGTTCCTCCCACAGTCCGAAAACATGGATCAAGTCAATTGAATTCTCCAAATTGCCCCATATAGAGTGTGTCTGTGTGAGTGAGTGTGTGCCCAGCGATAGATTGGCGCCCTGTCCTGGGTGTATCTGCCCAGCGCCCGAAATGTCCTCCCCTGGATGGGCATGGGGGAACCCCCCCCCCCCCCCCGCAACCCTAATAGAGGATAAAGCGGAAGATAATGGATGGATGGAATTATATTTCCGGGTGGCACGGTGGCTTAGTGGCACGTTCGTTCTCCAAATTGCCCCATATAGAGTGTGGATGTGGCAAGGGAAACCCCCCACACCCCCGCGACCCTAATATAGGATAAAGCGGAAGATAATGGATGGTTTGAGCTTAATATTTGTCAGAATTTGGGGAAACAGATAAATGGCTCAGTAAAAATGACGACTTATTTACCAGGCTGGACAAAAATTAAAATATTTTTTTATTCTACAAAAATACCATTGCACTCGTACGTGTGCAAATCAGGTTTTATTATAAATGATGATATGATTTCCGGTGTGAATACGTTCATGTCTCATCAACGTCCCTTTCATTCGAAAGCGCTTCTCGCAGTGTGGACAGGGGTACGGTTTCTGCCCCGTGTGGATGCTCTGGTGTGACTTGAGGGCGCTCTGCCTGCAAAACCTCCTCCCACACTGCGGGCAGGCGTGGGGCTTCTCCCCGGTGTGGATGAGCTGGTGTTTCCTCAGGTCGCTCTGATGAGTGAAGCTCTTGCCGCAGTGCGCGCAGACGTACGGCTTCTCGCCCGTGTGGATGCGCAGGTGGCAGTTTAGATTGCTTTGCTTGGTGAAACTCTTGCCGCACTGCGAGCAGAAATACGGCTTCTCTCCGGTGTGAATGCGCTGATGTTTCTTGAGGTCACTCTGCAGAGTGAAACTCTTCCCACACTGCAGGCAGAGATAGGGTTTCACCCCTGTGTGGACCCCCTGGTGCGACCGAAAAGCGCTATGTCGGCTGAAGCTCTTCCCGCACTGCGGGCAGAGGTAGGGCTTGACTCCGGTGTGAATGCGCTGGTGGTTTTTGAGGTAACTCTGCCGAGTGAAGGTCTTGCCGCACTGCGAGCAGACGTACGGCTTCTCGCCCGTGTGAATGCGCTGGTGGCTTTTGAGGCCAATTAGTTCGGTGAAGCCCTTCCCGCACTGCGAGCAGGAATACGGCTTCTCGCCCGTGTGAACGCGCAGATGGCATGTAAGATGACCTTGTCGGGTAAAGCCCTTCCCGCAGTGGGAGCACGTGTACGGTTTCTCTCCCGTGTGAATGCGCTCGTGACATTTGAGATGGCTCTGTGCTGTAAAACTCTTCCCACACTGTGAGCACGAGTACGGTCTCTCCCCCGTGTGAATGCGCTGGTGTTTTCTCAGATTACTCTGCTGAGTGAAACTCTTTCCACACTCTGGGCAGAAATAGGGCTGGTCTCCCGTGTGGCAACCCTGGTGTAAAGTGAAAGCACTCCGCCGGCTGAAGCTCTCACCACACTGCAGGCAGGCGAACGCTTTCTCTCTGGTGTGAATGCGCTGGTGGTTTTTCAGATTGCTCTGCTGACTGAAACTCTTCCCGCAGAGTAGGCACAGATACGGTCTCTCTCCCGTGTGAATGCGCCGGTGGCATTTCAGATCGCTCTGTGTGGTGAAGCTCTTGCCGCACTGCAAGCAGGAATAGGGTCTCTCTCCCGTGTGAATGCGCTGGTGGCATTTCAGGTTACCACGGCGAGTGAAACGCTTCCCGCACTGTGAACAGGAGTATGGTTTCTCTCCGGTGTGAATGCCCTGGTGACTTATGAGATGACTTTCTGAGGTAAAAGTCTTTCCACACGGTGAACAGGAGTATGGTTTCTCGTCTGTATCGACTGCAGGATTACACTGATGCCATTTAACACAATTTTCTTCAGGAAAGCTCTTTTCGCATTGGGAACAGGTGTGAATGCGCTCGTGATATTTATGATCACGTTTTGTAATAGCACTCTTTCCACACCGTGAACAGGAGAATATTTTTTCTCCGGTGTGAATGCCCTGGTGACTTTTAAGATGACTTTCTGAGGTAAAAGTCTTTCCACACGGTGAACAGGAGAATGGTTTCTCGTCTGCGTCTTCTGCAGAATTACACTGATGCCATTTAAAATCTTCAGGAAAGCTCTTTTCGCATTGGGAACAGGAGTATGGTTTTTCTCCGGTGTGAATGCGCTGGTGACTTTTAAGATGACTTTCTGAGGTAAAAGTGTTTACACACGGTGAACAGGAGTATGGTTTTTCTTCAGTGTGAATGCCCTGGTGACATTCAAGATGACTTTCTGAGGTAAAAGTCTTTCCACACGGTGAACAGGAGAATGGTTTCTCGTCTGCGTCTTCTGCAGAATTACACTGATGCCATTGAAAATCCTTAGGAAAGCTTCTTTCGCATTGGGAAAAGGAATATGTTTTTTCTCTGGTGTGAATGCCCTGGTGACTTTTGAGATAACTTTCTGAGGTAAAAGTCTTTCCACACGGTGAACAGGAGTATGGTTTCTCGTCTGCGTCTTCTGCAGGATTACACTGATGCCATTGAAAACCCTCTGGAAAGCTCGTTTCGCATTGGGAACCGAAATAAGGTTTTTCTTCGGTTTGCTGGTGAGCCCTTTGGCTAATAATACTCTTCCCACACCGTAAGCAGATAAATGGGTTTTCTCGCGAGTGAATGAGCATGTGGGTATTTAAAGCGCTCTGTTGATTAAAACTCTTTCCACACTGTGAAGAGTGGAGTGTTTTTCCTCCGGTGTGAACGTCCTGATGGTGTTTAAGATCGGTTTGGTTTGTAAAGGTTTGTTCGCAGTGCGAGCAAACAAAGATTTCGTTTCTGGCGTGGATACACAGGTGGTGCTTGAGCTCGGTAAAATGTTCTCCACAGGTAAGGCAGGTCATGATGGGTTCTCCCGCTGTTTAGGGAACAATGTCATAAATTAGTATTAATACAACATCAATAATGCACAACATGTTTGATAAACATAAAACTTTATAATAAAAAAGCAAAAAGTAGTAATTGTCAAAGTAACATCTACTCTACACAGAACTGAGCCTTTGTAGTTTAATCAATCACAGAGCTGCGTGTCACTTTGCATTTCTAACCTAGGTTAAATTGCTCAACTTGAGGCGGCCGAATGGATAGAGCTAATATTTACATTATCTTAGATTTCATTACACGGCACATGAGCCCAAGATATTTAATGTTTGGTTTGGTCAACTTCATTGCATTTGATTTCCGCATTTTAGATGTAGCAACGGGCAATTTAGGGCTAAAAAGATCTATAAAAATCTTCAGCTTCTTTAAAATGATAAAATAGGACAATAAAATTAAACTGGACCATCACACAGTGGAAAAGTGTATTGTGGTGGCTTTTGTGTTTTTTTTTCCATGTCATTATCACGAGAAACAATTCTTGTTTTAATGACCGGAGAAGTGGCAGGACGGTTCTGTTGATACATCTGACATTTACAACATTTTTTCCTCCCACAGTCCAAAAACATGGAACAAGGTCAATTGAATTCTCCAAATTGCCCCATATAGAGTGTGTCTGTGTGCGTGAGTGGCGCCCTGTCCTGGGAGTGTCTGCCCAGCACCCGAGACGTTCTCCCCTGGATGAGCATGGGGAACCCCCACCCCCATGGCCCTAATAGAGGATAAAACGGAAGATAATGGATTGATGGAAATTCTTTGCATTTCATTTCCACATTTTAGAAGTACCACACATTACGAACAAAATAGCGACGGGCAATTTAGGGCTAAAAAGATGTTTAAACAAAAATCTTCAGCTTCTTTAAAATGATAAACTAGAACAATTAAAATAAAACTGGACCACCACAGTGGAAAAGTGTATTGTGGTGGGTTTTTTTTTTGTTTCATGTACAACAATTCTTGTTTTTATATATTCATTCATTCATTCATTATCTCCCGCTTTATCCTCTATTAGTGTCGCGGTGGGGTTCATCCATCCAGGGGAGAACATCTCGGGCGCTGGGCAGATAGACCCAGGACAGGGCGCCAATCTATCGCTGGGCACACACTCACTCACACAGACACACTCTATATGGGGCAATTTTTGAGAATTCAATTGACTTGATCCATGTTTTTGGACTGTGGGAGGAAACCAGAGAACCGGGAGGAAACTTGTTATATAAAAACAAGGCGGCACGGTGGCTTAGTGGTTAGCACATTTGCCTCTCAGCGCTAGGGATTCCCGGTTCGAATCCCCATCTGGGTGGAGTTTCCATGTTCTCTCCGTGTCTGCGTGGGTTTCCTCCCGGTTCTCTGGTTTCCTCCCACAGTCCAAAAACATGGATCAAGTCAATTGAATTCTCCAAATTGCCCCATATAGAGTGTGTCTGTGTGAGTGAGTGTGTGCCCAGTGATAAATTGGCGCCCTGTCCTGGGTGTATCTGCCCAGCGCCCGAAACGTTCTCCCCTAGATGGACATGGGGAATGTAAGGTTTTTTAATACTCTGAAACAATATTTAGTAATTCCCGATGGATTGATCAACTGATGAACTGTTGCAAGATACTGATGAAATGTCAATGGTGGAATTAGTGTATGAAAGACCATGAATATCCGGTCGCAAGATGAGCGGGAGAAATTTGAACAATGGGACAGTCAATAGAAACAGGTCTTAAGTTCATGCCCAAGGAGAAGACAGGAAACAGGACCAGATGGGTTTGAAGATAGAGATGTTTTGGTCAATATACACATGAACAAAGACTGTTGTCTGGAGGGGGCGCACACACAGAAGAAGCAGGTCACGCCCTCCTGAAGGACTTAAATGGACGAACGAGAGGACTTCGGGCAGAGCTCTCGGGGGATAGCAATTAACCTTGAATCCATGTTTTTGGACTGTGGGGGGAAACCGGAGAACCCGGAGGAAACCCACGACGACACGGGGAGAACATGCAAACTCCACCCAGATGGGGATTCGAACCGGGAATCCCTAGCGCTGAGAGGAGAACATGCTTAACCACTAAGCCACTGTGCCGCCCTTTCAACTAATATTATTAATATTATTTCGTCGTAATTTTCATTCCAGTTTGTTATACATATTATGATAACATTTTACGGCATGAGCCTTTTTACAGTTATATTTGACCATTTGTGACGTCATAGTGGCGTCATGCTCACGTCGTTTCTTACCTAGACTGGCACCAGGTGCAGGGTTTTTTCCTCCTTTTTCTGAATCAGAGGAGAAGTCTCCATCGTCCCCACGACCTTGTTCAGGCTTTCAGCGTTAAAAAAAATTAATTAATTAAGTTTGAATTAAAAAAAATAAAGAATTTAATTATTTCTGCAGACTCTAACGTAAACTCAGCAGAGAGAAAATTCTAAACCTGCAACTTGTATTCGATTAATCCTGATGACAGTGCATTCGTATAAACGTCTGTTATCGGTCGAATCAACAATTATATTATTTAAAAATACAAATTTAATTGTATCGTTATTTTCATTCTTCTTCTATTATTATTATTATTATTATTATTATATATGAACCTCACCTTTAGTGATGATTAAAGCTTAATCTGATCTTAATCTGATCTTAATCTGATCTTAATCTGATGATCGCGTGTTTATTTGATTTGTTTTTATTCTCGCTGTAAATCTGGTCGGCTTGTTATCGCTTTCTCGTCTTGTTTTATTTGGCGGCTGGCATTCCAGCCTGATGCAACACTGCCCCCTGTTGTAAATGCAATGCAGGTTTTTAACACGATAAGGACGTCTGTTTTTCATATTTTGCGGCAAATGACAAATTTTCCGATGATCAAACAAAGAGGTCAGAATTATTGATGACGTTTCGGAGTGATTTTGAATAATGGATTAAATTAAATAGGCGGCACGGTGGCTTAGTGGTTTAGCATGTTCTCCTCTCAGCACTGGGGATTCCCGGTTCGAATCGCAATCTGGGTGGAGTTTCCATGTTCTCCCCGTGTCCGTGTGGGTTTTCTCCGGGTTCTCCGGGTTCCTCCCATAGTCCAAAAACATGGATCAAGGTCAATTGAATTCTCCAAATTGCCCCATATAGAGTGTGTCTGTGTGAGTGTGTGCCCAGTGATAGATTGGCCCCCTGTCCTGGGTGTATCTGCCCAGCGCCTGAAACGTTCTCCCCTGGATGGGCATGAGGACCCCCCCCCCCCCCGTGACCCTAATAGAGAATTAAGTGGAAGATAATGGATGGATGGATTAAATTAAATAAATAATTTTTTATTAATTTTTTTTAAGTATAATAATATAATAGAAAGGGTGGCACAGTGGCTTAATGGTTTGTATGTTCTCCTCTCAGCGCTGGGGATCCAGGTTCGAGCTCATGAGCCTAATCTGGGTGGAATTTCTATGTTCACCCCAAGTACGCATGGGTTTCTACCAACAGTCCAAAAACATGGATTAAAGGTGAATTGGATGCTACAACTTGCCCCATATGGTGTGTGTGTGTGTGTGTGTATGTGTGTGTGAATATGTCACCTTTGCAACAGACATTTTCCGAAAATCTCAAGGCTGATATATTTTTATTTTTTGTTATTTTATTTTTATACTTAGTCTTATTCTACATCTTAGATTGATATCATTACAAATGCATCTATAATTATATATATATATATATATATATATATATATTAATTATTCCAAAATTTAAATTGGCTTAGTGGTTTAGCACGTTCTCCTCTCAGCACTAGGGATTCCCGGTTCAAATCCCATTCTGGGTGGAGTTTCCATGTTCTCTCCGTGTCCGCGTGGGTTCCCTCCGGGTTCTCCGGTTTCCTCCCACAGTCCAAAAACATGGATCAAGTCAATTGAGTTCTCCAAATTGCCCCATATAGTGTGTGTGTGTGAGTGTGTGCCCAGCGATAGATTGCCCCCCTGTCCTGGGTGTATCTGCCCAGCGTCCGAAACGTTCTCCCCTGGATGGGCATGGGGACACCCCCCCCCCCTAATAGAGGATAAAGCGGAAGATAATGAATGAATGAATGAATTTTACATTTTAAATATGGCTTAGTGGTTTAGCATGTTCTCCTCTCAGCGCTAGGTATTCCCGGTTCGAATCTCCATCTGGGTGGAGTTTCCATGTTCTCCCCGTGTCCGCATGGGTTTCCTCCGGGTTCTCCGGTTTCCTCCCACAGTCCAAAAACATGGTCAAGTCAATAGAGTTCTCCATATTGCCCCATATAGAGTGTGTATGTGTGTGAGTGAGTGTGTGTCCAGCGATAGATTGCCCCTCTCTCCTGGGTGTATCTGCCCAGAGCCCGAAACGTTTTCCCCTGGATAGGCATGGGGAACCTCCCCCCCACGACCCTAATAAAGGATAAAGCGGAAGATGATGAATGAATAAATATGTAGATAATGGATGCTTTCCCTCTTCCATATTTAAACATCCAAAAGTTTCAGAAAAATAAATCTTTTATTTCGTCTCCCACACTCTTGATCTCTCACACATGAACATTGCGAGTCTAGAACAGAGACACAACTCCAGAACACTGCACTAAACCTGAGTTTAGACCACTGCGTCATTAAGAACGACCCAGAAAGACTAACTTTAACACCACAGATCAAGTCATTTATTTACAGTATATAGTGCTTTTTACAAATGTACATTGGCACAAAACAGCGTTATAAGCTTTTGAACCACCAAAGAGCAAGACGAAGCGACAGTGGCAAGAAAAATGTTATTATTTTAAGGAAGAAACCTTGTGAGGACCGAGTCATCCTTCTTGAGGGTCATATGTCATAACTATAAAATTGATCAGAGCGATCAGATAATCAGCACTGGAAAAATCCAACTGATATGACGGTGGGGGGGGGGTGGGGGGGCTCAGTGTTTAGGGTGTTGGGCTATCGATCTGAAAGATGTGGGTTCAAACCTCAGGTCCAATGAAGTTACCACAGTCCTTGAGCTCGACCCTTAACCCTCATTGATGATGTACAGTATGTTACCCTGTGTTCTGTGTTTCCAAAAAAACAAGTTAGGAGAAAAGCGTCTGCCAAATGTAAATATAATGTAAATGTCATGTAAATAATTTAGCTTGCTGATCAGAGCTGAACATTCGTTAGCAGTAATTATCAGTTCAATAGAAAAATAACTGAAAAGTACAGAAGCACCGAAAACCTAACGATGAACACGGTATCAAAAAATCGCTGATGAGACACTTTTAACAAGGGTTCGCTGCTGGAGGAGAGGCTGCAGAGAAAGCTGCTCTTATTTGATCCGGGGCACCTGACAAAAGAGCCGGGGCTACTGACAAAACATCTGGGGCTACTGACAATACACTGGGGGCTACTGACAAAACAATCGGGGGCTACTGACAATACACCGGGGGCTACTGACAAAACCTCCGGGGCTACTGACAAAACAACGGGGGGCTACTGACAAACCAACTGGGGCTACTGACAAGACTACTGACAAAACATCCAGAGCTACTGACAAGACTACTGATAAAACATCCGGGGCTACTGACAATACACCGGGGGCTACTGACAAAACATCCAGGGCTACTGACAAAACAATCGGGGGCCACTGACAATACACCGGGGGATACTGACAAAACAACGGGGGGCTACTGACAAACCAACTGGGGCTACTGACAAGACTACTGACAAAACATCCGGGGCAACTGACAAAACATCCGGGGCTACTGACAAAAAAACCGGGGCTACTGACAAAAAAAAAAAAACGGGGCTACTGACAAGACTACTGACAAAACATCCGGGGCTACTGACTAAACATCCGGGGCTACTGACTAAACAACCAGGGCTACTGACAAGGCTACTGACAAATCATCCGGGGCTACTGACAAAACATCCAGGGCTACTGACAAAACATCCGGGGCTACTGACAAAACAACCAACAAAACATCCGGGACTACTGACAAAACAACCGGGGGCTACTGACAAAACATCCGGGGGCTACTGACAAAACATCAGGGGCTACTAACAAACCAACTGGGGATACTGACAAGACTACTGACAAAACATCCGGGGCTACTGACAAAACAACCAACAAAACATCCGGGGCTACTGACAAAACAACCAACAAAACATCCGGGACTACTGAAAAAACAACCGGGGGCTACTGACAAAACATCCGGGGGCTACTGACAAAACATCAGGGGCTACTAACAAACCAACTGGAGATCCTGACAAGACTACTGACAAAACATCCGGGGCTACTGACAAAACATCCGGGGCTACTGACAAAACAACCAGGGCTACTGACAAGACTACTGACAAATCATCCGGGGCTACTGACAAAACATCCAGGGCTACTGACAAAACATCCAGGGCTACTTACAATACAACCAACAAAACATCCGGGACTACTGACAAAACATCCGGGGGCTACTGACAAAACATCAGGGGCTACTGACAAACCAACTGGGGCTACTGACAAGACTACTGACAGAACAACCGGGGCTACTGACAAAACATCCGGGGCTACTGACAAAATATCCGGCTATAGCCCCAAAAGCCCAGGTCTACCGAGGCGCCTGCGCGCAGATGTCCGCAGTCTCTCCGGTGTGAATGCGCAGGTGGTTTGTTAGATTGCTCTGTTGGGTGAAGCTCCTCCCACACTGCGAGCAGGAGTAGGGTTTCTCTCCGGTGTGAATGCGCTGGTGGCATTTCAGAGTGTTTAGTTGCGTGAAGCTCCGCCCACACTGCGAGCAGCAGTACGGTCTCTCCCCCGTGTGAATGCGCTGGTGGATTTTCAGATTGCGCTGCTGACTGAAGCTCCTCCCACACTGCTGGCAGGAGTACGGTCTCTCTCCCGTATGAACGCGCTGGTGGTTGCTCAGACTTCGCGGATGGGCGAAACTCTTCCCGCAGTGCGAGCAGGAGTGCGGTCTCTCCCCGCTGTGAACGAGCTGGTGGCCCAGAAGGTGGCTTTTTCGGCTGAAGCTCTTCCCGCACTGCGAGCAGGAGTACGGTCTCTCTCCGGTGTGAAGATGCTGGTGGCTTTTGAGGACGCCTTGTCTGGAAAAACTCTTCCCACACTGCAGGCAACGGTACGGTCTCTCTCCCGTGTGAATGCGCTGATGACATTTCAGAAGACTTTGCCGATTGAAGGTCTTGCCGCACTGTGCGCAGGAGTACGGTCTCTCTCCCGTGTGAATGCGCTGATGATACTTCAGGTGACTCTGCCCGCTGAAGCTCTTCCCGCACTGCGAGCACGAGTATGGTCTCTCTCCCGTGTGAACGCGCTGGTGTTGCTTAAAATGACTGTGTTCGGTGAAGCTCTTGCCGCACTGCGAGCAGACGTACGGTCTCTCTCCCGTGTGAATGCGCTGGTGGCATTTCAGGTGAGTCTGTCGAGTGAAACCCTTCCCGCACTGCGAGCAGGAGTACGGTCTCTCTCCGGTGTGAATGCGCTGGTGGCGTTTGAAGTAAGTGTGTTTGGTGAATCCCTTCCCGCACTGGGCGCAGGAGTACGGTCTCTCTCCAGTGTGAACGCGCCGGTGGCATTTCAGCAGCGTCCCGTTGGTGAAACTCTTCGGGCAGAGCGAGCACGGGTACGGTCTCTCTCCGGTGTGAATGCGCCGGTGGGTGTTCAGCGCACTCTGTTTCGTAAAACTCTTGCCGCACTGCGAGCAGGCGTACGGCCGGACGCCGGCGTGGGTCAGCTGGTGGGAATTCAGACTGCTCCTCTGGGTGAAGCTCCTCCCGCACTGCCGGCAGGAGTACGGTCTCTCTCCGGTGTGAACGCGCTGGTGGTTTTCCAGGACGCTTAAAAAGTTGAAGCCCTTTCCGCAGTGCGAGCAGGAGTAGGGCTTCCTCCCGGTGTGAACGCTCTGGTGGCTCTTCAGTTGACTCGGCTTGGCGAAGCTCAGGCCGCACTGAGCGCAGGAGTGCGGTCTCTCTCTCGTGTGAACGAGCTGGTGCCGCTTCAGGTGGCTCCGTTCCGTGAAGCTCTTGCCGCACTGCGAGCAGGAGTACGGTCTCTCTCCGGTGTGAAGGCGCTGGTGTTGTTTGAGGTTGTTCCCTTTGGTGAAGCTCTTTCCGCACTGCGAGCAGACGTGTGCTTTGTCTCCGGTGTGGACGCGCCGGTGAGAGTTGAGGGCGCACTGTTTGGTGAAACTCTTCCCACACTGTTCGCCGGCAGGAGGCTTCTCTCTGGCGTGAATGCGCTGGTGAATTCGGAGGGTCGCCAGCTGATAGAAGCTTTTCCCGCACTGTGAACAGTGGAACGGTTTTCCCGCCGTGTGAGCGCGCTGATGGAACTGAAGGACGGCTTCGTTTGAAAAGCTCTTTGCGCACTGTGAGCACGGGAAGCTTTCATCTTTGATGTGGACGCAGTGCTGGTGATTCGGGCGAGTCGCTTCACTAAAACTTTCTCCACATCCAAAGCATTCATGGATTTTCTCCTCGGCCGTGTCGCTGTGTGAATGTCCTTGCAGGGCATCTGAGGAGGGACCGGGTTCTGTTTAGAGAACAATTCGAAAAATAAAACTCATTACAATAAGATAACATTTACATTTATTCATTTAGCACACTTTTATTATTTTATTTATTATGCAGGGCTGAACAATATGGAGTGAGTGTTAGCACCATAGTGAAGAATATACACATATATATATATATATATATAGGTGGCACGGTGGCTTAATGGTTTGGCATGTTCTCCTCTCAGCGCTAGGGATTCCCGGTTCAAATCCCCATCTGGGTGGAGTTTCCATGTTCTCCCCATGTCCGAATGGGTTTCCCCTGGGTTCTCCAGTTTCCTCCCACAGTCCAAAAACATGGATCAAGGTCAATTGAGTTCTCCAAATTGCCCCATATAGAGTGTGAGTGAGTATGTCCAGTGATAGATTGGGTGTATTTGCCCAGCGCCCGAGACGCTCTCCCCTGGATGGGCATGGGGACAGCCTTTTTTTAAATTTAAAGTTTTAAAGACATTTAAAGTTTGTCCTCATGGTCAGTGAGCTCACCTTGAGCGGTAACCTGTTCAGGGTTGATCTCCTCCTTGGGTTGAATAAAAGCTGCGGTCGTCTCCATGACGACGAACCTTATTTAAAAGAAGAGTGTAAAAAATAATAAAATGAATTATTAATTAAATTCATTTATTTGTTAAATAAAGAGAACTATTTTAAGGTTTAACACCAGAGTTATGAGATAAAGAAAATAAACATGTAGCTTTATATTTTATTATTATACATTTTTATATAAACCCTTAAGGTTATTAATATAACCAACAATAACATTATAACAATATTGTTTATTAAACATGACGTTTAATAAATCCACCTTCTATAAATCATTTAAATCCTGATCATAGATGTTCAGTAGGTTTATTAAACATTCTCACCTTTAATGATGATTTATTAAATTAAATTAAATTAGATTTATTTTTAGTAAATTCTTCAGAACGCTAAGCTCAGCAGCGTCGCGACGTTTCTTCTTCTTTGCTTCCACTGTTTGTTTATTTGAGGAGTTGATTTAAAGTCAGTGCAATAGCGCCCTCGAGCGTTTAGAGGCGAAGCTTCAACGCAAGTGTGTTTAATGTTCGGGATTTAAGCCGGTGGCTTAGTGCTTTAGCATGTTCTCCTCTCAGCACTAGGGATTCCAGGTTCGAATCCCCATCAGGGTGGGGTTTGCATGTTCTCCCCGTGTCCGCGTGGGTTTCCTCCGGGTTCTCCGGTTTCCTCCCACAGTCCAAAAACATGGATCAAGTCAATTTAGTTCTCCGAATTGCCCCATATAGAGTGTGAGTGTGTGAATGAGTGTGTGCCCAGCGATAGATTGCCCCTCTGTCCTGGGTGTATCTGCCCAGCGCCCGAGACGTTCTCCCCTGGATGGGCATGAAGAACCCCCCCCCGCGACCCTAATAGAGGATAAAGCGAAAGATAATGGATGAATGGTATTTATTCAGGGGCTGCATGGTGGCTTAGTGCTTTAGCATGTTCTCCTCTCAGCACTAGGGATTCCAGGTTCGAATCCCCATCAGGGTGGGGTTTGCATGTTCTCCCCGTGTCCGCGTGGGTTTCCTCCGGGTTCTCCGGTTTCCTCCCACAGTCCAAAAACATGCATCAAGGTGAAGTGAATTCCCCAAATTGCCCCATTTAGAGTGTGTTTGTGTGAGTGAGTGTGTGCCCAGTGATAGATTGCCCCCCCCTGTCCTGGGTGTATCTGCCCAGCGCCCGAAAAGTTCTCCCTTGGATGGTCATGGGGAACCTCCCCGCGACCCTAATAGAGGATAAAGCGGAAGATAATGGATGGATGGATATATATAGGCCCATGCCCATCCAGGGGAGAATGTTTCGGGTGCTGGGCCAATACACCCAGGACAGGGGGGCAATCTATCAAACAATCACACACTATATGGGGCAATGTTTTTGGACTGTGGGAGGAAACCGGAAAGCCTGGAGGAAACCCACAGGGACATGGGGAGAACATGGAGACTCCACCCAGATTGGGATTCGAACCTGAATCCCCAGTGCTGAGAGGAGAACATGCAAATGCCATACAACAGGAATTATGGAGTCACATTTGGTAATCAAACCTTGGACTTTCTTACATTAAGACAGTGTGATCTGCGTTTGGAAACGTTTCCAACCTGTGTTAAATAAAGAGATTTTCTCCAGTCGCTGAAATGGACAGGTTTTGTGAGGACCAAACACTGGGTTGGAATTAAGATGAAGAAATGGGCATGATGAGCTTCAGGTAACCAAGTAGAGATGAGGCGGAAAATTGTGCTGACTCATGAAGATTGCAGTAAATGTCTTTGAAACAGCATCACATATATTCATTCATTCATTCATTCATTATCTCCCGCTTTATCCTCTATTAGGGTCGCAGTGGGGTTCCCCATGCCCATCCAGGGGAGAACATCTCGGGCGCTGGGCAGATACACCCAGGACAGGGCGCCAATCTATCACTGGGCACACACTCACTCACACACACACACTTAATATGGGGCAATTTGGAGAACTCAATTGACTTGATCCATATTTTTGAACTGTGGGAGGAAACCGGAGGACCCGGAGGAAACCCACGCAGACACGGGGAGAACATGGAACCGGGAATCCCTAGCGCTGAGAGGCGAACGTGCTAACCACTAAGCCACCGTGCCGCCCGCATCACATATATTTCAAATATAATTAATCCTCATCGCATTTGGAAGCCAGTTAGGTCAGAGCTTAAGTGCAGGCTGAAGGCGGACGGAGGTGGGCGTGGTTATCTAATAGCATCAGGCTGTGGAGTTAGGTGGACACACACACTTTTTGTGGCCGTAAGAGGATAAGCACATATGCGTTGCACCTCCAGCCGGGAGAAGAACGAGTTCAGCAGCCATGATCAGCACACTCAGGAAGCTGATCCGAGGCCCTGCGCTGACTCCCGCACCCGCCCCAACCCCACCTGCACCACCAGCCCCACCAGCCCCAGCTCCTCCAGCCACTGCCGCCTCAGCTCCTGTACCAGCTCCATCAGCCGAGCAAGTTAAGGTAGGACGCCACGCCAACCGACTTTCTTTACATCTCTGCTCTCTTAATTGTGTGCTATTAAATTTATATATATATTCATTCATTAATTCATCCATTATCTTCCGCTTTATCCTATATTAGGGTTGCGGGGGGGGGGGGGGGGGGGGGTTCCCCATGCCCATCCAGGGGAGAACGTTTCGGGCACTGGGCAGATAGACCCAGGACAAAGGGCCAATCTATCATTTAGCACACACTCACACACACATACACACTCTATATGGGGCAATTTGGAGAACTCAATTGACTTGATCCATGTTTTTGGACTGTGGGAGGAAACCGGCGCAGACACGGGGAGAACATGGAAACTCCACCCAGATGGGGATTCGAAGCGCTGTGAGGAGAACATGCTAAACCACTAAGCCACCTAAGCCCATATATATATATACATATATTTTTTTTTTATAATTTTTTTTTTTGCAACAGGTATTTGTTAAGCAGCACGGTGGCTTAGTGGTTTAGCATTTTCTCTTCTCAGCGCTAGAGATTCCCGGTTCGAATCCCCATCTGGGTGGAGTTTCCATGTTCTCCCCGTGTCCGCGTGGGTTTCCTCCAGGTTCTCCGGTTTCCTCCCACAGTCCAAAAACATGGATCAAGGTCAATTGAATTCTCCAAATTGCCCCATATAGAGTTTGTGTGTGTGAGTGAGTGTGTGCCCAGCGATAGATTTGGGTCTATCTGCCCAGCGCCCGAGACGTTCTCCCCTGGATGGACATGGGGAACCCCACCGCGACCCTAATAGAGGATTAAGCGGAAGATAATAGATGAATGAATATATTACTCAAAATGACCAATAAAAATGTGAATTTACAGAACGATAAGCCTGAAGAGAAAGCAAATGAAGGCGACAAAAAAGAAGAAGCCCCCGGTGAGTGATGGCCTCCTGTATTTAAATGTTCCTCTGTACTGTACAACCGAGCGTAGCCTTTAATTAATAACTTTAATTAATGCTGACTCGGTGCTAAAGCCTGACTGATACGCTACATCAATATTAGTCGCAGCTGCTTGCAACAAAAGACTGGGTTGATATCGATAAATAGACTATATTATTTACACAAGGCTACACAATCACTGGGTTGGCGCACAGCTACACACTCGCTGGGTTGGCGCACAGCTACACTCTCGCCGGGTTGGCGCACAGCTACACTCTCGCTGGGTTGGCGCACAGCTACACACTCGCTGGGTTGGTGCACAGCTACACACTCGCCGGGTTGGCGCACAGCTACACACTCGCCGGGTTGGCCCACAGCTACACTCTCGCTGGGTTGGCGCACAGCTGCACACTCGCCGGGTTGGCGCACAGCTACACTCTCGCTGGGTTGGCGCACAGCTGCACACTCGCCGGGTTGGCGCACAGCTACACACTCGCCGGGTTGGCGCACAGCTGCACACTCGCCGGGTTGGCGCACAGCTACACACTCGCCGGGTTGGCGCACAGCTGCACACTCGCCGGGTTGGCGCACAGCTACACACTCGCCGGGTTGGCGCACAGCTGCACACTCGCCGGGTTGGCGCACAGCTACACACTCGCCGGGTTGGCGCACAGCTGCACACTCGCCGGGTTGGCGCACAGCTACACTCTCGCTGGGTTGGCGCACAGCTGCACACTCGCCGGGTTGGCGCACAGCTACACACTCGCCGGGTTGGCGCACAGCTGCACACTCGCCGGGTTGGCGCACAGCTACACACTCGCCGGGTTGGCGCACAGCTACACACTCGTCGGGTTGGCGCACAGCTACACACTCGCCGGGTTGGCGCACAGCTACACACTTGCCGGGTTGGCGCACAGCTGCACACTCGCCGGGTTGGCGCACAGCTACACACTCGCCGGGTTGGCGCACAGCTACACACTCGTCGGGTTGGCGCACAGCTACACACTCGCTGGGTTGGCACCAATTCTGTATTCAATACAGAACACAACATTTGTTTACAGGAGGATTCTGTAAAGTACAGGACGTGTGGTGAGCCTAGTTTATTATTTAGTTTGTTTAGTTTAATTATTGGCCAATGCCACAATATACACCTGTATGCATACACAAACACACACACACACACACACACACACACACACACACTAATGCAAAATACTTATAGATTGGTGGGAAGATAGTTTGGCGTGCCACCAATATTATATTATTAAATTGGGCCCAAAATTTATTGGCGCCACCACCTGCCGGGGAATATAGAGAGGTTTAGATGTTGTGATGTCTCTTTAACGTGTATAATTATCTGTAGCCCCAAAGCCCCCACCTGCTACGGCACCAGAAGAAGAGAAGAAACCTTCCAACCCAGTCGATGGTGAAGCACCTGCTGATGGGTACGAGCAACATTTCCATTTCCCACCATGCACTGCTCAAGCTTTTTATTCATTCATTCATCCATTATCTCCCGCTTTATCCTCTATTAGGGTCATGGTGGGGTTCCCCATGCCCATCCAGGGGAGAACGTCTTGGGCGCTGGGCAGATAGACCCAGGACAGGGCACCAATCCATCGCTGGGTACACACTCACTCACACAGACACACTCTATACGGGGCAATTTGGAGAACTCAATTAACTTGATCCATGTTTTTGGACTGTGGGAGGAAACCGGAGAACCCGGAGGAAACCCACGCGGACACGGGGAGAACATGGAAACTCCACCCAGATGGGGATTCGAACCGGGAATCCCTAGCGCTGAGAGGCGAACGTGCTAACCACTAAGCCACCGTGCCGCCCTTAAGCTTTTTATTATTTCCTAAAATTTCTTTTTCTTCTAAATAACAGTTAAAAGTAAAAAAGGGTGTTTATAAACCATGGGCCAAAAAAATGTAGTTCAAAAATTTGGAGTGGGGCGGTGGCTTAGTGGGTGGCATGTTCTCCTCTCAGCTCTAGGGGTTCCTGGTTCGAATCCCAATCTGGGTGGAGTTTCCATGTTCTCCCCGTGTCCGCGTGGATTTCCTCTGGGTTCTCCGGTTTCTTCCAACAGTCCAAAAACATGGGTCAAGGTCAATTGAATGCTCCAAATTGCCCCATATAGAGTGTGTCTGTGTGAGTGAGTGTGTGCTCAGTGATAGATTGCCCCCTCTGTCCTGGGTGTATCTGCCCAGCGCCTGAAACATTCTCCCCTGGATGGGCATGGGGAACCCCCCCCCCCCCCCCGCGACCCTAATAGAGAATAAAGTGGAAGATAATGGATGGATGGATAACTGTTAGAGGTAAAAAAAAAAAAAAAAAAAAAAAAGTGGGCGTGGCCAGGTAAAAAGGGTGTCTATAAGCCATGGGCCAAAAAAATGGGCCACAAACCGATTTGGCTGCAGCCGTCTCCGACTCCAGAAAACATCGTTTTGGCATGGGGTGGCAAAATTTGGCATGGGGTGGCACGATAGCTTAGTGGTTGGCATGTTCTCCTCTCAGCGCTAGGGGTTCCCGGTTCGAATCCCAATCTGGCTGGATCCCCCGTGTCCGCGTGGGTTTCCTCTGGGTTCTCCGGTTTCCTCCCACAGTCCAAAAACATGGATCAAGGTCAATTGAATGCTCCAAATTGCCCCATATAGAGTGTGTCTGTGTGAGTGAGTGTGTGTGTCCAGCGATAGATTGGCGTCCTGTCCTGGGTGTATCTGCCCAGCTCCCGAAACGTTCTCCCCTGGATGGGCATGGGGAACCCCCCCCCCCCCCCCCCCCCCCCCCCCCCCGCCCATTCGTGACCCTAATAGAGGATGAAGTGGACGATAATGGATGGATGAAAAGTTTGTAGTTACGAGAATGCAAGTATTACCGTAATGCAAAGTGAATGGAAATTTTGGAATATCTCGGGAACGCTTTGTATACAGTATACAAACACTCATCTCACCAACGAGCAGGTGGTGTTCCGCGTCGATAGTTAGAAATTTGCAGTAGAACAGGGAGGGAGATTGTCATATGTGGCACTGCCTCTAACAACATGACAAACGTGACAAACAACATTGGTAAGATAAGATAAACCTTTATTTGTCCCACAATGGGGAAATTTGGTGGTTCCAAATGGAATAAACCTGCCGGTACGATTGTAATTCATTGTAAATCATTTTTAGAAGCTGAATAAATGAACTTAATGCATCTGAGGAATTAAAGCATCCTAAATGCAGGCTTTAATACATTAGCTACATGCCAGAGAGCAGCAGGATTACCGCGGCAAGGCTCACAGATGAGATAACAAGATTTGCAGGTCTTAAGATTTAAGGAGATCCTCTGAGCTGCAGGATAGAAAAAGAAAAACAAAAGAATTAAAGGCATTGTTTCTGAGGTTTCAGGGGGCGCAACAAAACTAAACATTCAGCTGCTTTATTACTGCGACCCGCAAGCCATCAGGCTACTAAACAAAACGAACAGTTACAAACACCCACACTCCTGCTTTTACCATCTCATCCTGTGAGTTGATAATTGACTTAATTGTTAAACGTACCTATAGTAAATTTGTAATATATAGTTAATAGTCATAGACATCCATACAGTAACTGCACCTTTTAGTTCATTCATTCATTCATTCATTCATTCATTCATTATCTTCCACTTTATCCTCTATTAGGGTCGCGGGGGGGTTCCCCATGCCAATCCAGGGGAGAACATCTCGGGCGCTGGGCAGATACACCCAGGACAGGGCGCCAATCCATCGCTGGGCACACACTCACTCACACATACACACTCTATATGGGGCAATTTGGAGAACTCAATTGACTTGATCCATGTTTTTTTTTTTTGGACTGTGGGAGGAAACCAGAGAACCCGGAGGAAACCCACACGGACACGGGGAGAACATGGAACTTCCACCCAGATGGGGATTCGAACCGGGAATCGCTAGTGCTGAGAGGAGAACATGTATTTATTCATTCATTCATTCATTATCTTGCCGAACGTTTCGGGCACTGGGCAGATACACCCAGGACAGGGCGCCAATCCATCACTGGGCACACACTCACTCACACAGACACACTCTATATGGGGCAATTTGGAGAACTCAATTGACTTGATCCATGTTTTCGGACTGTGGGAGGAAACCGGAGAACCCGGAGGAAACCCACGCGGACACGGGGAGAACATGGAAACTCCATCCAGATTGGGATTCGAACCGGGAATCCCAAGCGCTGAGAGGAGAATGTGCTAAACCACTAAGCCAACGTGCCGCCACCTTTTAGTTAAATTACAGTATAAATATTCATAGCTAAATTGTAATATAATGCTTATAGTTAAATAATATCCATACAGTAATTTGTACCTCAGTTAAATTGTAATATTAATGTTAAAAAAAAATTATTTGTAATACAGTATATAGTTAGTAGTTAATTAATCTATACAGTAATTGTGTTCTGTCAGAAAGCTCGTTCTTCCCCGGATGAGAGCGGCTACGCGGAGCAATTGCGTACGCCGCTCGCACCTAGTGAGCGCTTCCCAGGCACCGGCTATGCGGGGAATACTGCGTACGCCGGTCAACAGAGGGAAACGCTCCCACGAGTATGACCTGCGCGGAGACGTGCTGAACGCGGAAGGAGAGTCCAGAAAACACCGGGATAAAAACCAAACAGATTTATTAATTAAAACTGGTGACAGAACACCAACAGAAAGGGGGGAACGAACGAAACAAACTAACATTGGGAAACAAAGACAAACAAAGACATGCACCGAGAAGAGGGAATACGGAAACTAAATAGAAGATCAACTAATCACGTGCACAAAACAAACCAATCACCCAACTGAGACAATGAAAACCCAAACGAGGGACAGGTGCCCAAGGCACCAGTGACATGTACCTTATTTAATTTGTAATATAAATGTTAAGCTAAATTGCACCATACAGTAAAGAGTATTTAGATTTGATTTGTTGCCACATACTAAGTCACCTTATTTATTTACACACTGAGCCATCACCTCTGCCGTACTACTATGTCACTTTAATTTATGTTCTTACAGCGCATACATGTGTATATATTGTGTATTTCTTTACAGTATAAATTCTGCTAGATTCTTGTATATTTGAATTATGTTGTATGTAGAGTGTGTATCCTGATTTCTCACCATAAGAATTTCCATGTGACCATGTCCCAACATGTTGCACAAATGACAAATAAACTCGAAACTTGAAACTTGACTGCCATATATGGCAACAACACAACTGTTTATCATTCCAACGTTGTGGTCCGGCTTTCTTCTGCCACAATTTTCGCAGCACACGTCTGACTCATTGCTGAGATGAGTGCTGGTACACAGCTAAGGAATCGATCGAATCGTTCCCGAGATATTCCTGTTTTTCAGAGCCAAAATTCCCATTCACTTTGCATTGCGGTGATTTTTGCACTCCCATAAATCGGAAAATTTTCTAGATACAGAAACGAAATTCGCTGGAGTCTGAGATGCCTGGAGCCTGACCGGTGTTATGAAATCACAGAGTGATCGCACTCTCTGTTCACTCATGATCACTCTTTAAATTTGGCTTAGTTCATTTCCTATGGGAAAAATCCAATTTTCAAAGTGGCATAACTCAGTCAATTTTTGAGCTACAAAGACGAAACTCACCACGTCAAGTGATTTGCAGAGACATCCATAACCACAGACGGATTGCACACCTCCATACACCCGGTCATACCCATGAATCCATTACTTACATTAATTCCTCTACAGTTGGCGATATCACATACATTTCAACCATTGTGAGCACATTCTCCTCTCAGCGCTAGGGATTCCCGATTCGAATCCCAATCTGGGTGGAGTTTCCATGTTCTCCCCGTGTCCGCGTGGGTTTCCTCCGGGTTCTCCGGTTTCCTCCCACAGTCCAAAAACATTTCCTCCCACAGATTATATATGCTTTATTCTCCCTCCATGTTACAGGATTCTAATAGACTTTTGTTTTGTTTCAGGCCCACAGAGCTGGCCTCTGCACCCCGGCCAGTTGTAATAAACACGTACTCCGATGAGCAGCTTCGAAACATCGTGAAGAAGATGCGAGAACGAACCCAGATTTTCACCGAAAAAGTCATCGACCCGTACGCATCGTCTCCAGAACGCAGCCCTCCAGTCAGTGAGTGCAGAACCTTACCTCCACTCGCTCCATGAGGTCCAGACGAGCTTCATTTGTTGCTTTATTTTGTGTTCTAATAAATCCATCACACTTTATTCCACTGAACAACAGCTCCCATTCTGCGAAAAAACGATTACCTCAGAAAACAAGAGGAGGAGAGACGGCAAAAAGAAGAGCAGGAGCGAATCAAAAAAGAGGAGGAGGCCAAGAAAGCAGCGGCCAAAGCCGAGGAGAAGAAAGAGGAGAAGAAAGAGGAGAAGAAGGAGGCGAAGAAAGACGAGAAGAAGGACGAGAAACCCGAGGAGGCGGCGCCGGAAAAGAAGCAATTTTTTAAATGTCCAAATATTAAATGCACCTGTTTAGATGTGATGATAGAATCCATGGAGGACAGATTCGATAAAGTTCTGGGCAAATCCATCGATCCCTTCACAGGTTAGAAACGTCCTCTGACCCGTAACCTCATTTTAAAAACAGAATTAACAATAGATTTAACATAATTAAGGTTTGATTCCATAGAGTTCCATAGAGAGAGATTGGCGTCATGGATTGGCGTCCTTATCCTCTACTAGGGTTGTGGGGGGGGGGGTTTCCCCATGCCCATCCAGGGGAGAACGTTTCGGGCGCTGGGCAGATACACCCAGGACAGGGGGGCAATCTATCACTGAACACACACTCACTCACACACACACTCTATATGGGGGAATTTGGAGAACTCAATTGACCTGATCCATGTTTTTGGACTGTGGGAGGAAGCCCGGAGAACCCGGAGAAAACCCACGCGGACACGGGGAGAACATGCAAACTTCACCCAGATTGGGATTCGAACCGGGAATCCCCGGCGCTGAGAGGAGAACATGCTAAACACGAAGGCACCGTGCCACCCTAACTTCTTTAAACCCTTTTGGTAAATAAGTCAGGTTGGCTTAGTGGTTTAGCATGTTCTCCTCTCAGCACTAGAGATTCCCGGTTCGAAACCCCATCTGGGTGGAGTTTCCATGTTCTCCCCGTGTCCATGTGGGTTTCCTCCGGGTTCTCCGGTTTCCTCCCACAGTCCAAAAACATGGATCAAGTCAAGTGAGTTCTCCAAATTGCCCCATATAAAGTGTGTGTGTGTGTGTGTGTGTGTGTGAGTGTGTGTCCAGTGATAGATTGCCCCCCTGTCCTGGGTTTTATCTGCCCAGCGCCTGAAACGTTCTCCCCTGTTTCTAAACCCTAAAAACGTCTATAATTATAACACCTTGTAATCCATTAAAAACTTTACAAACATATTTTGGTAAAAATATTAAAAAAATGGGGCGGCACGGTGGTTTAGTGGTTTAGCATGTTCTCCTCTCAGCGCCAGGGATTCCCGGTTCGAATCCCCATCTGGGTGGAGTTTTCATGTTCTCCCCGTGTCCCCGTGGGTTTCCTCCGGGTTCTCCGGTTTCCTCCCACAGTCCAAAAACATGGATCAAGTTAATTGAGTTCTGCAAATTGCCCCATATAGAGTGTGTGTGTCTGTGTGAGTGAGTGTGTGCCCAGTGATAGATTGGCGCCCTGTCCTGGGTCTATCTGCCCAGCATCCGAAACGTCCCCCCCCCTCCGCAACCGTAATAGAGGATAAAGCGGAAGATAACAAATGAATGAAGTCTTTGTTTATGTCCTCAATAAGCTCCTGTTTTTAATTAAATTGTTTTCCTAATGATCTGTAGATCGTCGCTACATCACTTGGCTCAGCGTTGTAACCGTCGCCTTTAATTACAACCTGTGGTTCATCCCGGTGCGCATGGCGTTCCCTTATCACACCGCCTGGTCCAATCCTCTGTGGTTCACCGCAGACATCCTCGCCGATCTGATCTACATCACGGACATGATCATGTTCCAATGCAGGCTGCAGTTCTGCAAGGGTGGAGATATCATCGTAAGTTTGCCTCATTATTTTAACATTATGCGTTTGCCAATGTTAAGACTGTGCTGGTCAATATTATTTTTGAACATTATTATAAAACACCTTTAAAACTCTAGATGCAAATCGGACAATGTGCAGCCGTCAATCATTACAATGATTTAAATTTTAAATATTCATCCATTATCTTCTGCTTTATCCTCTATTAGGGTTGGGGGGGGGGGGGTTCCCCATGCCCATCCAGGGGAGAACGTCTCGGGCGCTGGGCAGATACACCCAGGACAGGGGGGCAATCTATCGCTGGGCACACACTCACTCACACAAACACACACACTCTATATGGGGCAATTTGGAGAACTCAATTGACTTGATCCATGTTTCTGGACTGTGGGAGGAAACCGGAGAACCCGGAGGAAACCCACGCGGACACGGGGAGAACATGGAAACTCCACCCAGATGGGGATTCGAACTGGAAATCCCTAGCGCTGAGAGGAGAACATGCTAAACCACTAAGCCACTGTGCCGGCCCATTTTTTAAATATTTTGACCAAAATATGTTTGTAAAGTTTTTAATGGATTACAAGGTGCTATAATTATAGACGTTTTTAGGATTTAGAAACATCAGGGGCTTTAGCCCAGATCCCTTCTTCCCCCTCTGTCCTCTTTAAAAAGTGTCCTTTTCATTTCATTTTTCAAACTGTTGTCACATTCATTTAGTTTGATCATTTATTATTTATATTGGATAAAATTAAATAACATATGAAATACAGTATGTCTGTCAGCAGGGAGCAGCACATTCAGTTCTAATAAATGGAAAAAAAAACAACAACTTTTGAATAGAAAATCATGAATCTGTTGTACGAGTCCGTCGCAGATGAGACGGTTTTAAGGTTTTGATTTAAATACCGTAACTCTGCGACAGTTTGCACCTTCTGAAAAACATTTGAAGGTTTATGAAAGTTGAGAAGCTGCTCTTTACAGACAACATACAGTTATTACGGTAACTTTACTCCCGATACTGGCGAAAAATCTCCCTCATACACACACACACACACACACACACACACATACACATACACACACACACACACACACACACACACACACACACACACACACACACAGTTTAGAAGCACAAACAGCTGAGGGTGACTCCATCGTTGGGTCCCGCTGCTGGAGGAGAGGATGCAGAGAAAGCTGCTCTCATTTGATCAGGGTCTACTGACAAGACTACTGACAAAACATCTGGGGCTACTGACAAAACAACCGGGGCTACTGACAAAACATCTGGGGCTACTGACAAAACATCTGGGGCTACTGACAAAACAACCGGGGCTACTGACAAAACATCCGGGGCTACTGACAAAACAACCGGGGCTACTGACAAAACATCCGGGGCTACTGACAAAACAACCGGGGCTACTGACAAAACAAATGGGGTTACTGACAAAACAAACGGGGCTACTGGCAAAACATCTGGGGTTACTGACAAAAAATCCGGGGCTACTGATAAAAAAAATCGGGGCTACTGACAAAACAAACGGGGCTACTGACAAAACAACCGGGGCTACTGACAAAACAACCGGGGCTACTGACAAAACAACTGGGGCTACTGACAAAACAAACGGGGCTACTGACAAAACAAATGGGGTTACTGACAAAACATCTGGGTCTACGGACAAAACAACCGGGGCTACTGACAAAACAAACAGGGCTACTGACAAAACAAATGGGGTTACTGACAAAACATCCGGGTCTACTGACAAAACATCCGGGGCTACTGACAAAACAACTGGGGCTACTGACAAAACAAACGGGGCTACTGACAAAACAAATGGGGTTACTGACAAAACATCTGGGTCTACGGACAAAACAACCGGGGCTACTGACAAAACAAATGGGGCTACTGGCAAAACATCTGGGGTTACTGACAAAAAATCCGGGGCCACTGACAAAACAAACGGGGCTACTGGCAAAACATCTGGGGTTACTGACAAAAAATCCGGGGCTACTGATAAAAAAAATCGGGGCTACTGACAAAACAAACGGGGCTACTGACAAAACAAACGGGGCTACTGGCAAAACATTTGGGGTTACTGACAAAAACTCCGGGGCTACTGCCCCGAAAGCCCAGCTCTAACGACACACCTGATTATAGACTAATTTAAATTGTGGTAATACTATGACAGTGTTACTGAGAGTCTTTTTTTTATTTCAGTACGACCGGAAATTAATTAAGAATAACTACAAAGAATCGTCAAAATATCAGGTACTTTAACTAAACTGTTTATATATATAATATATGTTTAAATATGCTTTAACATTTGGTATTGATATGTTTTCTCTGCTTAGAACGCCCTGATGTCCATTATACCCTTTGATTTGTTGTACATTCCATTTGGATTTCAGTCTCTCTTCAGAGTCAACCGCCTATTGAGGGTATGTGACATTAAAACTCATCCATTCATTCATTATCTTCCGCTTTTCCTCTATTAGGGTCGCGGGGGGGGGGGGTGGTTCCCCATGCCCATCCAGGGGAGAACGTTTGCGAGAGGACACCAATCTATCACTGGAGACACTCACTTTCTATATGGGGCAATTTACAGCATTCAATTTACCTTAAATTCGTGTTTTTGAACTGTGGGAGGAAACTGGGGAACCCGGAGGAAACCCAAGCGGACATGGGGAGAACATGCAAACTCCACCTGGATTGGAATTCCAACCGGGAATCCCTAGCACTGAGAGGAGAACATGCTAATCACTACACCATTGTCCCGCCCACAACTAAAAATTCATTCATCCATTATCTGCCGCTTTATCCTCTAATAGGGTTGTGGGGGGGGGGGGGGGGTTCCCCATGCGCATCCGGGGGAGAACATTTCAGGTGCTGGGCAGATAGACCCAGGACAGGGGGGCAATCTATCACTGAACATACACTCACTCACACAGACACACTCTATATGGGGCAATTTGGAGAATTCAATTGACTTGATCCATGTTTTTGGGGTTGTCTGCGTTAACGTTACGATATTGGTTTAATTTTATGTTATGATACGTTAATTTTACGTTATGATACGTTAATTTTACATTATGATACGTAAATTTTACGTTATGATACGTTAACTTTCCGTTATGATTTGTTAATTTTAGGTTATGATATGTTAATTTTAGGTTATGATACGTTAATCTTACGTTATGATATGTTAATTTTACGTTATGATACGTTAATTTTACGTTATGATACGTAAATTTTCCGTTATGATTTGTTTATTTTAGGTTATGATATGTTAATTTTAGGTTAGGATACGTTAATTGTATGTTATGATACGTTAATTGTATGTTATGATATGTTAATTTTAGGTTATGATACGTTAAATTTACATTATGATACGTTAAATTTAGGTTATGATACGTTAATTTTACGGTATGATACGTAAATTTTCCGTGATGATACGTTAATTTTATGTTATGCTATGTTAATTTTAGGTTATGATACGTTATGATACAGCTATGATACATTAATTTTACGTTATGATACGTTAATTTTAGGTTATGATACCTTAATTTTAGGTTATGATACATAACTTTTACGTTATGATACGTTAATTTTATGTTATGATACATTAAATTTAAGTTATAATACGTTAATTTTAGGTTATGATACGTTAATTTTACATTATGACACATTAATTTTAGGTTATGATACGTTAATTTTAGGTTATGATACGTAAATTTTACGTTATGATACGTTAATTTTAGGTTATGATACGTTAATTGTACATTATGATATGTTAATTTTAGGTTATGATACGTAAATTTTACGTTATGATACGTTAATTTTAGGTTATGATACGTTAATTGTACATTATGATACGTTAATTTAAGGTTATGATACGTAAATTTTACGTTATGATACGTTAATTGTAGGTTATGATACGTTAATTGTAGGTTATGATACGTTACTTTTCCGTGATGTTCTAACTATTTCTCCAGTTCGAGGCATTCTTTGAGTTCAGTGATCGACTCGAGGGAATCCTGACCAAGGCTTACATTTGGAGGTATTGCAGCATTTTATAATAACTACACATCCAACGAAGGTTTGGTTTCAGGATTCATTTTAAATTTAAACTAGAGCGGTGAGAATGCAGCGTGGCCGTAAGAGACGCAGTGAACCACGTATCAAAGCAATAGAGACACTTTAATTTGGAACCGCGTTGGTTTCACAAACTATTTTAAAACAAGCAAATTCATTCATTCATTCATTTATTCATTATCTTCCGCTTTATCCTCTATTAGGGTCGTGGTCGTTTATTAGAACGTCTCGGGCGCTGGACAGATACACCCAGGACAGGGGGGCAATCTATCACTGGGCACACACTCACACCCACAGACACACTCTATATGGGGCAATTTGGAGAACTCAATTGACTTGATCCATGTTTTTGGACTGTGGGAGGAAAGCGGAGAACCCGGAGGAAACCCACGCGGACACGGGGAGAATATGGAAACTCCACCCAGATGGGGATTCGAACCGGGAATCCCTAGTGCTGAGAGGAGAACATGCTAAACCACTAAGCCACCGTGCCGCCAACAAGCAAATTATTATTATTATTATTTTAAAAACACCCCAATATCATGTTAAATGACTTTATTGTAAATTAATTCTGCTTGTGAAATATAAAAATGGGAAATTTATCAATTGAAAACAAAATGAATTCATTAACCAGTAATTAGTTAATTAATTGGTCAATTTTTTTAATTGATTCATGTGTGGGCGGCACGGTGGCTTAGTGGTTTAGCATGTTCTCCTCTCAGCACTAGGGATTACTGATTCAAATCCCCATCTGGGTGGAGTTTCCATGTTCTCCCCGTGTCCACGTGGGTTTCCTCCGGGTTCTCTGGTTTCCTCCCACAGTCCAAAAACATGGATCAAGGTCAATTGATTTCTCCAAATTGCCCCATAGCGGCACGGTGGCTTAGTGGTTAGCACGTTCGCCTCTCAGCGCTAGGGGTTCCCGGTTCGAATCCCCATCTGGGTGAAGTTTCCATGTCCTCCCCGTGTCTGCGTGAACATGGATCAATTCAATTGAATTCTCCAAATTGCCCCATATAGCGTGTGTCTGTGTGAGTGAGTGTGTGCCCAGCGATAGATTGCCCCCCTGTCCTGGGTGTATCTGCCCAGCGCCTGAAATGTTCTCCCCTGGATGGGCATAGGGAACCCCCCCAAGTAAGATAATGGATGGGTGGATGATTCATGTGTTGTCATTGGGAACTCCACCCAGATTGGGATTTAAACTGGGAATCACTAGCGCTGAGAGGAGAACATGCCAACCACTAAGCCACCGTGCCGCCCACTGAACAACACTGAGCCAGTAATCATGTCCAGGCATGTTTCTCCTTTAGATAATGGGTTCTAATCTACATATTATAATTAACTCCACTTCTATTGCATACTGTTTCATAACTCATAATGACCTGAGGTTTTGTTGTGACTCTTGTTAGGGTCATCCGTACCATTGGATACCTGCTTTATGCCCTGCATATCAACTCCTGCATTTATTACGTGGCATGTGATTATCAAGGCATTGGAAAAACCAAATGGGTCTACAGCGGCAAAGGCAACGCGTACGTATCACCGCAAAAGACTTTCAACGAGTACCTTTTAAGCTTTTATTATTTGCAAACCAATTTCCACAAAAGTTGGGAGACTTTGTGGCAAAAATGGAATCCGTGAATTATTATTTTACCCCTTAATTTATAGAGATTAAACGACAAACTCAGTTATATTGGTAAATATGAATGAAAATTTTTAAATATGCCTTAAATTCCATCCATCCATTCATTACTTTATCCTTCCACTTTATCCTCTATTAGGGTTGTGGGGGGGGGGGGGGGGGGGTTCCCCATGCCCTTCCAGGGGAGAATGTTTCCAATCTATCGCTGGGCACACACTCACTCACACACACACACACTCTATATGGGGCAATTTGGAGAACTCAATTGACCTTGATCCATGTTTTTGGACTGTGGGAGGAAACCAGAGAACCTGGAGGAAACCCACGCGGACACGGGGAGAACATGGAAACTCCACCAAGATTGGGATTCGAACCGGGAATCCCTAGTGCTGAGAGGAGAACATGCCAAACCATTAAATCACCATGCCGCCCTCATATAAAATTAATTAATTAATTAATACTTTCACATTTACATGAATTCATTCATTATCTTCCACTTTATCCTCTATTAGGGGGGGGGTGTTCCCAATGCCCATCCAGGGGAGAACGTTTCGTGCGCTGGGCAGATACACCCAGGACAGGGGGGCAATCTATCGCTGGGTACACACTCACTCTCACACACACACTCTATATGGGGCAATTTGGAAAATTCAATTGACCTTAATCCATGTTTTTGGACTGTGGGAGGAAAGCGGAGAACCCGGAGGAAACCCACGCGGACACGGGGAGAACATGGAAACTCCACCCAGATGGGGATTTGAATCAGTAATCCCTAGGGCTGAGAGGAGAACATGCTAAATCACTAAGCCACCGTGCCGCCCACACATGAATCAATTAAAAAAAATTACAAATTAATTAACTAATTACTGGTTAATGAATTCATTTTGTTTTCAATTGATAAGTCACTTTGGATAAAAGCGTCTGCTAAATTACTAAATTTAATTCAAATTAATAATGCAAAATGAAGCAGGTCATGGTGACCACAGACTGTTGGGAAAAAAATTATTCATCCATTATCCTTTCCTTTAATCCCACACTATAGAGCAGGCTCACGGTGGGTTCCCCCAACAAGTTTCAGGCACTGGGCAGATACACCCAAGACATGGCGCCAAATGCTAGGCACACAAAACTGGGGAGGGGCCTTGAACCTTTCGGGAATCCAGTAAATGTCATGAAGTATAGGCTGAGGCTATGGCAACCTTCCTGGGCCCCAACGGTTGCACAGGAGGGGCGGGACAAAGCCATGTTGAGCGTAGGTGACTGGGTTAATCCAGTGTGCCACCCCGAAGGGTCCCACGACTCTCAGGGATAGTATGCTGGATTTCACTCAAAGGACTCTGTACTTGGTCCTCTCCTCTTCTCACTATACATGACATCCCTTGAGCACAGTCATCCAGGCGCATGGTTTCTCTTACCCCTGCTCTGCTGATGACACTCAACTTCATCTGTCTTTTGCCCCTGATGACACCACCATCTCAAATCGGGTATCTGCATGCCTCACCGATATATCTGTCTGGATGAAGGCCCGTCATCTCAAATTAAATTTAGAAAAAACAGAGCTTCTCATTATCCCAGCTAAACCCTCAATCCATCACAACCTGACCTTCCAAATTGACGGCTCCTTCATCTCCCCAACCGATTCGCTCCGGAACCTCGGTTTCACAATAGACTCCCACCTTAAACTCTCTGATCATGTGATCAAAACCGACAGTTCCTGCAGATTCCTTCTTTACAACATCAGGAAGATCAGACCCTTTTTGACTGAACATGCGACCCAACTGCTTGTTCAAGCTCGCGTCCTATCCCGGCTTGAATATTGTAATGCGCTACTTGCCGGTATCCCAGCTTCCACAATCAGACCTCTTCAACTGATTCAGAACTCTGCAGCCCGACTCGTGTTTAATCCCCAAGAACTCATGTCCTCCATCACTCATGTTCCTCCATTGGCTCCCTGTAGCTGCTGCATTCAGTACAAGTCACTGACTCTGGCCTACAGAATCATTTCTGGATCTGGCCCCTCCTACTTTCACTCTATCTTTTCAAAATACACTCCGACTCGTTCACTTCGCTCCAGTGAGGATCGCCTCCTGGTGGTTCCACCTCACCGAGTAGCTGATTCTCACTCCGTGGCGTTCACCACTGCAAAATGGTGGAACCATCTTCCCAACTCTGTCCGTAAGGCAGAATCACTAAACAGTTTTAAGAAACTACTGAAGACGCATCTCTTTAACAAATACCTGTTGTAGAGGGAAAATAAAGGGGGAGGGGCCGCAGCATCAAATCAGGTTCATGATCAGGTTTGATGAATTTACAGTATAGTTGGTTTTCTTCATAACTTCTGACTGTAATGTTCTCATTTGTAAATCGCTTTGGATAAAAGCGTCGGCTAAACGATTAAATGTAAATGTAAAGGACAGACCAAGAGTCCACAGCAAGGCTTGTTGTCCTGGATGGTGGGTGGGACCGATTTGTATTTTTTTCCTTCTTAGTCTTTGCCTCTAATGCCACCCGGACCCTTTGCCAGGTCTGACAACAATGCTTAACACATTGGCTGTTGGCACTCCTTCCTTGGCCTCCTGTTTGGCCAACTCACGAGCAACCTACCCAAATTGGCATTTCTACCCAAAAAAGGTCTTCCATCTCGGAGTTTGACTGCTCGGGCATAAGGCTCTGAAGCTTGCGGCCGAGGTCTTTTTGACCCACTCTGTTTGGGCATCAGAGTCCAGGTAAAAACCTAACCGTCCCTTATGGCCCCTAATAAATGATGGAATGCTTCGTTGTAGACCAGGTCTCTAGGGATCCCATGAACCCGGACTGCGTGTTGGCTGAAGAGTCCACAACCTGGCTTGGCGAAAATTCCTCGTGAATGTGCAATGTTTACAACGCCCAGGACGCATAGGACCTTCCAGGGGAAGGGTTAAGCAAGACCAGTCAGCAACCACACCGATTTTGGCTGGTTCCCCGTTCATGGTGTTAAGCCCAAACAAGAGAACGTTGACGACTGGAGGGTAGATTTCTCCAGCTTTAGAAACTGTAGCAGAAGCTGGAGAAAGACATCTTCATCAAGTGTCCAACTTTAATTAACAATGTTGTCAACGTAGACATAAACGTATCGAGCTACGTCTTCTCTTAACATCTAACCAATGAGCTGTTGGAAGATGGTGGCCAAAGGGCGTCACAAGATACTAGTCATTGAATTGTAACAATGTTGGGAATGCCGGTCTTCCTCACATCCCCCTGGTGGATGCGAATACAATTGTAGGTCTTTGTGAACTTAAATAAAGATTGTAGGGGCTTTGTTCCGTGCTAAAACGCTCCGTTCTTCTTCGCAGGTACTTGCGCTGTTATTATTTCGCCGTGCGGACCCTGATCAACATCGGTGGCCTTCCCGAACCCCACAACGTGTTTGAGATCACGTTTCAGCTGATCAACTTCTTTGTGGGCGTCTTTGTCTTCTCGAGTTTGATTGGACAGGTGAAAGGACTGGTGCATTCCAATACGTTTACCCCCGTGACCCACCAGTGGCGGCTGGGGCTAAAAAACTGAGGGGGGCGCAAACATCCATCCATCCATTATCTTCTGCTTTATCCTCTATTAGGGTCGCGGTGGGGTTCCCCATGCCCATCCAGGCATTACACCCCAACATCACACCCTGGCATCACACCCCAGCATTACACCCCAGCATTACACCCCAGCATCACACCCCAGTGTGATGCTGGGGTGTAATGCACGGGGTATAACGGCGGGGTGTAATGCTGGGGTGTAATGCCGGGGTCTGATGCCGGGGTAATGGGGTATAATGCCGGGGTGTAATGCTGGGGTAATGCTGGGGTAATGCTGGGGTATAACGCGGGGTAATGGTGTATTACAGATGAGGGATGTGATTGGAGCAGCGACGGCGGGGCAGACGTACTTCCGCGCCTCTATGGATGCCTGCGTGGCGTACATGGTGACAAACCGAATCCCGAAGCTGGTGCAGCACCGAGTGAGGACGTGGTACAATTACACCTGGGACTCGCAGGGAATGCTGGGTAAGAGACGCTCACCTGTCCCCCTTGAGTTTCATCTCTGTCTTTGAAATCCATCCAAAATCCATCCATCCATCATTTTCCACAAGGGTCACATGGGGAGGTTCCCCATGCCCATCCAGGGGAGAAAGTTTCGGGCGCTGGGCAGATACACCCAGGACAGGGGGGCAATCTATCACTGGACACACACTCACTCACACAGACACACTCTATATGAGGCAATTTGGAGAATTCAATTGACCTTGATCCATGTTTTTGGACTGTGGGAGGAAACCGGAGAACCCGGAGGAAGCCCATGTGGACACGGGGAGAACATGGAAACTCCACCCAGATTGGGATTCGAACCGGGAATCCCTAGCCAGAGAGGAGAACATGCCAAACCACTAAGCCCACTATTGTTATCCAATTTTTTCGACATAGATTCCAGGTTCGAATCCCAATCTGGGTGGAGTTTGCATGTTCTCCCCGTGTCCGCATGGGTTTCCTCCGGGTTCTCCGGTTTCCTCCCACAGTCCAATAACATGGATTCAAGGTCGATTGAATTCTCCAAATTGCCCCATATAGAGTGTGTGTGTGTGTGTGAGTGTTTGTCCAGCGATAGATTGCCCCCCTGTCCTGGGTGTATCTGCCCACCCCTGGATGGACATGGGGAACACCCCCGTGACCCTAGTAGAGGATAAAGCAGAAGATAATGGATTGATGATTCTTAATAGGGACATCACGGTGGCTTAGTGCTTTAGCATGTTCTCCTCTCAGCTCTAGGGATTCCTGGTTCGAATCCCAATCTGGGTGGAGTTTGCATGTTCTCCCCGCGTCCGCGTGGGTTTCCTCCGGGTGCTCCGGTTTCCTCCCACAGTCCAAAAACATGGATCAAGGTCAATTGAGTTCTCCAAATTGCCCCATATAGAGTGTGTGTATGAGTGTGTCCAGTGATAGATTGCCCGGAAAAAGGAATTTAATTTCTATTTATACTTTGACATTACATTGGGGGGGTTCCCCATGCCCATCCAGGGGAGAACGTTTCGGGCGCTGGGCAGATACACCCAGGACAGGGGGGCAATCTATTGCTGGACACACACACACACACACACACTCACACAGACACACTCTATATGGGGCAATTTGGAGAATTCATTTGACCTTGATCCATGTTTTTGGACTGTGGGAAGAAACCGGAGAACCCGGAGAAAACCCATGGGGACACGGGGAGAACATGCAAACATGCTAAACCACTAAGCCACCGTGCCGCCCACGCCCTGAATCAAAGTTTCTGGAAATGCCGGAATAGATTGTAATTATAATATATATAAAATAATGTGGGTGGCACGCTGGCTTAGTGGTTTGGCATGTTCTCCTCTCAGCGCTGGGGATTCCCGGTTCGAATCCCAATCTGGGTGGAGTTTGCATGTTCTCCCTGTGTCCGTGTGGGTTTCCTCCGGGTTCCTCTCACACTCCAAAAATGTTGGATCAAGTCAATTGAGTTCTACAAATTGCCCCATACAGAGTGTGTCTGTGTGAGTGAGTGAGTGTGTGCTCAGTGATAGATTGCCCCCCTGTCCTGGGTGTATCTGCCCAGCGCCCGAAACGTTCTCCCCTGGATGGGCATGGGGAACCTCCCCCCCCACCGCGACCCTAATAGAGGATAAAGCGGAAGATAATGGATGAATGGATGAATAATAATGAGGGCGGCACGGTGGCTTAGTGCTTTGGCATGTTCTCCTCTCAGCGCTAGAGATTCCCGGTTCGAAGTTTCCATGTTCTCCCCGTGTTCGTGTGGGTTTCCTCCGGGTTCTCCGGTTTCCTCCCACAGTCCAAAAACATGGATCAAGTCAATTGAGTTCTCCAAATTGCCCCATATAGAGTGTGTGTGTGTCCAGCGATAGATTGCCCCCCTGTCCTGGGTGTATCTGCCCAGCGCCCGAAACGTTCTCCCCTGGATGGACATAGGAACCCCCCCCCGCATGACCCTAATAGAGGATAAAGCAGAAGATAATGAATGAATGATAATAAGAGTGTGGTTGCACTGATGCATTGCATTATAACGCGACATTGACGGGTCAGTTTTTCGTCTCTCAGACGAATCTGAACTGTTAGAGCAGATGCCGTTAGTGATGAGAACGGCCATCGCCGTGGACATCAACCTGGCCACCTTCCAGAAGATCGAATTGTTCAAGGTGCGTTAGTCTCTTCGGTGAATGAATCAATGTAATTAAGCTAATCGTCGGTCAGTCGGTCAGTCGGTCAGTCGGTGATGACGATGCTGTGTCCTCAGGGCTGTGATAACCAGATGCTGGTGGACATGCTGTTGAGGCTGAAGTCCATCGTCTACCTGCCCGGAGATTTCGTCTGTAAGAAGGTGAGCCTGCAAGCGTTGGTCTTGAGCACGATCGCCGTAGCTAGCTGACCCGCGCTCTGTCCGCAGGGCGACATCGGAAAGGAGATGTACATCATCAAAGCGGGGGAGGTGCAGGTCATCGGTGGACCGGACAACAAAATCGTTTTCGTCACGCTGAAGGCCGGCTGTGTGTTCGGAGAGATCAGGTGAGAAGAAGATCCATCAATAGAATGTTACAAAATGAATCCAGGAGGACATCATCTGATTCAATTACATTACATTCAAAATTGAATTTCGAATCCCCATCTGGGTGGAGTTTGCATGTTCTCCCCGTGTCCGCGTGGGTTTCCTCCGGGCTCTCCGGTTTCCTCCCACAGTCCAAAAACATGGATCAAGTCAATTGAGTTCTCCAAATTGCCCCATATAGAGTGTGTCTGTGTGAGTGAGTGTGTGTCCAGCGATAGATTGGCCCCCTCTCCTGTCCTGGGTGTATCTGCCCAGCGCCCGAGACGTTCTCCCCTGGATGGATATGGGGAACCCCACCCTGCGACCCTAATAGAGGATAAAGTGGGAGATAATGGATGGATGAAGGTAACACGGTGGCTTAGTGGTTTAACATGTTCTCCTCTCAGTGCTAGGGGTTCGAATCCCAATCTGGGTGGAGTTTGCATGTTCTCCCCGTGTCCGCGTGGGTTTCCTCCGGGTTCTCCGGTTTCCTCACACAGTCCAAAAACATGCATCAAGGTCAATTGAATTCTTCAAATTGCCCCATATAGAGTGTGTTTGTGTGAGTGAGTGTGTGTCCAGTGATAGATTGCCCCCCTGTCCTGGGTGTATCTGCCCAGCGCCCAAGACGTTCTCCCCTGGATGGGCATGAGGACCCCCCCCGACCCTAATATAGGATAAAGCAGAAGATAAGGAATGAATAATTAAAGGTGATAGTGCGGCATGGTGGTTTAGCATGTTCTCCTCTCAGCACTAGGGATTCCCGGTTCCAATCCATCAATATAATGTTACAAAATGAATCCAGGAGGACATCATCTGATTCAATTACATTACATTCAAAATTTAATTTCGAATCCCCATCTGGGTGGAGTTTCCATGTTCTCCCCGTGTCCGCATGGGTTTCCTCCGGGCTCTCCGGTTTCCTCCCACAGTCCAAAAACATGGATCAAGTCAATTGAGTTCTCCAAATTGCCCCATATAGAGTGTGTCTGTGTGAGTGAGTGTGTGTCCAGCGATAGATTGGCCCCCTCTCCTGTCCTGGGTCTATCTGCCCAGCGCCCGAGACGTTCTCCCCTGGATGGATATGGGGAACCCCACCGCGACCCTAATAGAGGATAAAGTGGGAGATAATGGATGGATGAAGGTAACACGGTGGCTTAGTGGTTTAGCATGTTCTCCTCTCAGTGCTAGGGGTTCGAATCCCAATCTGGGTGGAGTTTCCATGCTCTCCTCGTGTCCGCGTGGGTTTCCTCCGGGTTCTCCGGTTTCCTCCCACAGTCCAAAAACATGCATCAAGGTCAATTGAATTCTTCAAATTGCCCCATATAGAGTGTGTCTGTGTGAGTGAGTTTGTGTCCAGTGATAGATTGACCCCCTGTCCTGGGTGTATCTGCCCAGCGCCCGAAACGTTCTCCCCTGGATGGGCATGAGGACCCCCCCCCCCCCCCGACCCTAATATAGGATAAAGCAGAAGATAATGAATGAATAATTAACGGTGATAGTGCGGCATGGTGGTTTAGCATGTTCTCCTCTCAGCACTAGGGATTCCCGGATGGAATCCCCATCTGGGTGGAGTTTCCATGTTCTCCCCGTGTCCGCGTGGGTTTCCTCCGGGTTCTCCGGTTTCCTCCCACAGTCCAAAAACATGCATCAAGGTCAATTGAATTCTCCAGATTGCCCCATATAGAGTGTGTCTGTGTGAGTGAGTGTGTGCCGAGCGATAGATTGCCCCTGTCCTGGGTGTATCTGCCCAGCACCCGAAACGTTCTCCCCTGGATGGGCATGGGGAACCCCACCGCGACCCTAATAGAGGATAAAGCAGAAGATAATGGATGGATGTTCAGCAGAAGTCTTTGCAGATGTAAAAGCTGTGTTTCGGATGGAGGACGGTTCTATTAAAAGCAGACTGTAGGACTGAATGACGTTGGGTGTAGTCTGTTACAGTCCTCGGCCAACGGGGGAAACAGAAGAACGGCTAATGTGGCGGCCCACGGATTCGCGAACCTTTTCGTTTTGGACAAGAAAGACCTGAATGACATTCTGGTGCATTATCCAGAATCCCAGAAAGTCCTGGCCAGGAAGGGACGGTGAGTTCCAAAAGTGCACATTGAAAGGCGTAACGTGTATCGTCTTCAGTAACAATGTAGACAGCCCTGGATAAGGTGCAAAGATCAGGCGTCCATTTTCAAAAATGAGAAAAACTAGATCAGCCTCGCAGGAATGCAAACTGCTGTAGAACAGAAACCCAGGTTCTGTCCTGTAATCGTCACTGCCAGTGTTATGAATGAGGAGCTGATGATGAAGATGATGATGATGATGATGATGATGATACAACAAAGAAAAACAGATAAGAAAAGCAGCTAGAGCTAAAAGTAAAAGTGGCAGATCCTGCAGGTTACTTAGTCATGAGGGCTCCCCGGAAAAAGGAATTTAATTTCTATTTATACTTTGACATTACATTGGGGGGGTTCCCCATGCCCATCCAGGGGAGAACGTTTCGGGCGCTGGGCAGATACACCCAGGACAGGGGGGCAATCTATTGCTGGACACTCACACAGACACACTCTATATGGGGCAATTTGGAGAATTCAATTGACCTTGATCCATGTTTTTGGACTGTGGGAGGAAACCGGACAACCCGGAGAAAACCCATGGGGACACGGGGAGAACATGCAAACTCCACCCAGATCGGGATTCGAACCAGGAATCCCTAGCGTTGAGAGGAGAACATGCTAAACCACTAAGCCACCGTGCCGCCCACGCCCTGAATCAAAGTTTCTGGAAATGCCGGAATAGATTGTAATTATAATATATATATAATAATGTGGGTGGCACGCTGGCTTAGTGGTTTGGCATGTTCTCCTCTCAGCGCTGGGGATTCCCGGTTCGAATCCCAATCTGGGTGGAGTTTGCATGTTCTCCCTGTGTCCGTGTGGGTTTCCTCCGGGTTCCTCCCACACTCCAAAAACGTTGGATCAAGTCAATTGAGTTCTCCAAATTGCCCCATATAGAGTGTGTCTGTGTGAGTGAGTGTGTGCTCAGTGATATATTGCCCCCCTGTCCTGGGTGTATCTGCCCAGCGCCCGAAACGTTCTCCCTTGGATGGGCATGGGGAACCTCCCCCCCACCGCGACCCTAATAGAGGATAAAGCGGGAGATAATGAATGAATGAATGAATAATAATGAGGGCGGCACGGTGGCTTAGTGCTTTGGCATGTTCTCCTCTCAGCGCTGGAGATTCCCGGTTCGAAGTTTCCATGTTCTCCCCGTGTCCGTGTGGGTTTCCTCCGGGTTCTCCGGTTTCCTCCCACAGTCCAAAAACATGGATCAAGTCAATTGAGTTCTCCAAATTGCCCCATATAGTGTGTGTGTGTGTGTGTCCAGCGATAGATTGCCCCCCTTTCCTGGGTGTATCTGCCCACCGCCCAAAACGTTCTCCCCTGGATGGGCATGAGGAACCCCCCCCCCCCCCCCCCATGACCTAATAGAGGATAAAGTGGAAGATAATGGATGAATGGTTGCTATTAATTGCTGACACCTTTAATTTAGAAAATGTTCCGAATATATAAATTGCTGCTGCTGATTGAGCGTTATCATGATTAAAGGTGTTAATATTCATTTGGCGTCTCTGTCCTCCACCTGTTAGGAAACTGATGAAGGCCAAAGGACCCGCAGCAGCGAAGGTGGAGGAGGAAAAGAAGAAAGGCCTGGAACTGTTCGGCCCCAAACCCCCCACTCCCAAAATGCTCCGAGCGTTCGGGAAACTCAACACGAAATCGCTGGTGGATAAACTCAAGGTGAACATTCAAATTGTTCGATTGACCCGTCGAGCTAGGTTCCGCCCCTCACCTACCCCAATGGTCATGAGCTTTGGGTATCGCCCGAAAGAACGAGATGGCCAATACCCGCGGGGTGTCCGGGGTCTCCCTTAGAGACGGGGTGAGAAGCTCGGTCATCCAGGAGAGACTCTGAGTGGAGCCGCGACTCCTCCACGTCCAGAGGAGCCAGTTGAGGTGGTTGGGGCATCTGGTAAGGAGGCCTCCTGGGCGCCTCCCATTGGGAGGTGTTCCAGGCAAGTCCAGCAGGGAGGAGACCGGGGACGACCCAGGATACGCTAGAGGGGTAGTCCCAGTCAGCTGGACTGGGAACGCCTCGGGGTTACCCCGGTCGAGCTAGTGGAGGTGGCTGGGACGAGGGAGGTACTTCGCTTGCTGCCCCTGTGACCCGAACCCCAGACAAGCAGAAGATAATGGACGAATGAATTTCAAATTATTAAGATAAAGGTTCAGTCCATCCATCCATTATCTTCCACTTTATCCTATATTAGGGTCACGGGGGGGGGTTCTCCATGTCCATCCAGGGGAGAACGTCTCGGGCGCTGGGCAGATACACCCAGAACAGGGCGGCAATCCATCGCAGGGCACACACACACTCACACAGACACACTCTATATGGGGCAATTTGGAGAATTCAATTGACTTGATCCATGTTTTTGGACTGTGGGAGGAAACCGGAGAACCCGGAGGAAACCCACGCGGACACGGGGAGAACATGGAAACTCCACCCAGATTGGGATTCGAACCGGGAATCCCTAGCGCTGAGAGGAGAACATGCTAAACCACCGCGCCGCACGGGATTTGAACCCATGACCTTCAAATTGATTGAAACACCCAACACAATTAAAAGTAATATTCTGTGACGGACCTTCATGATAAAGTATAAAAAAAACTACAACATGACTCAAGGCCAATTGAGTCCTCCAAATTGCCCCATATAGAGTGCGTGTGTGTGAGTGTGTGTCCAGTGATAGATTGCCCCCCTGTTCTGGGTGTATCTGCCCAGCACCCGAAACATTCTCCCCTGGATGGACATGGAGAACACCCCCCCCCCCCCCAGTGGCTTAGTGGTTTAGCATGTTCTCTTCTCAGCACTAGGGATTCCCGGTTTGAATCCCCATCTGGGTGCAGTTTGCATGTTCTCCCCGTGTCCATGTGGGTTTCCTCCGGGTTCTCCGGTTTCCTCCCACAGTCCAAAATCAGGGATAAAGTCAATTGAGTTCTCCAAATTGCCCCATATAGAGTGTGTCTGTGTGAGTGAGTGTGTGTCCAGTGATAGATTGCCCCCCTGTCCTGGGTGTATCTGCCCAGCGCCCGAGACGTTCTCCCCTGGATGGGCATGGGGAACCCCCCCCGACCCTAATAGAGGATAAAGCGGAAGATAATGAAAGAATGGCGGCACGGTGGCTTAGTGGTTTAGCATGTTCTCCTCTCTGCACTGGGGATTCCCGGTTCGAATCCCCATCTGGGTGCAGTTTGCATGTTCTCCCCGTGTCCATGTGGGTTTCCTCCGGGTTCTCCGGTTTCCTCCCACAGTCCAAAAACATGGATCAAGTCAATTGAGTTCTCCAAATTGCCCCATATAGAGAGTGTGTGTTTGTGTGAGTGAGTGTGTGCCCAGCGATAGATTGCCCCCCTGTCCTGGGTGTATCTGCCCAGCACCCGAGACGTTCTCCCCTAGATGGACATGGGGAACCCCCCCCCCATGCGGAAGATAATGGATGGATGGATTCTTAATAGGGACAGCATGGTGTATTAGTGGTTTAGCATGTTCTCCTCTCAGCACTAGTGATTCCCGGTTCGAATCCCAATCTGGGTGGAGTTTGCATGTTCTCTCCGTGTCCGTGTGGGTTTCCTCCGGGTTCTCCGGTTTCCTCCCACAGTCCAAAAACATGGATCAAGTCAATTGAATTCTCCAAATTGCCCCATATAGAGTGTGTCTGTGTGAGTGAGTGTGAGTCCAGCGATAGATTGCCCCCCTGTCCTGGGTGTATCTGCCCAGCGCCCGAGATGTTCTCCCCTGGATGGGCATGGGGAACCCCCCCCGACCCTAATAGAGGATAAAGCGGAAGATAATGAATGAATGGCGGCACGGTGGCTTAGTGGTTTAGCATGTTCTCCTCTCAGCACTAGTGATTCCCGGTTCGAATCCCAATCTGGGTGGAGTTTGCATGTTCTCTCCGTGTCCGTGTGGGTTTCCTCCAGGTTCTCTGGTTTCCTCCCACAGTCCAAAAACATGGATCAAGTCAATTGAGTTCTCCAAACTGCCCCATATAGAGTGTGTCTGTGTGAGTGAGTGAGTGTGAGTCCAGCGATAGATTGCCCCCCTGTCCTGGGTGTATCTGCCCAGCGCCCGCCCCATGTCCTTAACCCTGTGTTCTGATACCTTCTGATAAACGCGTCTGCAAAATGGCCGAACGTAACGCAAACGTATGTAACCTGTTTTTTTCTGTTTCCCAGCAAAAAGAGGAGAAGTGAGCTCAACGCCACCGTGTGGAGGCATCCTGTAATTACACAGCTGCAGAACATTATACATTCAACGCTGTGAAGCTGCGGTCTGTTCATTAAACGTTCGTTTCATGTTGCTAGTCTCTTCATTCGCAGATGGAAATGCATTGCTGTAACCTCTGGATCTGACTGGTCGATGCATTAATCAAAGGGCACAAGAATATGCCAGCTCACAGAATACAGATATCTAGGTATTTGGTTAGACAGCACGCTATCCTTTGCCACTGTTAGGATCTTTTGATTTTGAAAAAGGCAGAAAGAACGAGCTGATGCAAAATGGTCGCCTCAACTCATTTATTGAGGACAAAGAGAATACTTCATGGACACCTCCAGTAACTCACGCTGGCCAGCGGTCTCCCTCCTCAGCGTTCTGATGCTGTCTCCCTCCCGTCTGAGTGAAAGTGAGCCCCCCCTTGTGTTTACCTCGGGGTATATGCGTTACGTCTAGATCCCGCCCCTTAACTGCTTTAATCCAATCACAAACTACCGCCCTAGGTTTTAAATCAGCCAATCCCAGCCCAGTATTTTCCTAGTGGCGGGAAATCCAAGGTCCTTTGTTTATCTTTCGGCCATAAGTTTCCATGTTCTCCCCGTGTCCGTGTGGGTTTCCTCCCACAGTCCAAAAACATGGATCAAGTCAATTGAGTTCTCCAAATTGCCCCATATAGAGTGTGTGTGTGTGTGTCCAGCGATAGATTGCCCCCCTGTCCTGGGTGTATCTGCCCACCGCCTGAAACGTTCTCCCCTGGATGGGCATGAGGAACCCCACCCCCCGCCCCTCCGCGACCCTAATAGAGGATAAAGTGGAAGATAATGGATGAATGTTTGCTATTAATTGCTGACACCTTTAATTTAAAAAATGTTCCGAATATATAAATTGCTGCTGCTGATTGAGCGTTATCGTGATTAAAGGTGTTAATATTCATTTGGCGTCTCTGTGCTCCACCTGTTAGGAAACTGATGAGGGGTATTTTCCTAGTATTTTCCTAGTGGCGGGAAATCCAAGGTCCTTTGTTTATCTTTCGGCCATATTGGAATTCTCATAATGAATAAGGAATTTAAAATTCCTGACATCACACATATCACTAAACTACAGTCTAAAACTAGGCCTAAAATTGGTTTCCTTTATAGAATGCGCTCTTGTCTAACCCGTTCAGCCAAAGTGACATTAGTGCAAATGACAATTCTGCCCTTGTTTGATTATGGAGATATCATATAGAAGTCTGCCAGTAAAAGTGTTCTTCACAAACTTGACGTTCTTTATCGTTCTGCTATTCGCTTTGCCACAAATGCACCTTTTGAACTTACCATTGTTCTCCGTACGCATCTGGCCATCATTATATACCCGTCGTACCTCTCACTGCTATAAATTCATTCATTCATTCATTCATTCATTCATTATCTCCCGCTTTATCCTCTATTAGGGTCGCGGTGGGGTTCCCCATGCCCATCCAGAGGAGAACGTCTCGGGCGCTGGGCAGACACACCCAGGACAGGGCGCCAATCCATCGCTGGGTACACACTCACACACTCAAACACACTCTATATATGGGGCAATTTAGAGAACTCAATTAACTTGATCCATGTTTTTGGACTGTGGGAGGAAACCGGAGAACCCGGAGGAAACCCACGCGGACACGGGGAGAACATGGAAACTCCACCCAGATGGGGATTCGAACCGGGAATCCCTAGCGCTGAGAGGCGAACGTGCTAACCACTAAGCCACCGTGTCGCCCACTGGTATAAATTCATTTACAAAACTCTCCATGCATGTTCTCCCCGTGTCCACGTGGGTTTCCTCCGGGTTCTCCGGTTTCCTCCCACAGTCCAAAAACATGGATTAAGTCAATTGAGGTCTCCAAAATGCCCCATAATGAGTGTGTCTGTGTGAGTGAGTGAGTGTGTGTCCAGAGATAGATTGGCGTCCTGTCCTGGGTGTATCTGCCCAGTGCCTGAAACGTTCTCCTGGATGGGCATGGGGAACCCCACCGCGACCCTACTAGAGGATAAAGCGGGAGATAATGAATGAATGAATGAATGAATTGAAACTCTCCTTGGTGTTTCTCCTCCTTATCTGTGTAACTTGCTACAACTGTCATCCGCTGCTTATAATACTCACCGCCCATCTCATCACACTGAAAATCCCTAAAACAAACACAGTCTTTGGTTTATCTTCAGTCTGCGGCTGCCAGAGACTGGAACTCCTTGTGTAGCTTCCTCAGATTCAATGTCGACAGCACAAATATTCTTTCCAATACTGATTAGGTTTATTCTTGAGTTAGCACCTTAACTTTGTACATAATCTTACACCCAACCATAAGAACTGTAACATAAATCAAATAAACAATTATACAATGAACAATTTACATATTGTAGACTATTAATCTTAAGACTGATCCTTTGTTGGTTTTATCACACGAATACATCTTGATTTAGAACCGTAGTTACATATCAATTCACTTTAATGCTAGAAAAGGTAATAAACATAATTGGTATATTAACAGAACACAAACCTCATTGGCTGCATGAAATATCAAAGAGACCGATATTCTCACGTTGTACCCTGCTGGTCTTAACTTTCCAAATGACTCTTTGGAACTAACTTTGGAACCTTTGTAACGTGGTAACCGCGGTAATTAGCAGTGTAACCATGGAAAAGAACATTGTCAATGTTCTTAGAAGAACAGAAGTTCTATCCACAAGTTCTATTATACACTATTATACAATTTTACAAACTTTAAACCAACTAAGAATATAAACTGCTTAAGTAGGCAGTTACACTCCCACCAAAATCTATGATTTTAAATCATGAAATGAAATAGCTTGGAATTTACAACTATAAAGTGAAGATGAAGATGATGGTTTTCACTCTGCTTCTAGTAATGTCACCGTCTTATGGATAGGTCTCTCCAGATAAATTGGTTTGGAAACACGCCTTCCCTTCTTATCCAGGTTGGAATCGCTGATGCACAACTTCACCTTTCTCACTCTACCGTCTCACTAATCACTAAATCACTAATTTTATACCCATGTCCTCTTTTAAGAATGCTATTACAAATGGTCTTACTGAATGTTGTAACTGCAGTGATTTAGACACTTTATAATGCTATTGTTGTTCTTGTTGTCTTATAGTGTTGTTTGTGTGCTGTATGTTTTTTTTTTGTCAGGCTGTCATTGTAAATAAGAATTTGTTCTAAATGATTTTCCTGGTTAAATAAAGGACTAAAAAAATCAATCAATCGATGAAGCTTGGCGGACTCATTAAAAGATTTTTAAAAAACGTATCTTCTTTCTTTCGGAAGCTTCGCCTGATGAAGTGTGCGCGCTCTAAAACCAGGAGCATCACATGGCGCGGGGTAGAGATTGAGCATGAGGGGATGGGGCGGTGGACATGGGACACGTTTACACGCCAACAACACCGTGAGCCCGCTGTGTCCTGATGGTGGGAAGTCCCGTCTCCGGTCTTCATATCTGTCCATCCCCCAGAACAACATGCTTCAAAGGGGCTCATCCAGGGGAGAACGTCTCGGGCGCTGAGCAGATACACCCAGGACAGGGGGGCAATCTATCACTGGACACACACTCACTCACACAGACACACTCTATATGGGGCAATTTGGATAATTCGATTCACCTCGATCCATATTTTTTGACTGTAGGAGGAAACCGGAGAACCCGGAGGAAAGCCATGCGGACACGGGGAGGACATGGAAACTCCACCCAGATTGGGATTCGAACCGGGAATCCCTAGTGCTGAGAGGAGAACATGCTAAACCACTAAGCCACAATTCATCCATTATTTTCCGCTTTATCCTCTATTAGGGTCGCGGGGGGGGTTCCCCATGCCCATCCAGGGGAGAACATTTCAGGCGCTGGGCAGATACATCCAGGACAGGGGGGCAATCTATCACTGTACACACACTCACTCACACACACTCTATATGGGGCAATTTGGAGAACTCCATTGACTTGCTCCATGTTTTTGGACTGTGGGAGGAAACCGGAGAACCTGGATGAAACCCACGCGGACACGGGGAGAACATGCAAACTCCACCCAGATGGGGATTCAAACCAGGAATCTCTAGCGCTGAGAGGAGAACATGCCAAACCACTAAGCCACTATGCCGCCATTCATCCATCCATTATCTTCCACAAAATCCTCTACTATGGCTGTGGGGGGGGGGGGGTTCCCCATGTCCATCCAGGGGAGAACGTTTCGGGCGCTGGGCAGATAGACCCAGGACAGGGGGGCAATCTATCGCTGGGCACACACTCACTCACACAGACACACTCTATATTTGGGGCAATTTGGAGAATGTTATTGACCTTGAATCATGTTTTTGGACTGTGGGAGGAAACCGAAGAACCCGGAGGAAACCCACATGGACACGGGGAGAACATGCAAACTGCACCCAGATGGGGATTCGAACCGGGAATCCCCAGCGCAGAGAGGAGAACATGCTAAACCACTAAGCCACCGTGCCGCCATTCATTCATTATCTTCCGCTTTATCCTCTATTAGGGTCGGGGGGGTTCCCCATGCCCATCCAGGGGAGAACGTTTTGGGCGCTGGGCAGATACACCCAGGACGGGGGGGCAATCTATCACTGGACACACACTCACTCACACACACTCTATATGGGGCAATTTGGAGAACTCAATTGACCTTGGTCCATGTTTTTGGACTGTGGGAGGAAACCGGAGAACCTGGATGAAACCCACGCGGACACGGGGAGAACATGCAAACTCCACCCAGATGGGGATTCAAACCAGGAATCTCTAGCGCTGAGAGGAGAACATGCCAAACCACTAAGCCACTCTTTAACTAAACATCAAATTAAAGAATTCTAATTAAAAATATAAAAGTTTAAAGCCCTTAACGACAAAAAGAACAACAGGAATGTTAATCTGACGTTTATTAAACTTAAAAAAAAAACACGTACGCAAACCCAAAAATAATCATCACATAAACGTAACCCGCTAAACAATTAAAAATAACAGAACAGCCTCTTAACGAAGGAAGCAATTAACGGAGTTCTACATTTAAAAAAATAAACGCTGTTTGGATATAAAGACCAACGTTTTCTGTAGCAGTAAACCTTTAACCGATGTTCCAGCAACGTTTAAGAACTGTGAGAAGCTTCTGGACCTCCAGCCTCTAGTTGGCAGCAGTGCATTGTTAGAAAAATAAAACATTCATTGGGGGCAGCCCTTAATGAGTAACGGATAACAGTCACATGACCGCACCATGGTCTCGGGGTCGAAACCCACGGGGAGAACATGCAAACTCCACCCAGATTGGGATTCAAACTGGGCAGCCCTAGTGCTGAGAGGAGAACATGCTAAATCACTAAGCCGCCGTGTTACCTTCATCCATCCATTATCTTCCGCTTTATCCTCTATGAGGGTCGCGGTGGGGTTCCCCATGCCCATCCAGGGGAGAACGTCTCGGGCGCTGGGCAGATAGACCCAGGACAGGGGGGGCAATCTATCACTGGGCACACACTCACTCACACAGACACACTCTATATGGGGCAATTTGCAGAACTCAATTGACTCGGTCCATGTTTTTGGACTGTGGGAGGAAACCGGAGAACCCGGAGGAAACCCACGCGGACACGGGGAGAACATGGAAACTCCACCCAGATTGGGATTCGAACCGGGAATCCCTAGTGCTGAGAGGAGAACATGCTAAACCACTAAGCCACCATGCCACCCTTAACTAGGATATCTATATTATCCATCCATTCATTATCTACCACTTTATCTTCTACTGGGGGGGGGGGGGGGTCTTCATGCCCATCAAGAGGAGAACGTTTCGGGCGCTGGGCAGATAGACCCAGGACAGGGGGGCAATCTATCACTGGTCACACCCTCACTCACACAGACACACTCTATATGGGGCAATTTGCAGAACTCAATTGACTTGATCCATGCTTTTGGACTGTGGGAGGAAACCGGAGAACCCGGAAGAAACCCACATGGACATGGGGAGACCATGCAAACTCCACCCAGATTGGGATTCGAACCGGGAATCTCTAGCGCTGAGAGGAGAACATGCCAAACCACTAAGCCACCGTGCCACCCTCAATCACAATCATATAAACAAAATTTAAAGAGCATTTAAACTGAAAAATCGTTTTGAATCGTAAATCGATTCCGAATCGAATCGTGACTCAAAAATCGGAATCGAATCGAATCGTCCGACACTGAGAGATTCGCAGCCCTATAGTGTTGAACGTGGTGCTGATGGTTTGGTTCTGATGTCACCAAAGCAGAACGTGGAACACGAGAAGCTGGTGTCTGTAGACATTCATCCATTATCTTCTGCTTCATCCTCTATTAGGGTCGCAGGGGGGGGGGGTTCCCCAAGCCAAACCAGGGGAGAACGTTTCAGGCGCTGGGCAGATACACCCAGGACAGGGGGGCAATCTATCGCTCGACACACACTCACTCACACAGACACACTCTATATGGGGCAATTTGGAGAACTCAATTGACTTGATCCATGTTTTTTTTTTTTTGGACTGTGGGAGGAAACCGGAGAACCCGGAGGAATCCACAGCGCTGAGAGGAGAACATGCTAAAGCACTAAGCCAACATGCCGCCCTTGACTAGGACATCTATATTATCCATGCATTCATTATCTTCCACTGTATCTTCTACTGGGGGGTAGGGCCTTCATGCCCATCCAGGGGAGAACGTTTCGGGCGCTGGGCAGATACACCCAGGAGGCAGTGTATCTGGGGCAATCTGTCACTGGACACACACTCACTCACACAGACACACTCTATATGGGGCAATTTGGAGAACTCAATTGACTTGATCCATGTTATTGGACTGTGTGGAAACAGTCAGGACCCAGGACAGGGGGGCAATCTATCACTGGTCACACACTCACTCACTCACACACTCTATATGGGGCAATTTGGAGAACTCAATTGACTCGATCCATGTTTTTGGACTGTGGGAGGAAACCGGAGAACCCGGAGGAAACCCACGTGGACACGGGGAGAACATGGAAACTCCACCCAGATGCGGATTCGAACCGGGAATCCCTAGCGCTGAGAGGAGAACATGCTAAATCACTAAGCCACCGTGCTGCGTCTATAGACATTTAAAAAAATTTGGCAAATGTGAACAGCTGGCGCGCACACACACACACACACACACACACACACACACACACACACACACACACACACACACACACACGTCCCTGATGGGCATGTTATTAATGTACAGAGGTTCATAATCAGGTTAATAATGGGTTATGAATACGGGATTCAGGGAAAGTCTTTCTTCAGTTGACCGGTTTAAGGGTTTACGGGAGCGGTGACCGGCGTGCTGGAATTGGGAGGTTTAAGGGTTTACGGGAGCGGTGACCGGCGTGCTGGAATTGGGAGGTTTAAGGGTTTACGGGAGCGGTGACCGGCGTGCTGGAATTGGGAGGTTTAAGGGTTTACGGGAGCGGTGACCGGCGTGCTGGAATTGGGAGGTTTAAGGGTTTACGGGAGCGGTGACCGGCGTGCTGGAATTGGGAGGTTTAAGGGTTTACGGGAGCGGTGACCGGCGTGCTGGAATTGGGAGGTTTAAGGGTTTACGGGAGCGGTGACCGGCGTGCTGGAATTGGGAGGTTTAAGGGTTTACGGGAGCGGTGACCGGCGTGCTGGAATTGGGAGGTTTAAGGGTTTACGGGAGCGGTGACCGGCGTGCTGGAATTGGGAGGTTTAAGGGTTTACGGGAGCGGTGACCGGCGTGCTGGAATTGGGAGGTTTAAGGGTTTACGGGAGCGGTGACCGGCGTGCTGGAATTGGGAGGTTTTAAGGGTTTACGGGAGCGGTGACCGGCGTGCTGGAATTGGGAGGTTTAAGGGTTTACGGGAGCGGTGACCGGCGTGCTGGAATTGGGAGGTTTAAGGGTTTACGGGAGCGGTGACCGGCGTGCTGGAATTGGGAGGTTTAAGGGTTTTACGGGAGCGGTGACCGGCGTGCTGGAATTGGGAGGTTTAAGGTTTACGGGAGCGGTGACCGGCGTGCTGGAATTGGGAGGTTTAAGGCTTTACGGGAGCGGTGACCGGCGTGCTGGAATTGGGAGGTTTAAGGGTTTACGGGAGCGGTGACCGGCGTGCTGGAATTGGGAGGTTTAAGGCTTTACGGGAGCGGTGACCGGCGTGCTGGAATTGGGAGGTTTAAGGCTTTACGGGAGCGGTGACCGGCGTGCTGGAATTGGGAGGTTTAAGGGTTTACGGGAGCGGTGACCGGCGTGCTGGAATTGGGAGGCGAGAGCTTCATCATGTTGAAGAAATTGACCACCTGACCGGGAACCTCGGCCAGAACGCTCTGCGCCAGCGCCTCCTTCTGAACCTACACAGAGACAGAGGACACTCAATTATCAGCATTCATTCATTATCTTCTGCTTTATCCTCTATTAGGGTCGGGGGGGGGGTTCCCCATGCCCATCCAGGGGAGAACGTTTGGGGTGCTGGGCAGATATCACTGGATACACTCACTCACACAGACACATTCTATATGGGGCAATTTGGAGAACTCAATTGACTTGATCCATGTTTTTGGACTGTGGGAGGAAACCGGAGAACCCGGAGGAAACCCACACGGACACGGGGAGAACATGGAAACTCCACCCAGATGGGGATTCGAACCGGAATCCCTAGTGCTGAGAGGAGAACATGCTAAACCACTAAGCCACCATGCACACATACACATACCTATATTAGAACTGAGGAACGGGGTTTCCCATGCCCAATCCATCACTGGACGCACACAGGCACACTCTATATGGGGCAATTTGGAGAGCTCAATTGACTTGATCCATGTTTTTGGACTGTGGGAGGAAACCGGAGAACCCGGAGGAAGCCCACGCGGACACGGGGAGAACATGGAAACACACTCTATATGGGGCAATTTGGAGAACTCAATTGACCTTGATCCATGTTTTTGGACTGTGGGAGGAAACCGGAGAACCCGGAGGAAGCCCACGCGGACACGGGGAGGACATGGAAACTCCACTCAGATTGGGATTCGAACCGGGAATCCCTAGTGCTGAGAGGAGAACATGCCAAACCACTAAGCCACTCTTTAACTAAACATCAAATTAAAAAATTCACACTCTATATGGGGCAATTTGGAGAACTCAAATGACCTTGATCCATGTTTTTGGGCTGTGGGAGGAAACCGGAGAACCCGGAGGAAGCCCACGCGGACACGGGGAGGACATGCAAACTCCACTCAGATTGGGATTCGAACCAGGAATCCCTAGCGCTGTGAGGAGAACATGCTAAACCACTAAGCCACCGTGCCGCCTTGGGATTTATTAAAACTGCAGTTTAATCTCACACGGCGGATGGACGCAGCATAAACCTTTAATCTAGAGCGCTTCTGAAGGTTGCCCCCGTTCCTGAGGGCAACGATTCACATGTGGGTTTTACACGAGACACGAGGTCTGAAAAAACATTTTCCTAAATATAAATAAATCTAATTCTAAAAAATAATAATAATGCAGAGCGGCATGGTGGCTTAGTGGTTTAGCATGTTCTCCTCTCAGCGCTAGGGATTCCCGGTTCGAATCCCCATCTGGGTGGAGTTTGCATGTTCTCTCCCGTGTCCGTGTGGGTTTCCTCCGGGTTCTCCGGTTTCCTCCCACAGTCCAAAAACATGGATCAAGTCAATTGAATTCTCCAAATTGCCCCATATAGAGTGTGTCTGTGTGAGTGAGTGTGTGTCCAGTGATAGATTGCCCCCCTGTCCTGGGTCTATCTGCCCAGCGCCTGAGATGTTCCCCCCTGGATGGGCATGGGGAACCCAAACGCGACCCTAATAGAGGATAAAGCGGAAGATAATGAATGAATGAATATAATATAGATGTCCTAGTCAAGGGCGGCACGGTGGCTTAGTGGTTTAGCATGTTCTCCTCTCAGCACTAGGGATTCCCGGTTTGAATCCCCATCTGGATGGAGTTTGCATGTTCTCCCCGTGTCCGCGTGGGTTTCCTCCGGGTTCTCCGGTTTCCTCCCACAGTCCAAAAACATGGATCAAGTCAACTGAGTTCTCCAAATTGCCCCATATAGAGTGTGTCTGTGTGAGTGAGGTTGTGCCCAGTGATAGATTGCCCCCCTGTCCTGGGTGTATTGCCCAGCGCCCGAAACGTCCCCCCCCCCCCCCCCGTGACCCTAATAGAGGATAAAGCGGAAGATAATGGATGGATTGACAACCTAGTAAACAAACTAAATAATTAATTAAAAACAATTAAAAATATGAACAAATTGTGAAGCGTTAAAACGTAGGATTTGCATTTTTTTATTTTTATTTTTTTTATCACCTGAACACGTAAACATTCAGACATTTATCTGATCAGTCGGTCAGTACAGGGTTACAATACCGCGGTAACACTCCAGACCGCCGCATGTTGCTCCGCTGGAGGCTCCAGTCCAGCTAGTTATTATTTTGTCGTATTTTGACAATTTTAATTTTAAGGCGTTTCTTTAAACATTGGCGCGATATAAAGAATCTCTGTTTGTTTAACTGTGAGATTAATATCAAATATTTCATTTATACAAAATAAAAACGTGCAAATTCCACATAATACGGAAAAGTCTTTAATTACAAAAATCATTAATCGATGAACATCATAACAGATATGAACATATTTACAGAAGAACCTATTTAATTGTAATTGATATAAAAGATATAAGACAACCAGAAATTTAAGGTGAAGAGGCGGCTCTCTAACGTTGTTGTCCTGAGAAATAATCAAAAAGCCACGCTTCTGCCCTCTAGTGGCCCCTGAATATCTTACAATATGCTCACAATTCCCTGTGCAACAGTAAGGCCGCCAGAGGCATACAGATAGAGGTGCTGCCGTCATGTGGTGAAAGGAAGAATTACATTTGAATGATTTTAAAGATTTTATGAGCTTTTTATAAAGATCGATGTCAGCGTTCACTTTAAAAACCGGACTATGTTACGTCGCGGAGCAGATTATTAACGATTTTGCGTTTAATAAATGCATACATGACTCAAAATTATTATTTTTTTATTATAGTGTGTTTGTAAGTGTTTTATAAAAGCAATAAGACACTCGAGGTTTCCGCTATGCGTCGGGACAAATAACACCTCTAATATTATTATTTATTAATTCATTCATTCATTATCTTCTGCTTTATCCTCTATTAGGGGGGGGGGGTTCCCCATGCCCATCCAGGGGAGAGCGTTTCGGACGCTAGGGAGATACACCCAGGACAGGGGGGCAATCCATCACTGGGTACACACTCACTCACACAGACACACTCTATATGGGGCAATTTGGAGATCTCAATCGACTTGATCCATGTTTTTGGACTGTGGGAGGAAACCAGAGAACCCAGAGGAAACCCTCGTGGACATGGGGAGAACATGGAAACTCCACCCAGATGGGGATTCGAACCGGGAATCCCTAGCGCTGAGAGGAGAACATGCTAAACCACTACGCCACCATGCCACCCCCTCTAATATTCATTCATTCATTATCTCTCGCTTTATCCTCTAGTAGGGTCGTGGTGGGGTTCCCCATGCCCATCCAAGGGAGAACGTCTCGGGCGCTGGGCAGATACAACCAGGACAGGGCGCCAATCCATCGCTGGGCACACACTCACTCACTCATACACACTCTATATGGGGCAATTTGGAGAACTCAATCGACTTGATCCATGTTTTTGGACTGTGGGAGGAAACCGGAGAACCCGGAGGAAACCCACGTGGACATGGGGAGGACATGGAAACTCCACCCAGATTGGGATTCGAACCGGGAATCCCTAGCGCTGAGAGGAGAACATGCCAAACCACTAAGCCACCGTGCCGCCCCCTGTAATATAATTTGTTTATTATTATTCACCATAATGCCACGCCCTCTCATGCCATAGAGCCGCATACAATCATGCATTAGAAGTTAGAATACCATTTTAAGGCCGTTTTAAAGATCGTGGATGCATCGGAACCCCGAGGTAGACAGGCTGCACGTGGGAGTGAGTCAGAAGGACGGGGGTAAAGGTGAGAATTTGGGGTAACGTGGTGCAGTGTTTATGAGCGGTCTGGGTCGTGGGGAGGCTGCAGGTTTTTTAATCTGAAGTAGCACACGAGCTGATCGGGTAACTCTGCCAACACACACTGTGCCAGCGCCTGGCGCGGGGCCTGGAATGAAACGCACAGAGAAGCACCCACCAATTACACCAGCAGCTTCATTTACACTCACGCTTCATCGTTAAGCTGACGACTTTAATCAGATGAGAGAGGAACCGGCTACACTCTGGAACTAATTATTTTATTTATTATTATTTTTTAATACAACCTCAAAACTACAGAATGTAATAACAATAGTTTGTGGTTCCTTAATTCTCCCGAGAGCCTTTATTTAGCGACTAAATGGAAGACGCTCTCAGCAAACGACTTCATTCCATTTAATAAATACAAACAAATTTAGAAATTTGATGCCATCGAAAGAAAACGAGAAGTGTGAAGGATTTATAGAGTGTTGGTGTGAATATGAGATAATATATCCATCCATTATCTTCTGCTTTATCCTCTATTGGGGTCGCGGGGGGGTTCCCCATGCCCATCCAGGGGAGAACGTTTCGGGCGCTGGGCAGATACACCCAGGACAGGGGGCAATCTATCACTGGGCTCACACTAACTCACATAGACACACTCTATATGGGGCAATTTGGAGAACTCAATTGACTTGATCCATGTTTTTGGACTGTGGGAGGAAACCGGAGAACCCGGAGGAAACCCACGCGGACACGGGGAGAACATGGAAACTCCACCCAGATGGGGATTCGAACCGGGAATCCCTAGTGCTGAGAGGAGAACATGCCAATCACTAAGCCACCGTGCCGCCTTATACAGAATACACAATGCTTCATTAATTATTCATTATCTTTCACTTAAATAGAGTCTACTAGAGTAATAGGAGGGGGGGGGGGGGTTCCTCATGCCCATCCAGGGGAGAACGTTTCACCCAGGACAGGGTGCACGCCCACTCACACACACATACAAACAAACTATGGGGCAATTTAGAGCATTCAATTGACCTTGATCCATGTTTTTGGACTGTGGGAGGCACCTACGCGGACACGGGGAGAACATGCAAACTCCACCCAGATTGGGATTTGAGCCGGGAATCACTAGCGCTGAGAGGAGAACATGCCAAACCACTAAGCCACCATGCTGCCCTGAGATAATGTAAATGATCCTAAATGTAAATATTTCATGTCTTGATCTTTAGGTTGGGTTTTGGTTTTGTGCTTCACCAGAAAAAAATATTACTGAAAATAAAAAAAGTGTTAAGATGGTTTTTATTTCTGTACATACTAAATAAATATCATAAAATAAAATCACCACTGAAACCAATTTCTGAAGAGGCTTGGTCACACCCCAAACTTAATACTAAATGTTTAAGAGGATTTATGGCTGCATATACACATCATATATATATATCTCATCTATTAGGGTAGTGGTGGGGGTTTCCCCATGCCCATCCAGGGGAGAACATCTCGGTTGCTGGGCAGATACACCCAGGACAGGGGGGCAATCTATCACTGGAAACACTCACACACACACTATATGGGGCAATTTGGAGAACTCAATTGACTTGATCCATGTTTTTGGACTGTGGGAGGAAACCGGAGAACCCGGAGGAAACCCACGTGGACACGGGGAGAACATGGAAACTCCACCCAGATGGGCGCTGGGCAGATACACCCAGGACAGGACGCCAATCCATCGCTGGGCACACACTCTCTCACACAGACACACTCTATATGGGGCAATTTGGAGAATTCAATTGACCTTGATCCACGTTTTTGGACTGTGGGAGGAAACCCGGAGAACCCAGAGGAAACCCACGCGGACACGGGGAGAACATGGAAACTCCACCCAGATGGGGATTCGAACCTGGAATCCCTAGTGCTGAGAGGAGAACATGCTAAACCACCATGCCACCCCATATATATATATATATATATATATATATATATATATATATATATATATATATATATATATATATATCGCGCGGGGGGGGGGGGTGTTTCTCCATGCCCATCCAGGGGAGAACGTTTCGGGCGCTGGGCAGATACACCCACGACAGGGGGGCAATCTATCACTGGACACACACTCTCTCACACAGACACACTCTATATGGGGCAATTTGGAGAACTCAATTGACTTGACCCATGTTTTTGGACTGTGGGAGGAAACCGAAGAACCCGGAGGAAACCCACACGGACACGGGGAGAACATGGAAACTCCACCCAGATGGGGATTCGAACCTGGAATCCCTAGTGCTGAGAGGAGAACATGCTAAACCACCATGCCACCCCATATATATATATATATATATATATATATATATATATATATATATATATATATATATATATATATATCGCGCGGGGGGGGGGGGGGTGTTTCTCCATGCCCATCCAGGGGAGAACGTTTCGGGCGCTGGGCAGATACACCCACGACAGGGGGGCAATCTATCACTGGACACACACTCACTGACACACACACTCTATATGGGGCAATTTGGAGAACTCAATTGACTTGACCCATGTTTTTGGACTGTGGGAGGAAACCGAAGAACCCGGAGGAAACCCACACGGACACGGGGAGAACATGGAAACTCCACCCCGATGGGGATTCGAACCTGGAATCCCTAGCGCTGAGAGGAGAACATGCTAAACCACTAAGCCACCGTGCCGCCCCTGAAAATATCATTGCGTAATCATTTGGAACACAGTGTAAATGTAACACTGGTCGGCTCTGTGCCCCGGGGTCCGTATGGTGATGGTAGTTATGATGATAGAACATCATGTGGCTCTATAATAACAGCAGCAGGCGTCTCTGACTCCAGAGAATTTCGTTCTCGTTTCTCAAAAAGTGGTCGAGCTACGGGAGTGCAAAATTCACCGTAAACCAAAGCGAATGGGAATTTTGGCTCGGAACAACGGGAATATCTTGGAAACGGTTCGATCGATTCCAGTGCTTCTCAAATAGTGGGGCGCATAACAAGAAATATTTAACAGGAATGACGGAGAGAAAGGCGGAGAGAGACGAAGATAACGAGAGCAACAAAAGTCAACCGAAAACTAAAACGAGGAGAGTGTATGTAGCGCTTGGTTTCACGGTAACTAAAGGTGGGAGACGAAGAAAGAGCGGCGTGTCTGCTGTGTCTTTAAATGTTGGCAGCGGACAGCGTGAAGCCAAATAAATGAAGGCGTCACTTAAAGACATTCCACCCCGATCAATTAAAGACATTCAATTCCAATCACGCCGATAAGCCGTTTGAGTTTTTAATCGTAAACGTGACGCGTATCGTCAGCAATCAGAACGCTTTATGAAAGCTACTTCAGAAAAGCTGTGCGCTGCAAAACGGACGCGTTGTAGACATTAGTTCTGACTTCCACATTTTGATAATTTTTTTTTAAAAAAACAGCACAAATTGTATTCATTTTTGTTTTGTAGGTTAAAGTGTTAATAATAAATTGAGCTCCTGAATTAATGATGCTGATGAATTTGAATTTATTATTATTTATTGATTTTATTTAATTTCATTTTTCAGTATCAAATGCCAGTCGGTTCAAAAATGTTTCACGTTGAAATAAGGATTTCATTCGTTTCTGTTACAAACTAAAAAACAAAGTTAATAAAACTATTCTGTTCTAAGTCGATCTATATTTCTTTATGTTTTGTTTTCTTTATTGTTAATAAGTAGGGCTGTATTCAACTAAGGTTTTTCATAGTCGAATCTGATTCGTCAGATTTTCCCTCTAGCCGACTGATAGTCGAATCAGTTAAAATTTCACCACAAGATGGCGCTATAAGCGTGTTTTTTTTAAGATTTGTTTTTTATATTTTACATGTTTTTCTAGAGCACCGTAAATGGGTTAAAGCGCACACATCATTAAAAATATATATATTAACAGAAATTAGGATGTGTAACAATCACCTGCAGCACCTGTCCCTCGCTTGCTTTCTGATTATCTCACTTGGGTGATTGGTTGGGTTAGTGCACGTCTTTAATTTGTGGTTACCTTACCCGATGTTGTTTTGTTCGTTTACTTTGTTCTGTTGGTGCTTCGGCACCACTTTTTTAATAAATTCTAGTTTTGGTTTTTATCCCGGTGTTCCAGTTTTTCTCCATCAGCATTTCTGCCACGGTGTGTTATTGCGCATTCGTTCCGCGCAGGTCGCACTCTGTTTAGACTGGCTTACGCGTAGCCGGGATCCCGGGAGACGCTCATTATGCGCGAGCGGCGTTCGCGATTTCCCCGCGGAGCCGCTCATCTCCGGGGAAAGACGGACATTTGTGACAGGATGATTTTATTTGACAAAAGGCTATATATATAACGAAAACAAAGACATTTCATGTAAAAACTAATGCTTAGCAGCAGCCATGGGCGCCCCCATGTGGTCAAAATGGTACATTCGACTATGAGGTTCATAGTCGACTACGGTTCTCCGAATCGAATCGTCGAATCAGCGAATATTGCAGCTCACCCCTATTAATAAGCATACATTGTTATAAAAGAGGTGCACTTAGAACAAATTTATAGACAAATGATACTACAGTGGGCGTGTAAAAATAATTTTTCATCCCATTTTGTCATGTACGGGGGGGGGGGGGGGAGTGTGGTGAGTGTGCGTGTGTGTGTGTGTGTGTGTGTGTGTGGGGGGGGGGGGGGGGCGCAAAAAGTTTTCTTCTTCCTAGGGGGGGCTTAACAGAAAATAATTGAGAAGCACTGATCTATTCATTAGCCGTACACAAGCACTCGTCTCACCCCTGAGCCGGACGAGTCCTGAGAAAATCATGTCGATGGGTCGAACGAAAGGGAGAGAATAACGATGGAATAATGAAAATCAGACAAAAATAGTGTGATTTCAGACTTTCACACTAATGAGCAGGCCTAATTCTAAAATAATTAAACTTGAGAGTACAAAGGTAATTAACGACTATGCAACGCAGAGCTCAGTGCGCGAGAATGTGTGTAGGCATCAAATTCAAAATCTGTTTGATAAAGTTTGATTTAAGGAACGTCTCTCAAATAAATAAAGGATAAATATTATTATTAGATTACAAATTTAGGTCGTATTTTATAATAAAAAAACGTTCAGGTTCTGTTATGGTTCTATTGCTTCGTGTCTGTGCGTAAGCTCTACTCACGTTCTGAAACTTCCTATAGGGCACGAACTGCACGATGTCCCGCACGGCGGGCTCTCCCGACGGAGACTTCAGTCGTCCGTCGTCGCCGTCCAGGATCTCCATGTCGCTGAAGTCGGCTCCGCCCACTCCCACGATGATGATGGACATGGGTAAATGGGACGCGGCGACGATGGCGGCTCGGGTCTGATCCATGTCGGTGATCACGCCGTCAGTGATGATGAGCAGCACAAAGTATTGCTGTCTCACAAAAAACACACAATAAATAAACTAATTAATTAACAAGTATATATATATATATATATATACACACACACACAAGATTTGTCAGCATTGTGCAGTATGTTTGTAGAAACATTTAGAACGTTTTAACAATACAGTGTACGAGGTAAAAATGTGGGCGTGGCCAGGTAATAGGGTGTCTATAAGCCATGGTCACAGTTTCGATTTTGATCGCCACTGATATCGCAAACTGTTTAGTAAATGGGACAAAATGGGCGTGGCTGAATGAGTGATGGTGCAGATATATATATATACACATCTCAAGCCGGGGGGAGGGGGGGGTTGTCACCTCAACAGAACAGATGATTCAGAGTTGGAATGGCGTTGATCTCTCAAACTGCAGAGAATTGAATGGAAGTGAATGGGACCAAAAATGGGCGTGGCCATTGGCATGGAGGTGCGCAATCAGTCTGTGGTTTTAGCTGGTGGGTGTGTCTGCATATCATTCGGGACAGGGCGAGTTTCGTGTCTGTAGCTCCAAAACCGAGATACACCATTTTAAAGATCAGATTTTTCCCATAGGAAATTCATTCATTCATTCATTCATTATCTCCCGCTTTATCCTCTATTAGGGTCGCGGTGGGGTTCCCCATGCCCATCCAGGGGAGAACGTCTCGGGCGCTGGGCAGATACACCCAGGACAGGGCGCCAATCCATCGCTGGGCACACACTCTCTCACACAGACACACTCTATATGGCGCAATTTGGAGAATTCAATTGACCTTGATCCATGTTTTTGGACTGTGGGAGGAAACCGGAGAACCCGGAGGAAACCCACGCGGACACGGGGAGAACATGGAAACGCCACCCAGATGGGGATTCGTACCGGGAATCCCTAGCGCTGAGAGGCGAACGTGCTGACCACTATGCCACCGTGCCGCCCCCATAGGAAATGAATTGAGCTAATTTTAAAGAGTAATCAGGAGTGAAAGACGAGTGCGATCACTCGGTGATGTTATAAGAACGGTCTGGCTGCAGCCATCTCTGACTCCAGCAAATTTCATTTTTGTAGCTGAAAACTTGGCAGAGTTACGGTTCAAAAGAGAGTTCAAACATCACCGTGATGCAATGCAAAGTGAATAGGAATTTCCGTTCAGAAAAAACGGGAATATCTCGGGAACGGTTTGACCGATTCTTAAGCTGTATACAAGCACTACTCTACCCAATGAGCCGGAGGTGTGTTGCGAAAAATTATGTTGACAGCTTGAAAATTGCAGGAGAAGAAAGAAAGACAAAAAAGGTGGAATGATAAAACTAGGGCTGTATTCAACTAAGGTTTTTCATAGTCGAATCTGATTCGTCAGATTTTCCCTATAGTCGACTGATAGTCGAATCAGTTAAAATTTCACCACAAGATGGCGCTATAAGCGTGTTTTTTTAAAGATTTTTTTTTTTAATATTTTACATGTTTTTCTAGAGCACCGTAAATGGGTTAAAGCGCACACATCATTAAAAAAAATATTAACAGAAATTAGGATGTGTGACAATCACCTGCGGCAGCTGTCCCTCGTTTGCTTTCTGATTATCTCACTTGGGTGATTGGTTGGGTTAGTGCACGTCTTTAATTTGTGGATACCTTACCCGATGTTGTTTTGTTCGTTTACTTTGTTCTGTTGGTGCTTCGGCACCACTTTTTTAATAAATTCTAGTTTTGGTTTTTATCCCGGTGTTTCAGTTTTTCTCCATCAGAATTTCTGCCACGGTGTGTTATTGTGCATTTGTTCCGCGCAGGTCGCACTCGTGGGAGCGTCTCCCTCTGTTTAGACCGGCTGACGCTGTGGCTTACGCGTAGCCGGATCCCGGGAGATGCTCATTATGCGCGAGCGGCGTTCGCGATTTCCCCGCGGAGCCGCTCATCTCCGGGGAAAGACGGACATTTGTGACAGGATGATTTTATTTGACAAAAGGCTATATATATAACGAAAACAAAGACATTTCATGTAAAAACTAATGCTTAGCAGCAGCCATGGGCACCCCCATGTGATCAAAATGGTACATTCGACTATGAGGTTCATAGTCGACTACGGTTCTCCGAATCGAATCGTCGAATCAGCGAATATTGCAACTCACCCCTAGATAAAACTATGAAAATAGTGTGAGCGCCAAGGTAATAAGGTAAAGAAGGTAATAGGGTGACTACAGTGGATATAAAAAGTCTACACACCCCTGTTCAAATGCCAAGTTTTTGTGATGTAAAAAAATTACAGTAAGACAAATAATTTCACAACTTTTTCCACCTTTAATGTGACCTATAACCTGTACAATGCAATTGAAAAACAAACAGAAACCTTTCAGGGAGGTGATGTAAAAATAAACAACTGAGATAATGTGGTTGCATAAGTGTGCACACCCTTTTATAACTGGGGGTGTGGCTGTGTTCAGATTTAACCAATTACATTCAAACTCATGTTATATTGGAGTCAGCACACACCTGTCACCAATTAAAGTGCCTCTGATCAACCCCAAATAAAGTTCCGCTGTTCTAGTAGACTTGTCCTGACATTTTTGTAGCCACATCTTCCAGCACAAGCCATGGTCCGCAAAGAACTGCCAGAGCATCAGAGGGATCTCATTATTCAAAGATATCAGTCAGGTGAAGGCTACAAAAGAATTTCCAAGTCATTAAATATACCATGGAACACAGTGAAGACTGTCATTATCAAGTGGAGAAAACATGGCACAACAGTGACATTACCAAGAACAGGACGTCCGTCCAAAATAGATGATGAGACAAGAAGAAAACTGGTCAGGGAGGCTGCCAAGAGGCCGACAGCAACACTGAAGGAGCTGCAAGAATTTCTGGCAAGTACTGGCTGTGCAGTACATGTGACCACAATCTCCCGTCTTCTTCATATGTCTGGGCTATGGGGTGGGGTGGCAAGACGGAAGCCTTATCTTTCAAGGCTTAATTTTGCAAAAAGACATCTGAAATCTCCCAAACGCATGTGGGGAAAATGTGTTATGGTCTGATGAAACCAAGGTTGAACTTTTTGGACATAATTCCAAAAGGTATATTTGGCGCAAAAACAACACTGCTCATCACCAAAAGAACACCATACCTACAGTGAAGCATGGTGGTGGCAGCATCATGCTTTGGGGCTGTTTTTCTTCAGCTGGAACTGGGGCCTTAGTCAGGGTGGACAGAATTATGAACAGTTCCAAATACCAGTCAGTGTTGGCACAAAACCTTCGGCCTTCTGTTAGAAAGCTGAAGATGAAGAGGAACTTCATCTTTCAGCACGACAATGACCCAAAGCACACATCTAAATCAACAAAAGAATGGCTTCACCGGAATAAGATTAAGGCTTCGGAATGGCCCCGCCAGAGTCCAGACCTGAATCCCATCGAACATCTGTGGGGTGATCTGAAGAGGGCTGTGCACAGGAGATGCCCTTGCAATCCGTCAGATTTGGAGCGGTTTTGCAAAGAAGAGTGGGCAAATATTGCCACATCAAGATGTGCCACACTGATAGGCTCCTACCCAAAAAGACTGAGTGCTGTAATGAAAGCCAAAGGTGCTGCAACAAAGTATTAGTTTAAGGGTGTGCATATTTATGCAACCAGGTTATTTTAAGTTTTTTATTTTATATTTTTCCGCTGTAAAGGTTTCTGTTTGTTTTTCAATTGCATTGTACAGGTTATAGCTCACATTAAAGGTGGAAAAAGTTGTGAAATTATTTGTCTTGCTGTCATTTTTTTACATCACGAAAACATGGCATTTGAACAGGGGTGTGGAGAATTTTTATATCCACTGTATCTATAAACCATGGTCACAGTTTCAATTTGGAACAGCACTGATATCAGCAAACTATTTTAAAAATACTGCAAGTAAATGGGACCAAAACTTTGCATGGCTGAGTGAGTGAGGGCGCGGAGATATATACATAAAATAAGAAGTTAAGTGTACTTGTTAAGTATATGCGGAAAAAAATAATTTCAGTGCTACAAATGGGCAACTAATGCGGGAAGGAACAGGACGCACTGCGTAATGATACAATAAACCGTAATAAAAAGTGTTATAATAAAGAAATGAGATGCTGTAACTCGCTGATACTCACAGACGCCACCTGCTGCTGAAGCGCCTGCTGAGCGAAGGCGCTGACGTGTTTGATGATGGGAGAAAAATTTGTGGGTCCGTACAGTTTGACCTGCGGCAGACACTTCCTGTAAGCCTCCACCATGCCCTCCACACCTGCAGACGCAGAACCACACGACAGCATCTACACAACAGCTCCAAAAACGGGGTTCCGCCCCGTGACGCACACTAACGACTCATTCATTCATTCATTATCTCCCGCTTTATCCTCTATTAGGGTCGCGGGGGGTTCCCCATGCCCATCCAGGGGAGAACGTCTTGGGCGCTGGGCAGATAGACCCAGGACAGGGGGGCAATCTATCATTGGGCACACACTCACTCACACAGACACACTCTATAGGGGGCAATTTGGAGAACTCAATTGACTTAATCCATGTTTTTGGACTGTGGGAGGAAACCGGAGAACCTGGAGGAAACCCACGCGGACACGGGGAGAACATGGAAACTCCACCCGGATGGGGATTCGAACCGGGAAACGAACGACTTATTCATCCATTATCTTCCGCTTTATCCTCTATTAGGGTCGCGGGGGGGGGGGGGAGGGGTTCCCCATGCCCATCCAGGGGAGAACGTCTCGGGCGCTGGGCAGATACACCCAGGACAGGGCACCAATCCATCGCTGGGCACACACTCACTCACACAGACACACTCTATATGGGGCAATTTGGAGAACTCAATTGACTTGATCCATGTTTTTGGACTGTGGGAGGACACCGGAGAACCCAGAAGAAACCCACGCAGACACAGGGAGGACAGGGAAACTCCACCCAGATGGGGAATCGAACCGGGAATCGAACGACTTAATTAAACTAAATAAAATGAAATGTATTAATACTGTGCTTAAAATAAATAAATATTATAATTATTAACAGTCTTCAAAAGACTCGACTATTATTCCGTTAAAAGTTAACGACACGATTTAACAACGATTTAATTAAAAATGAACGATGACTCACCAGCGCAAAATGGATTGGATGGATTGAAGTTGAGCGGGAACTCGTGAGATACCTGCAACATCGCAGATTCCACACTTAGCATTATTTTATTACAAAAACAAATAAAAAAAATAAGTCGTAAAATACGATTCTGTAACGTACCTGCCAATTAGGAGGAATCTGAGCCCCGAATCCAAATGCAGGAAACATTTTGTCACTTTAAGAAACAAATTGTATTCATTAATAAACTCCTGTGTTATAAAGTTTGAGTCTGTAGTTATGAAGTGGAATTGGTCGTGGTAGCGAAAAAAGGTTTGGGGGTTCAAATCCCAAGTCCACTGAGGTTATTATTGTAAATAAATCACGGGAAATTTCACATAATTTATTCACAATAACACACAACCTTGAGGGTCTTATTGCTTTTATAAAACTATAATAAAAAACTATAATAATAGTTTATAGTATAATAATAATAATAAACTATAATAATTATAATAGTATAATAAGTACACTATAATAAAAAAAAACAAGCTTTGATTCTCAAATGCGTTTATTAGAAAGCAAAATCGTTAATAATCTGGTCCTCTGCCACGTAATCTAATCCAGTTTTTAGCGTGAACGCTGAGTAACACGTTTCTGATTTAGGCAGCACGGTGGCTTAGTGTTTAGCATGTTCTCCTCTCAGCACTAGGGATTCCCGGTTCGAATCCCCATCTGGATGGAGTTTCCGTGTTCTCCCCGTGTCCGTGTGGGTTTCCCCCGGGTTCTCCGGTTTCCTCCCACAGTCCAAAAACATGGATCAAGGTCCATTGAATTCTCCAAATTGCCCCATATAGAGTGTCTGTGTGAGTGAGTGTGTGCCCAGTGATAGATTGGCGTCCTGTCCTGGGTCTATCTGCCCAGCGCCCGAAACGTTCTCCCCTGAAAGGGCATGGGAAACCCCCCGCGACCCTAGTAGAGGATAAAGCAGAAGATAATGGATGGATGGATGTTTCTGTTTTTTCTAAAAATCAATCAATCTCTGCCATCTAGTGGGCAAATTACAGAATGCACTTTATCAAAAAATGTAGGGAAAATAATATCGATCAGTCATCGATATGAATGTGAGGCGCTCAGAGCTGTGTGTTATTGTTAACGATGCCACGGCTCAGCCAATCAGATTTAAGGACTGGAACATTTAATTACAGAAAAATATTACATACAACTTTTATATAGTTTCCAAAATTCTGGACATTTTGGAAGAAGGTGAGTGTTATCATCATCAAATCTAATAATATTAATAAGGTTGATCAGTCAAGTATTAAGGTCTCATCATAGAACTGACACCACATTAGTTAAAGTAGTTAATTATTTATTTAATTAGGACTTAGGCTAGCATATGGGACTGTAAATTATTTTGTTTTGCTGTATGGACTATAAAACATCACTAGATCTGTACGCAGTGCTTTAAATGCCACGTGGAAATAATAAATATTGTTATCTATTCAAAATTAAAAGTATGATGTACCACAAGGAATAGTCATGAGACCAATTCAGTTTGCTCTATATATGCTCCCATTAGTATTAATTAGTTGCAAAAATGGAATGCGTTATTAGTTATATGCTCATGTAGCTAATACAAAGCCTTTAAGCCTAACGAGGTTAACTCAATTAGTGATCTTAAAATGAGCTTAACGCTGTTAATGTAACTGCACATTTAACACCAAGACAAACACCGTAACACGGAAAACAAAAGATTTTTGGTTTACACCAAGTCTTGAGGTGTGCTGCCTCACCTGTCATAATCCTGGACCACCAGACCGACGGACCAGATGGCAGACAGATACTCATTGACCCCGTTGGGGTGGATGTAGTGCAGGGAATCTGGATGTTTTGGGTCGCCGTTCGACCCAGTGAAGTCCACCCCCACCTGCAGGAGAATGACGGACATGGCATTCAGCTTCAGCTACAATTTTCACATTTATTGTTTTGAATGGAGCACTTTTTGGTGTTAAACTGCAAAAAAAAAATTCTTTAAATAAGTGGAACAAATCTTGTTTTAGACTTCAGTTGATTTCTAAGTACGATCAGGACTATTTTTTTAATAATAATATTTCATATCCATTCAGTCATCTAGCAGATGCCTTTATCCAAAGCACCTTACAAATGAGAGAACACCACGGACCGTAGTTAAGGAGAATCCAGTTACACTGTAGAATTATCAAACCTGATCATTATTGAACCTGACCTTTATTTTGACATAGATTTTTAAAAATGATTTATTTAATTAAAAATTAGGGTGGAATATGGCACTATAAATGGGGAGGATAAAGGTAGCTCAGTGGTTAGGGTGTTGGGCTATCAATCTGAAGGTTGGCAGTTCAAATCCCAGGTTCACTAAAGTTACCAGTGTGGGTCCTTGAGCAAGACCCTTAACCCTCATTGCTCCAGGGATGTTGTGATTAACCCTGTGCTCACCTTGTAAGTCACTTTGGATAAAAGCGTCTGCTAAATGACCAAAATGTAAATGTAAATGATTTCATTTTGCTGAATGGATTATAAAACATCACTGGATCTATACGCAATGCTTTAAATGCCACGTGGAAATAATAAATATTGTTATCTATTCAAAATTAAACTATGGTGTACCACAAGGATCCATCATAAGACCCATTCAGTTTGCTCTATACAAGTTCCTATTAGTATTAAATAGTTGCAAAAATGGAAATGGTTTCCATGTTTATGGGAAAAAAACGAAATCTTAAAAAAAAAAAGTGGAACAAATCTTGTTTTTGACTTTTTCCATTTTTTTTCTTATTTTACAATAATATTTCATTACCATTTAGTCATCTAGCAGACACTTTTATCCAAAGCACCTTACAAATGAGAGAACACCATGAGTCTGTAATTAAGGAGAAACCAGCTACACCATAGAATCATCAAACCTGATCGTTATTGAACCTGACTTTTTACTTTTTTGACACAGACTTTTAAGAAACCTTAGCAAGATAACTTTATTCAGTCTAATGACAGATAATTTCACTTGATTGACGTTCATTTTTTCTTGATTTATGGTCATTTTTCTTATTTTTTGACATAGATATTTAAGAAACTTTAAGAAATCTAAGCAAGATAACTTTATTCAGTCTAATGACATAATTTCACTTAATTCGTGTAAATTTTTTCTTGATTTATGGTCATTTTTCTTATTTTTTGCTATAGATTATCTGCAATGCCTTATTTACAGAACAGAGACCACAAATCAGTATTTATACAACACAGACAAAATTTATGAAAAAATATAAATAAATAAAAAATGGAACAAAACATCACCCGGATCTCTTAAGGGTTAAACGTAGGGATTTATTTCTTTATTGGAGAGTTAACACCATTTTTGCGTTTGTTTTTTTATTTCAGTGCATTTATTTTTTCTTATGCCGTGGTTCATTTCATATTTCCATTTTTAGTTTATTAATTGCGAGGTGATTAGGGCTGTTCTAGTGTAAAGATTTCTTTGTGCATATTTATTTATAAGCTTATGTTATTAAAGCAGTGATTTAAAGCAGTGATTGGACAGTGATTTAATGTTCAGACCATTACAGCTTTGATCTGACCATTACAGCTTTGATCTGACTCATATTTATTCAGAAATGACGTTTTTAAAAGGTTTTCATATTAGGAATGTTATATTTCTGGACTTTATTAACATTTTAATGAGATTGAAGTACTAACATCACATTTACATTTGTAATATATGTATTATTATATTATATTCCATTTCTGCAACTATTTAATACTAATAGGAACTTGTATAGAGCAAATTGAATTGGTCTTACGACTGATCCTTGTGGTACACCATCGTTTAATTTTGAATAGATAACAATATTTATTATTTCCACGTGGCATTTAAAGCACTGCGTACAGATCCAGTGATGTTTTATAATCCATCCAGCAAAATTAAATCATTTACGTTACATTTGGTCATTTAGCTCAGGGGTTCTTAACCTTTTTGACCTCGGGGTCCAATTTGTTGAACACGAAGTGGCCCGAGGCCTGGTCAGTTATTACCGATGTCCTGATCAAAATTATAATTATTCTAAATCTTGGTTTAATTGTTTTGTACTTGCATTGTAATTCAATTAAATACACTAAAAGTAAAAATCCTGTCAAATAATCACAAGAAATGATTACGACAAAGATATTTTATATTAACTTTTCCATGAAAAGTATTTGAACAAATCCAATGGTCAGTCAACAGGCTTATCAACACAAAAATAACTTAACAAAAATAGACAAATTCAATAAATTAACTTACTGCCATAAAATGAATATGATCAAAATGTTCATGTAAATGTTTAAAAAACATGAAAATAAATTTGATAAAGTGCGACAGCATTAGTCCACACTCAACACACTGAGCTCGGGGCTCTACCTCGCTTCCTCCGTTCGCAAAACCATATATTAATAAAGTCTGTGTTGTAATTTCTAACAACTGTTGCCTTTTTTGATGCGTCACCTTCATTTTTGTCTTCCACTTTTCTCTTAAAACATGCTTCCATTTTCGGCAGTTAGCTAAGGTACTTCTTCTACGTTTTAAATAAGTTGTTAAACATCTGAGTGGCGCACTAGTGGTGAGAAAGTGTATTACACCTCATGAAAAATCAACGTGGTGCCGACGCCCTCTACGGCCCAAAGATAAAACTGTTCTTTTGAGGCCCTCAAGGTGGCGCTCGCGGCCCATGGGTTAAGAATCCCTGATTTAGCCGACACTTTTATCCAAAGCGCCTTACAAGGTGAGCACAGGGTTAAGCACAACACCCCTGGAGCAATGAGGGTTAAGGGTCTCGCTCAAGGACCCACATTGGTAACTTCAGTGGACCTGGGATTTGAACCCCCAACCTTCAGATTGATAGCCCAACGCTCTAACCACTGAGGTACCGCGCCCGTTAGTACTTACCGTAAAGTTGATCTGGCAGCCACCCATGATGTAATCCAGGAACGTGTACTGCTTCACGATCTGAGACAAACGAGAGCGGCATCAGCGCACTGATCCGACGCGAGGAAACCAAACGCAGTGGAGCGCCACCATACCTGACACAGCTTCACACTCACAACACCAGAGTTCTTATAGTTCTTCTTTTTCTGCTTTTTCTTTTGGTTTATACAGTCGAACTCGGCCTGCAGATCCAAACAAAAAAAAACAACATAACGTACAACTTAAAAAAAAAAAAATACAATGAATCACAGCTACACATAAATATCTCCATCCATCCTTTATCCGCTTTATCCTCTACTAAGGTCATGGGGGTGGGGGGGGTGGGGGGGGGTGGGGGGGGGGTTCCCCATGCCCATCCAGGGGAGAACGTTTCAGGCGCTGGGCAGATACCCCCAGGACAGGGTGCCAATCTATCACTGGGCACACACTCACTCACAAAGACACACTCAATATGGGGCAATTTGGAGAATCCAATTGACCTTGATCCATGTTTTTGGACTGTGGGAGGAAACGGATGCAGACATGGGGAGAACATGCAAACTCCACCCATATTGGGATTGGAACCGGGAATCCCTAGCGCTGAGAGGAGAACATGCTAAACCACTAAGCCATTGTGCCACCCATTCAGATAAATATCTCCTACAATAAAAATGAACTGTAAGTAATTGGGGGCGGCACGGTGGCTTAGTGCTTTAGCATGTTCTCCTCTCAGCACTAGGGATTAGCGGTTCGAATCCCCATCGGGGTGGAGTTTGCATGTTCTCCCCGTGTCCGCGTGGGTTTCCTCCGGGTTCTCCGGTTTCCTCCCACAGTCCAAAAACATGGATTCAAGGTCGATTGAATTCTCCAAATTGCCCCATATAGAGTGTGTGAGTGAGTGAGTGTGTGCCCAGCGATGGATTGGTGTCCTGTCCTGGGTGTATCTGCCCAGCGACCGAAACGTTCTCCCCTGGATGGGCATGGGGAACCCCCCCGCGTGCGACCCTAATAGAGGATAAAGCGGAAGATAATGGATGGATGGATATACATCAGGCTTCATTAACCCCGCCCACACTCGTATAAACACTTTCTAAATGCTTAAACAAAATTTAATAACATATAGAGCGCAATATGGTGTGATGCAGTGAAGCCGAGAAGTGATCCGCGATATGTTCCGTATGCTGCAGAGGAGAACCCTGGGTTCAATAAAATAATCTGTAATATAGTATAACCTGCTTACCGGAGACACACGGGACGCCTCCTGCAGACGCTTCATATTCGTTTCAAAAATCCCAATGAGATCATGTGACCCATCGTTGTCATAATCATAACACTCCACCTGCACAGAAAGCAAAGCTATTAAGGTCATACGTTAATACATGAACCTTTATTGATTGTGTGTGTATATATATATATATATATATATATATATATATATATATGGCGGCACGGTGGCTTAGTGGTTTTGCATGTTCTCCTCTCAGCGCTTGGGATTCCCGGTTCGAATCCCCATCTGGGTGGAGTTTCCATGTTCTCCCCGTGTCCGCGTGGGTTTCCTCCGGGTTCTCCGGTTTCCTCCCACAGTCCAAAAACATGGATCAAGGTAATTGAGTTCTCCAAATTGCCCCATATAGAGTGAGAGTTAGAGCGTGTGTGTGTCCAGTGATAGATTGCCCCCCGTCCTGGGTGTATCTGCCCAGCCCCCGAAACATTCTCCCCTGGATGTGCATGGGGAACCCCAAAGCGGAAGATAATGGATGGAAATTTGTCAAAATTTAGCATGTTCTCCTCTCAGCACTAGGGATTCCCGGTTCGAATCCCAATCTGGGTGGAGTTTCCATGTTCTCCCCGTGTCCACGTGGGTTTCCTCCGGGTTCTCCGGTTTCCTCCCACCTTCCAAAAACATGGATCAAGGCCAATTGAGTTCTCCAAATTGCCCCATATAGAGTGTGTCTGTGTGAGTGAGTGTGTGCCCAGCGATAGGTTGGCGCCCTGTCCTGGGTGTATCTGCCCAGCGCCCGAAACGTACTCCCCTGGATGGGCATGGGGAACCCCCCCCCCCCAACCACGACCCTAATAGAGGATAAAGCGGCAGATAATGAATGAATGAATGTTTGTGTGTATATATATATATATATATATATATATATATATATATATATACACACACATACATACAAACACTATATACAGTGGTGTGTTTGCCCCCTTCCTCATTTCCTGTTTTTTTGCATGTTTGTCACATCCATTGGGCTTCATCCAAACGCTTGTTTGCAGTTGTTGCTGCTAAGGGTGGCCCAACCAGTTATTAGGTTTAGGGGGGCAATCACTTTTTCACACAGGGCCATGATGGTTTGGATTTTTTTCTCCTTTAATAATAAACACCTTCATTTTCAAACTGCATTTTGTGTTTACTTGCGTTGTCCTTGACTATTGTTTAAATTGGTTTGATGTTCCGAAACACTTAAGTGTGACAAACATGCAAAAAAAACAGGAAATGAGGAAGGGGGCAAACACTTTTTCACACCACTGTATATTAATAAAAGCCCATTTTTTATGTTATTTTCTTCATAACACACATGTAGGAATTAGTTCTCGCTCTGCCAGCTGCCGTCACATCCGAAAATTTGTACATATGAAGCTCAATACAGTAAGAATTGTTCTGTATTAATAAATAAAGATTCTACCTTGATGGGTTTCTCCAAATCGCCACCGCAGAGCGACTGCAGAGGAATTGTGAAAGGTTTCCAACAAGGGTTCAGGTTGTTTTTCACGACCTTTAAAAGAACCAGCGTTGATTAGTAAACCTTTATTACGGTTAAAGACTCAAGCAGCTACTGTACATATAACGTACCTCTGTTCTGTGGGCAAGCTGCCATCCTGAGTCCATCTGCCTGTAGAATTCCAAATAGGGGTCGGACTTCCCGAAGAAATCCTGCCATCATTATACATATACAAAAAATAAATAAAAAACATTAAACCAAAAAGAACAGTTTCGTGAATAAAGTGAATGCTGTTTGTTGACAAAAAATGGAAATTATGGAAATAATTATGGGTGGCTTAGTGGTTTAGCATGTTCTCCTCTCAGCACTAGGGATTCCCGGTTCGAATCCCCATCTGGGTGGAGTTTCCATGTTCTCCCCGTGTCCGCGTGGGTTTCCTCCGGGTTCTCCGGTTTCCTCCCACAGTCCAAAAACATGGATCAAGGTCAATTGAATTCTCCAAATTGCCCCATATAGAGTGTGTCTGTGTGAGTGAGTGTGTGACCAAGGATAGATTGCCCCCCTGTCCTGGGTGTATCTGCTCAGCGCCTGAAACGTTCTCCCCTGGGTGGGCATGGGGAACCCCCCCACGACCCTAATAGAGGATAAAGCAGAAGATAATGGTTTGATGGATCGATGGATGTAAATAATTATAGAAACAGAGTGATCGAGAGAGGAGAAAAAATAAATAAATAAATAAAATAAAAAGAGGGCGGCACGGTGGCTTAGTGGTTTAGCATGTTCTCCTCTCAGCACTAGGGATTCCCAGTTCGAATCCCAATCTGGGTGGAGTTTCCATGTTCTCCCCGTGTCCGCGTGGGTTTCCTCCGGGTTCTCCGGTTTCCACCCACAGTCCAAAAACATGGATCAAGTCAATTGAATTCTCAAAAATTGGCCCATATAGAGTGTGTCTGTGTGAGTGAGTGTGTGTCCAGAGATGGATTGGTGTCCTGTCCTGGGTGTATCTGCCCAGCGCCCGAGACGTTCTCCCCTGGTTGGGCATGGGGAACCCCACCGCGACCCTAATAGAGGATAAAGCGGAAGATAATGAATGAATGAATGAATGAATGAAAAAAATAGAAAGAAAAAAAGTGGGCGTGGCCGGGTAATAGGATGTGGTTAGAGTGAGGAGGACGAATGCAATATTTAAAGAGTAATAAAAAGTTCACAGAAAGTGCAATCTGTCTGTGGTTGGAGTCACTCGGGACGTGACGAGTTTCCTGTGTGTAGCTTCGAAACTGACCGAGTTTCTCCATTTTAAAACATCAGATTTTGCCCAAAGGAAATGAATTAAGCTCATTTCAAAGGGTAATCAGGAGTGGAAGAAGAGTGCGATCAATCTGCGATTTCACAACATCTACAGGCATCTCCGACTCGAGTCAATATCCTGTTTGTAGCGCAAAAATTGATAACAAGAATTTGAAAATCTGATTTTTCCCCATAGGAAATGAACTAAGCCAACTTTGAAGAGTGATTACGAGATTACAGAAACTGCGATCCCACTACGATTTTACAAAACCACTGTTGCTGAAGCCTTCTCCGACTCACGCGAATTTCATTTTTGTAGCTCAAAAATTTATTACAAGAATTTGAAAATCAGATTTTTCCCCATAGGAAATGAACTAAGCCAACTTTGAAGAGTGATTACGAGATTACAGAAACTGCGATCCCGCTACGATTTTACAAAACCACTGTTGCTGAAGCCTTCTCCGACTCACGCGAATTTCATTTTTGTAGCTCAAAAATTTATTACAAGAATTTGAAAATCAGATTTTTCCCCATAGGAAATGAACTAAGCCAACTTTGAAGAGTGATTACGAGATTACAGAAACTGCGATCCCGCTACGATTTTACAAAACCACTGTTGCTGAAGCCTTCTCCGACTCACGCGAATTTCGTTTTTGTAGATCGAAAATTTATTACAAGAATTTGAAAATCAGATTTTTCCCGATAGGAAATGAACTAAGCCAACTTTGAAGAGTGATTATGAGATTACAGAAACTGCGATCCCACTACAATTTTACAAAACCACTGTTGCTGAAGCCTTCTCCGACTCACGCGAATTTCGTTTTTGTAGATCGAAAATCGGTCGAGTTATGGGAGAGCAAACGTCGCCGTGATGCAAAGTAAATGGAAATTTTGGCTCTCAGGAAAATAGGAATCTCAGGAAGGGTTGGTCCGATTTTTTTTAGCTCTATTCGAGAAGCGTCTCACCGATGAGACAGAAATCTTGTAGCTAACTCAAAAACTGGGGGAGAAGAAAGGAAAACAACAACGGTGGAGTAATAAAAATAACAATGTGTACATCAACCACACTAACAACCTGAGGCCAGAGTCACCAAAATACAGCATTATAAACAAAAGATGTGAAACGGGTTCCACACTCACGGTGGACGTTCTACCGAACGTAATCCAGAGAACTGACGTGACCCATGAAGCTAACAGTTCTAACTTCCTGAGATAATCCCTTTAAATTTTAATTAATTAAGAACGTTTTCTGGAGGCTTCCGCACAGACAGAACACAACACAACACTGATTAGAATTCCATGTAGAGATTAATGATGTGAACATTTCAACATCGCAAGAACACAGGTTCATGTCTACGTTCCACTCAGCCTGGAACGTAGACATAAAACCTCCGACCATTTTCCAAATTGAAGTTTAATACATATACAAATCTCCATCCATCCATTATCTTCAGCTTTATCCTCTATTAGGGTCGCGGGGGGGTTCCTCATCCCCATCCAGGGGAGAACGTTTCGGGCGCTGGGCAGATACACCCAGGACAGGACGCCAATCTATCGCTGGGCACACACTCACTCACACAGACACACTCTATATGGGGCAATTTGGAGAACTCAATTGGCCTTGATCCATGTTTTTGGAAGGTGGGAGGAAACCGGAGAACCCGGAGGAAACCCACGCAGACACGGGGAGAACATGGAAACTCCACCCAGATTGGGATTCGTACCAGGAAACCCTAGTGCTGAGAGGAGAACATGCTAAATATTGACAAATTTCCATCCATTATCTTCCGCTTTGGGGTTCCCCATGCCCATCCAGGGGAGAATGTTTCGGGGGCTGGGCAGATACACCCAGGACGGGGGGCAATCTATCACTGGACACACACACTCTCTCACTCTATATGGGGCAATTTGGAGAACTCAATTGACCTTGCTCCATGTTTTTGGACTGTGGGAGGAAACCGGAGAACCCGGAGGAAACCCACGTGGAAACGGGGAGAACATGCAAACTCCACCCAGATTGGATTGGAACTGGGAATCCCCAGCACTAACAGGAGAACATGCTAAATATTTACAAATTTCCATACATTATCTTCCGCTTTATCCCCCATTAGGGTCGCGGGGGGGTTCCCCATGTCCATCCAGGGGAGAACGTCTCGGGCACTGGGCAGATAGACCCAGGGCAGGGGGGCAATCTATCCCTGGGCACACACACTCAATCACACAGACACACTCTATACGGGGCAATTTGGAGAACTCAATTGACCTTGGTCCATGTTTTTGGACTGTGGGAGGAAACCGGAGAACCTGGTGGAAACCCACGCAGACAGGGGGAGAACATGGGAACTCCACCCAGATGGGGATTCGAACTGGGAATCTCTAGTGCTGAGAGGAGAACATGCTAAACATTTACAAATTTACCGAATAAAAATGTTTTAACTCACCTTATTATCCAATTTTCTGGCTTCTACTTCAAAGTTGGCCACCCTGTTATCCTTCACTTCCTCAGCGCTGATCTGAAAGACGTTACGGTCAGGAAATAAAGGAATAAACATGTTTTTTTAAAATAAAAATAAAAAGTTTTTAAAATAAACGTTATGCTTGCTACACACTCATGGATCATTTTCAAATTATAAATAGAATTATTAATAAATATAGCTACATCAAGCTTAATTCAACACTTCTAACAGCTAATAATATTTTTTAATGTTGTTACTATGTCCAGGTGTGTTCTGTTTATCGATTCTATAATAAAAAGACATTTATTACACACACACACATTTCTATACTAAATATTTATAAACAAATTTAAGTTTTTAAGCTTTTTTAAGAAAAACAGGGTTGTTTTTACTGTGATGGTTCCTTTTCCCGCTGGCTTTTTGTTCTTCAGGATCAAAGGTCTGGTGAGGGTTCCGCTTGACACGATCTGTTACAACAAGAAACAATGACACTGTAACCCCGGCGCAGTGCAGTAAGGGAAAACACCCGACTTTTGGATCACCTCATTATTTTAAGACCTCATTACTTTTTCACTAAAATGTTAAATGTTTGGGGTGAATTTTGTTACAAAATCATCCAAGTTCAAGTTCAAGTTCAAGTTAGTTATTTATGTCACTCTTTTTACAACAGTACATCGTCACAAAGCAGCTTTACAGAATGAAAAGCCTTTAAACCCCCAAAGAGCGAGCCGAAGCGACAGCGGCAAGACAAAACTCCCTTTTATGTTGTTATTTAAGGAAGAAACCTTGTGAGGACCAAGACTCAGTGGGGGGCTCATCCTCCTTGAGCGGCCAGGCAGCAACAACAATGTAGGACACTAATGTACAGATATTAAACAAATGGAAAAACTAACAACTGAAAACTATATGTGAGTCCATTAGGGGGCGTCCTGCAGGACCGCCAGTCCAATTAATATTTACATTTACATTTAGTCATTTAGTAGACGCTTTTATCCAAAGCGACTTACAAATGAGAACACCACAAGTCAGAAGCCATGGAGAAAACCAACTATACTGTAAGTTCATCAAACCTGATTGTTATTCGAAGCTGCGCCCCCCCCCCCTTTTTTTTTTTTTATTATTATTTTTTTTTTTTATAACAGGTATTTGTTAAATAGATGCGTCTTAAGTAGTTTCTTAAAACTGTTTAGTGATTCTGCCTTACGGACAGAGTTGGGAAGATCGTTCCACCATTTTGCAGTGGTGAACGCCACGGAATGAGAATCAGCTCCTTGGTGAGGTGGAATCGCCAGGCGGCAATCCTCACTGGAGCGAAGTGAACGAGTCGGAGTGTATTTTGAAAAGATAGAGTGAAGGTAAGAGGGGGAAGATCCAGAAATGGTTCTGTATGCCAGAGTCAGCGACTTGTACTGAATGCAGCAGCTACAGGAAGCCAATGGAGGGAAGTGAGTAATGGAGTGACGTGAGTTCGCTTGGGGGTTAAACACGAGTCGGGCTGCAGAGTTTTGAATCAGTTGAAGAGGTCTGATGGTGGAAGTTGGGATACCGGCAAGAAGTGCATTACAATAATCAAGCCGGGATAGGACTAGGGCTTGAACAAGCAGTTGGGTAGCATGTTCAGTCAGAAAGGGTCTGATCTTCCTTATGTTATAAAGAAGGAATCTACAAGAACGGGCGGTTTTGATCACATGATCAGAGAGTTTAAGGTGGGAGTCTATTGTGAACCCAAGGTTCCGGACCGAATCAGTTGGGGAGATTGTGGAGCCATCGGTTTGGAAGGTCAGGTTGTGATGGATTGAGGGTTTAGCTGGGATGATGAGAAGTTTAATTTGAGATGACGGGCCTTCATCCAGACAGATATGTCGGAGAGGCGGGCAGATACCCGATTTGAGATGGTGGTGTCATCAGGGGCAAAAGACAGATGAAGTTGAGTGTCATCAGCATAGCAGTGGTAAGAGAAACCATGCGCCTGGATGACTGTGCTCAGTGATGTCATAATATTCAGGTTCCATCCATCCATTATCTTCCTCTTTATCCTATATTAGGGTCGCGGGGGCTTTTCCCCATGCCCATCCAGGGGAGAACGTTTCGGGCGCTGGGCAGATACACCCAGGACAGGGGGGCAATATATCACTGAACACACACTCACTCACACAGACACACTCTATATGGGGCAATTTGGAGAACTCAATTGACTTGATCCATGGTTTTGGACTGTGGGAGGAAACCGGAGAACCCGGAAGAAACCCACATGGACACGCGTAGAACATGGAAACTCCAACAAGATGGGGATTCGAAATGGGGATCCCTAGCGCTGAGAGGCGAACATGCTAACCACTAAGCCACCGTGCCGCCCGTTACATAATCATAAGTTACCAAAATGACTTTTTTGGTAACGGTTGCGGTGGGGGTAACGATCGCGAGGAGAGGGATCCCCATGTCCATCCGGGGTGAACGTGTCGGGCGCTGGGCAGATACACCCAGGCCAGGGGGGCAATCTATCACTGGACACACACTCACTCACACAAACGGGGCAATTTGGAGAATTTAATTGACTTGACCCTAAGCTCCCTGACTGACTCAGCTAATATTCCAACTTTCCGTGGAGTTACACGGCTGAAATTTGGCAGGTTCATTCCTTTCAGCTTACTGACAAACGTTAATTTGGAATTCGACCCGTAACGGTCAGAATGGTTTGGTTTCTAACGAAAAACAAGGTTTGATTCACTAATGCGCTTGTTGAAAGCAAAATCGTTAATAATCTGCTCTATGGTGATGTAATCTAGTCTGTTTTTTAAAGTGAACGCTGATCGCTGAGTAACAGGATTACGGTTTCTCCCACAATTAAATACAAATAAATTATAGAACGCAGTTTATAAAAAGCATTGGGAATAATGTATTGTGTATCACGCATTGATACGGATGTGACACGCTCGGAGGTGTGTTATTGTTAATGATGTCATGGACTTCTGGATGACATCATTGCTTTAAAGATGGTTTTTACAAAGTGTTAAATGTTTGTGGTAAATTTTGCTACATAATCATAAGTTACCAAAATGACTTGATCCTAAGCGCCGACTCCCTGACTGACTCAGCACTAATGTTCCAACTTTCCGTGGAGTTACACGGCTGAAATTTGGCAGGTTCATTCCTTTCAGTAAGCTCTTCCGCGATGTAATCTAGTGAACGCTGATCGCTGAGTAACAGGATTACGGTTTCTCTAACAATTAAATAGTGGCTAAATTACAGAACGCAGTTCATAAAAAACATCGGGAATAATGTATTGTATATCAGGCATTGATAGGAACGTGACACGTTCGGAGGTGTGTGTTATTGTTAATGATGGTTAAATGGTTCAGCCAATCAGATTTAGGAACCCGTTTTACTGTGTATATGACCCTCACCTGACCAAGAGTACACTCCAACTCGCCAAGAAAGTCATCATCAGACAGGTCAACGGTTTTGTTGTCTATGTCGTAAATTCCAAAGCGCAGCTTCTGTACGATTTCAAAGTAGAAATCCACGAGAAACTTCTTAGCAAATTTTGGATTGAGGCAATTCTGAACCCTCTCGGAACGTCCCACCTGAGAGAAAAGAAAAAAAAGAGCACACATGGTCATTCTGATCCAACCGGACGTCGGAAAACCGAGGCGAGTCTGCAACCACTGACCTCGTACCACTGACCGCCCGTCGTGTTCATCTGCAGGACGCACAGCGGGTCCGACTTGGAGCCGATGTCCATGTCCAGGAGGTTTGCACAGGACACCGTAAGCTCCACTTTGCTCACGCACTGCGTCGCCATTCTGTTCAAAATAGAAACATTAACTCAGAGCTTTCACACTGCGGCAAAAAAGCATATCAGGCAGAATGGTGTCTTAGTGGTTTAGCATGTTCTCCTCTCAGCACTATGGATCACAGGTTCGAATCCCAATCTGGGTGGAGATTGCATGTTCTCCCCGTGTCCGCGTGGGTTTCCTCCGGGTTCTCCGGTTTCCTCCCACAGTCCAAAAACATGGATCAAGGTAATTGAGTTCTCCAAATTGCCCCATATAGAGTGTGTTTGTGCGAGTGAATGTGACCCAGTGATAGATTGGCGTCCTGTCCTGGGTGTATCTGCCCTACGCCTGAGACGTTCTCCCCTGGATGGACATGAGGAACCTCCCCCGCGCGACCCTAATAGAGGATAAAGCAGAAGATAATGAATGAATGGAGACTAGCAAATCTTTTATCATCTTAATTGTAATAAACAATCACTTCATTTTTAACCCATTCATTGTCCTCTATTAGGGTGGGGGGGGGGGTTCCCTCATGCCCATCCAGGGGAGAACGTTTCAAGTGCTGGGCAGATACACCCAGGACAGGACGCCAATCCATCGCTGGGCACACACTCACTCACACAGACACACTCTATATGGGGCAACTTGGAGAACTCAATTGACCTTGATCCATGTTTTTGGACTGTGGGAGGAAACCGGAGAACCCGGAGGAAACCCACGCGGACTCGGGGAGAACATGGAAACTCCACCCAGATTGGGATTCAAACCTGGATACCCTAGCGCTGAGAGGAGAACATGCTAAACACTAAACCACCCCATGTAACCCAATCTACAATTTAATTATTTTAAAAAAGTGTCATAGGGGCTTAGTAGTTGGCACGTTCAGCACTGGGGATTCCAGGTTCGAATCTTAATCTGGGTGGAGTTTGCATGTTCTCCCCATGTCCACCTGGGTTTCCTCCCACAGTCCAAAAACATGGATCAAGGTGAATTGAGTTCTCCAAATTGCCCCATATAGAGTGTGTCTGTGTGCATGAGTGTGTGTCCAGTGATAGATTGCCCCCCTGTCCTGGGTGTATCTGCCCAGCGCCCAAACAGTTACACTACGACCCTAATAGAGGATAAAACGGAAGATAATGGATGGAACAATGGAAATCAGACTATTGTTATGTGATTTTTATTATTCCAATGTTTTTGTCTCTCTTTCTTCTCTCACAATTTTCAAGCTTTTAAGTTTTGGGAGGACACCTCCGGCTCATGGGTGACACCTCTGTTTGTGTACAGCTAAGCTATGGGTTCCAACCTGTTTTTCCGAGTCAAAATTTCCATTCACTTTGCATAACAGAGAGTTTTGAACTCCGGCAACTCGGCCAATATTAAAGCTTCAAACACGAAATTCAATGAAGTCGGAGACGGCTGCGGCCAGAACGGTCTTGAGAATTAGTTTGTCTTCGTTCATAAAAAATTTTTTAGCTACAAAGATGAAATTGGCTTGAGTCGGAGACGGCTGCGGCCGGACCGTCTTGAGAATTAGTTTGTCTTCGTTCAGTCCGGATGACTCTTTAAATTCATCTTCGTTCATTTTCAGTGGAAATTTTTTTTTATTTAAAGTGGCGTAACTTGCTCAATTTTTTAGCTACAAAGATGAAATTGGCTTGAGTCGGAGACGGCTGCGGCTGGACCGTCTTGAGAAGTAGTTTGTCTTCATTCAGTCCGGATGACTCTTTAAATTCATCTTCGTTCATTTTCAGTGGAAATTTTTTTTTTATTTAAAGTGGCGTAACTTGCTCAATTTTTAGCTACAAAGATGAAATTCAATGAAGTCGGAGACGGCTGCAGCCAGACCGTCTTGAGAGTTAGTTTGTCTTCGTTCAGTCCGGATCACTCTTCACATTCAGCTACGTTCATGTTCTGTGGAATTTTTTTTTATTTAAAGTGGCGTAACTTGCTCAATTTTTTAGCTACAAAGATGAAATTGGCTTGAGTCGGAGACGGCTGCGGCCGGACCGTCTTGAGAATTAGTTTGTCTTCGTTCAGTCCTGATCACTCTTTACATTCAGCTTCGTTCATGTTCTGTGGAAAATTTTTTTTTTTTAAAGTGGCGTAACTTGCTCAATTTTTTAGCTACAAAGATGAAATTGGCTTGAGTCGGAGACGGCTGCGGCCGGACCGTCTTGAGAATTTGTTTGTCTTCGTTCAGTCCTGATCACTCTTTACATTCAGCTTCGTTCATGTTCAGTGGAAATTTTTTTTATATTTAAAGTGGCGTAACTTGCTCAATTTTTTAGCTACAAAGATGAAATTCAATGAAGTCGGAGACGGCTGCGGCCGGACCGTCTTGAGAATTAGTTTGTCTTCGTTCAGTCCTGATCACTCTTTACATTCAGCTTCGTTCATGTTCTGTGGAATTTTTTTTTATTTAAAGTGGCGTAACTTGCTAAATTTTTTAGCTACAAAGATTAAATTGGCTTGAGTCGGAGACGGCTGCGGCCGGACCGGTCTTGAGAATTAGTTTGTCTTCGTTCAGTCCGGATGACTCTTTAAATTCATCTTCGTTCATTTTCAGTGGAAACTTTTTTTATATTTAAAGTGGCGTAACTTGCTCAATTTTTAGCTACAAAGATGAAATTCAATGAAGTCGGAGACGGCTGCGGCCAGACCCGTCTTGAGAATTTGTTTGTCTTCGTTCAGTCCTGATCACTCTTTACATTCATCTTCGTTCATTTTCAGTGGGAATTTTTTTTATATTTAAAGTGGCGTAACTTGCTCAATTTTTAGCTACAAAGATGAAATTCAATGAAGTCGGAGACGGCTGCGGCCGGACCGTCTTGAGAATTAGTTTGTCTTCGTTCAGTCCTGATCACTCTTTACATTCATCTTCGTTCATTTTCAGTGGGAATTTTTTTTATATTTAAAGTGGCGTAACTTGCTCAATTTTTTAGCTACAAAGATGAAATTGGCTTGAGTCGGAGACGGCTGGACCGTCTTGAGAAGTAGTTTGTCTTCGTTCAGTCCGGATGACTCTTTAAATTCATCTTCGTTCATTTTCAGTGGAAATTTATTTTTATATTTAAAGTGGCGTAACTTGCTCAATTTTTAGCTACAAAGATGAAATTCAATGAAGTCGGAGACGGCTGCAGCCAGACCCGTCTTGAGAATTTGTTTGTCTTCGTTCAGTCCTGATCACTCTTTACATTCAGCTTCGTTCATTTTCAGTGGAAATTTTTTTTATATTTAAAAGTGGCGTAACTTGCTAAATTTTTTAGCTACAAAGATGAAATTGGCTTGAGTCGGAGACGGCTGCGGCCGGACCGTCTTGAGAATTAGTTTGTCTTCGTTCAGTCCGGATGACTCTTTAAATTCATCTTCGTTCATTTTCAGTGGAAATTTTTTTTTATTTAAAGTGACGTAACTTGCTCAATTTTTTAGCTACAAAGATGAAATTGGCTTGAGTCGGAGACGGCTGGACCGTCTTGAGAAGTAGTTTGTCTTCGTTCAGTCCGGATGACTCTTTAAATTCATCTTCGTTCATTTTCAGTGGAAATTTATTTTTATATTTAAAGTGGCGTAACTTGCTCAATTTTTAGCTACAAAGATGAAATTCAATGAAGTCGGAGACGGCTGCGGCCAGAACGGTCTTGAGAATTAGTTTGTCTTCGTTCAGTCCTGATCACTCTTTAAATTCATCTTCATTCATTTTCAGTGGAAACTTTTTTTATATTTAAAGTGGCGTAACTTGCTCAATTTTTTAGCTACAAAGATTAAATTGGCTTGAGTCGGAGACGGCTGCGGCCGGACCGGTCTTGAGAATTAGTTTGTCTTCGTTCAGTCCGGATGACTCTTTAAATTCATCTTCGTTCATTTTCAGTGGAAATTTTTTTTATATTTAAAGTGGCGTAACTTGCTAAATTTTTTAGCTACAAAGATGAAATTCAATGAAGTCGGAGACGGCTGCGGCCGGACCGTCTTGAGAATTTGTTTGTCTTCGTTCAGTCCGGATGACTCTTTAAATTCATCTTCGTTCATTTTCAGTGGAAATTTTTTTTTTATTTAAAGTGGCGTAACTTGCTCAATTTTTAGCTACAAAGATGAAATTCAATGAAGTCGGAGACGGCTGCGGCCGGACCGGTCTTGAGAATTAGTTTGTCTTCGTTCAGTCCTGATCGCTCTATAAATTCAGCTTCATTCATGTTCTGTGGAATTTTTTTTTATTTAAAGTGGCGTAACTTGCTCAATTTTTTAGCTACAAAGATGAAATTGGCTTGAGTCGGAGACGGCTGGACCGTCTTGAGAATTAGTTTGTCTTCGTTCAGTCCGGATGACTCTTTAAATTCATCTTCGTTCATTTTCAGTGGAAATTTTTTTTTATATTTAAAGTGGCGTAACTTGCTCAATTTTTAGCTACAAAGATGAAATTCAATGAAGTCGGAGACGGCTGCGGCCAGAACGGTCTTGAGAATTTGTTTGTCTTCGTTCAGTCCTGATCACTCTTTACATTCGGCTTTGTTCATTTTCTGTGGAAACTTTTTTTATATTTAAAGTGCCGTAACTTGCAAAATTTTTAGCTACAAAGAGGAAATTCAATGAAGACGGAGACGGCTGCGGCCGGACCGTCTTGAGAATTAGTTTGTCTTCGTTCAGTCCGGATGACTCTTTAAATTCATCTTCGTTCATTTTCAGTGGAAATTTTTTTTTTATTTAAAGTGGCGTAACTTGCTCAATTTTTAGCTACAAAGATGAAATTCAATGAAGTCGGAGACGGCTGCGGCCGGACCGGTCTTGAGAATTAGTTTGTCTTCGTTCAGTCCTGATCGCTCTATAAATTCAGCTTCGTTCATGTTCTGTGGAATTTTTTTTTATTTAAAGTGGCGTAACTTGCTCAATTTTTTAGCTACAAAGATGAAATTGGCTTGAGTCGGAGACGGCTGCGGCCGGACCGTCTTGAGAAGTAGTTTGTCTTCGTTCAGTCCGGATGACTCTTTAAATTCATCTTCGTTCATTTTCAGTGGAAATTTTTTTTTATTTAAAGTGGCGTAACTTGCTCAATTTTTTAGCTACAAAGATGAAATTCAATGAAGTCGGAGACGGCTGCGGCCGGACCGGTCTTGAGAATTTGTTTGTCTTCGTTCAGTCCTGATCACTCTTTACATTCAGCTTCATTCATGTTCTGTGGAATTTTTTTTTTATTTAAAGTGGCGTAACTTGCTAAATTTTTTAGCTACAAAGATGAAATTGGCTTGAGTCGGAGACGGCTGCGGACGGACCGTCTTGAGAATTAGTTTGTCTTCGTTCAGTCCGGATGACTCTTTAAATTCATCTTCGTTCATTTTCAGTGGAAATTTTTTTTTTATTTAAAGTGGAAACTTGCTAAATTTTTTAGCTACAAAGATGAAATTGGCTTGCGTAAGAATTAGTTTGTCTTCGTTCAGTCCGGATGACTCTTTAAATTCATCTTCGTTCATTTTCAGTGGAAATTTTTTTTTATATTTAAAGTGGCGTAACTTGCTCAATTTTTAGCTACAAAGATGAAATTGGCTTGAGTCGGAGACGGCTGCGGCCGGACCGTCTTGAGAATTAGTTTGTCTTCGTTCAGTCCGGATGACTCTTTAAATTCATCTTCGTTCATTTTCAGTGGAAATTTTTTTTTTATTTAAAGTGGCGTAACTTGCTCAATTTTTAGCTACAAAGATGAAATTCAATGAAGTCGGAGACGGCTGCGGCCGGACCGTCTTGAGAATTTGTTTGTCTTCGTTCAGTCCTGATCACTCTTTACATTCAGCTTCATTCATGTTCTGTGGAATTTTTTTTTTATTTAAAGTGGCGTAACTTGCTAAATTTTTTAGCTACAAAGATGAAATTGGCTTGAGTCGGAGACGGCTGCGGTCAGAACGGTCTTGAGAATTAGTTTGTCTTCGTTCAGTCCGGATGACTCTTTAAATTCATCTTCGTTCATTTTCAGTGGAAATTTTTTTTATATTTAAAAGTGGCGTAACTTGCTAAATTTTTTAGCTACAAAGATGAAATTGGCTTGAGTCGGAGACGGCTGCGGCCGGACCGTCTTGAGAATTAGTTTGTCTTCGTTCAGTCCGGATGACTCTTTAAATTCCTCTTCGTTCATTTTCAGTGGAAATTTTTTTTATATTTAAAGTGGCGTAACTTGCTCAATGGTTAGCTACAAAGATGAAATTCAATGAAGTCGGAGACGGCTGCGGCCAGAACGGTCTTGAGAATTTGTTTGTCTTCGTTCAGTCCTGATCACTCTTTACATTCGGCTTTGTTCATTTTCTGTGGAAACTTTTTTTATATTTAAAGTGGCGTAACTTGCTAAATTTTTAGCTACAAAGATGAAATTCAATGAAGACGGAGACGGCTGCGGCCGGACCGTCTTGAGAATTTGTTTGTCTTCGTTCAGTCCGGATGACTCTTTAAATTCATCTTCGTTCATTTTCAGTGGAAATTTTTTTTTATATTTAAAGTGGCGTAACTTGCTCAATTTTTAGCTACAAAGATGAAATTCAATGAAGTCGGAGACGGCTGCGGCCGGACCGTCTTGAGAATTTGTTTGTCTTCGTTCAGTCCTGATCACTCTTTACATTCAGCTTCATTCATGTTCTGTGGAATTTTTTTTTTATTTAAAGTGGCGTAACTTGCTCAATTTTTTAGCTACAAAGATGAAATTGGCTTGAGTCGGAGACGGCTGCGGCCGGACCGTCTTGAGAATTAGTTTGTCTTCGTTCAGTCCGGATGACTCTTTAAATTCATCTTCGTTCATTTTCAGTGGAAATTTTTTTTATATTTAAAGTGGCGTAACTTGCTCAATGGTTAGCTACAAAGATGAAATTCAATGAAGTCGGAGACGGCTGCAGCCAGACCCGTCTTGAGAATTAGTTTGTCTTCGTTCAGTCCTGATCACTCTTTACATTCGGCTTTGTTCATTTTCTGTGGAAACTTTTTTTATATTTAAAGTGCCGTAACTTGCAAAATTTTTAGCTACAAAGAGGAAATTCAATGAAGACGGAGACGGCTGCGGCCGGACCGTCTTGAGAATTAGTTTGTCTTCGTTCAGTCCGGATGACTCTTTAAATTCATCTTCGTTCATTTTCAGTGGAAATTTTTTTTTTATTTAAAGTGGCGTAACTTGCTCAATTTTTAGCTACAAAGATGAAATTCAATGAAGTCGGAGACGGCTGCGGCCGGACCGGTCTTGAGAATTAGTTTGTCTTCGTTCAGTCCTGATCGCTCTATAAATTCAGCTTCGTTCATGTTCTGTGGAATTTTTTTTTATTTAAAGTGGCGTAACTTGCTCAATTTTTTAGCTACAAAGATGAAATTGGCTTGAGTCGGAGACGGCTGGACCGTCTTGAGAATTAGTTTGTCTTCGTTCAGTCCGGATGACTCTTTAAATTCATCTTCGTTCATTTTCAGTGGAAATTTTTTTTTATATTTAAAGTGGCGTAACTTGCTCAATTTTTAGCTACAAAGATGAAATTGGCTTGAGTCGGAGACGGCTGCGGCCGGACCGTCTTGAGAATTAGTTTGTCTTCGTTCAGTCCGGATGACTCTTTAAATTCATCTTCGTTCATTTTCAGTGGAAATTTTTTTATATTTAAAGTGGCGTAACTTGCTCAATTTTTAGCTACAAAGATGAAATTCAATGAAGTCGGAGACGGCTGCGGCCGGACCGGTCTTGAGAATTTGTTTGTCTTCGTTCAGTCCTGATCACTCTTTACATTCGGCTTCGTTCATTTTCTGTGGAAACTTTTTTTATATTTAAAGTGGCGTAATTTGCTCAATTTTTAGCTACAAAGATGAAATTCAATGAAGTCGGAGACGGCTGCGGCCGGACCGTCTTGAGAATTAGTTTGTCTTCGTTCAGTCCTGATCGCTCTATAAATTCATCTTCGTTCATTTTCTGTGGAATTTTTTTTATATTTAAAGTGGCGTAACTTGCTCAATTTTTAGCTACAAAGATGAAATTCAATGAAGTCGGAGACGGCTGCGGCCAGACCGGTCTTGAGAAGTAGTTTGTCTTCGTTCAGTCCTGATCACTCTTTACATTCAGCTTCGTTCATGTTCTGTGGAATTTTTTTTTATATTTAAAGTGCCGTAACTTGCTCAATTTTTTTAGCTACAAAGATGAAATTGGCTTGAGTCGGAGACGGCTGCGGCCGGACCGTCTTGAGAATTAGTTTGTCTTCGTTCAGTCCTGATCGCTCTATAAATTCATCTTCGTTCATTTTCTGTGGAATTTTTTTTATATTTAAAGTGGCGTAACTTGCTCAATTTTTAGCTACAAAGATGAAATTCAATGAAGTCGGAGACGGCTGCGGCCAGACCGGTCTTGAGAAGTAGTTTGTCTTCGTTCAGTCCTGATCACTCTTTACATTCAGCTTCGTTCATGTTCTGTGGAATTTTTTTTTATATTTAAAGTGCCGTAACTTGCTCAATTTTTTTAGCTACAAAGATGAAATTGGCTTGAGTCGGAGACGGCTGCGGCCGGACCGTCTTGAGAATTAGTTTGTCTTCGTTCAGTCCTGATCGCTCTATAAATTCATCTTCGTTCATTTTCAGTGGAAACTTTTTTTATATTTAAAGTGGCGTAACTTGCTCAATTTTTAGCTACAAAGATGAAATTCAATGAAGTCGGAGACGGCTGCGGCCAGACCTGTCTTGAGAATTTGTTTGTCTTCGTTCAGTCCTGATCACTCTTTACATTCGGCTTTGTTCATTTTCTGTGGAACTTTTTTTATATTTAAAGTGGCGTAACTTGCTCAATGGTTAGCTACAAAGACGAAATTGGCTGGAGTCGGAGACGGCTGCAGTCCAGTCAGAACGGTCTTGAGAATTAGTTTGTCTTCGTTCAGTCCTGATCACTCTTTAAATTCAGCTTCGTTCATGTTCTGTGGAATTTTTTTTTTTATATTTAAAGTGCCGTAACTTGCTCAATTTTTTTAGCTACAAAGATGAAATTGGCTTGAGTCGGAGACGGCTGCGGCCGGACCGTCTTGAGAATTAGTTTGTCTTCGTTCAGTCCTGATCGCTCTATAAATTCATCTTCGTTCATTTTCTGTGGAATTTTTTTTATATTTAAAGTGGCGTAACTTGCTCAATTTTTAGCTACAAAGATGAAATTCAATGAAGTCGGAGACGGCTGCGGCCAGACCGGTCTTGAGAAGTAGTTTGTCTTCGTTCAGTCCTGATCACTCTTTACATTCAGCTTCGTTCATGTTCTGTGGAATTTTTTTTTATATTTAAAGTGCCGTAACTTGCTCAATTTTTTTAGCTACAAAGATGAAATTGGCTTGAGTCGGAGACGGCTGCGGCCGGACCGTCTTGAGAAGTAGTTTGTCTTCGTTCAGTCCTGATCGCTCTATAAATTCATCTTCGTTCATTTTCAGTGGAAACTTTTTTTATATTTAAAGTGGCGTAACTTGCTCAATTTTTAGCTACAAAGATGAAATTCAATGAAGTCGGAGACGGCTGCGGCCAGACCTGTCTTGAGAATTTGTTTGTCTTCGTTCAGTCCTGATCACTCTTTACATTCGGCTTTGTTCATTTTCTGTGGAACTTTTTTTATATTTAAAGTGGCGTAACTTGCTCAATGGTTAGCTACAAAGACGAAATTGGCTGGAGTCGGAGACGGCTGCAGTCAGAACGGTCTTGAGAATTAGTTTGTCTTCGTTCAGTCCTGATCACTCTTTAAATTCAGCTTCGTTCATGTTCTGTGGAATTTTTTTTTATATTTAAAGTGCCGTAACTTGCTCAATTTTTTTAGCTACAAAGATGAAATTGGCTTGAGTCGGAGACGGCTGCGGCCGGACCGTCTTGAGAATTAGTTTGTCTTCGTTCAGTCCTGATCGCTCTATAAATTCATCTTCGTTCATTTTCTGTGGAATTTTTTTTATATTTAAAGTGGCGTAACTTGCTCAATTTTTAGCTACAAAGATGAAATTCAATGAAGTCGGAGACAGCTGCGGCCAGACCGGTCTTGAGAAGTAGTTTGTCTTCGTTCAGTCCTGATCACTCTTTACATTCAGCTTCGTTCATGTTCTGTGGAATTTTTTTTTTATATTTAAAGTGCCGTAACTTGCTCAATTTTTTTTAGCTACAAAGATGAAATTGGCTTGAGTCGGAGACGGCTGCGGCCGGACCGTCTTGAGAATTAGTTTGTCTTCGTTCAGTCCTGATCGCTCTATAAATTCATCTTCGTTCATTTTCAGTGGAAACTTTTTTTATATTTAAAGTGGCGTAACTTGCTCAATTTTTAGCTACAAAGATGAAATTCAATGAAGTCGGAGACGGCTGCGGCCAGACCTGTCTTGAGAATTTGTTTGTCTTCGTTCAGTCCTGATCACTCTTTACATTCGGCTTTGTTCATTTTCTGTGGAACTTTTTTTATATTTAAAGTGGCGTAACTTGCTCAATGGTTAGCTACAAAGACGAAATTGGCTGGAGTCGGAGACGGCTGCAGTCAGAACGGTCTTGAGAATTAGTTTGTCTTCGTTCAGTCCTGATCACTCTTTAAATTCAGCTTCGTTCATGTTCTGTGGAATTTTTTTTTATTTAAAGTGGCGTAACTTGCTCAATTTTTTAGCTACAAAGATGAAATTGGCTTGAGTCGGAGACGGCTGCGGCCGGACCGTCTTGAGAAGTAGTTTGTCTTCGTTCAGTCCGGATGACTCTTTAAATTCATCTTCGTTCATTTTCAGTGGAAATTTTTTTTAGATTTAAAGTGGCGTAACTTGCTCAATGGTTAGCTACAAAGATGAAATTGGCTGGAGTCGGAGACGGCTGCGGTCAGACCGGTCTTGAGAATTAGTTTGGAGCATGTTTTGACTAAACACAAAAAATTATTTTATCACCAACAACACGGCAGCAACACTGACCAAGAGTTCATAGAAAAGCGAGGGTCGTCGAAAAAGAGGACGCCCCCTTGAGTTCAACTCTTCGGTTTAAAGTTCGGTTCATTCCATTTGGTGCTGGCGACCCTGCAGCACTGTTTAAACATCATTCATTCATCCATCCATCATCCTTTACTAGGGGTTGGGGGGGGGGACCCTCACTCACACAGACACACTCTATATGGGGCAATTTGGAGAATTCAATTGACCTTGATCCATGTTTTTGGACTGTGGGAAGAAACCGGAGAACCCGGAGGAAACCCACACACACATGGAGAGAACATGGAAACTCCACCCAGATGGGGATTCAAACCTGGAATCCCTAGCGCTGAGAGGAGAACATGCTAAACTCTAAGCCACTGTGCTGCCCCATGTAACCCAATCTACAATTTAATTATTAAAAAAAGTGTCATAGGGCGGCACAGTGGCTTAGTGGTTTAGCATGTTCTCCTCACAGCGATGGGGATTCCTGGTTCGAATCCCAATCTGGGTGGAGTTTCCATGTTCTCCCCGTGGCTTTCCGCAGGGTTCTCCGGTTTCCTTCCACAGTCCAAAAACATGGATCAAGTCAATTGAGTTCTCCAAATTGCCCCATATAGAGTGTGTGTGTGTGAGTGAGTGTGTGCCCAGAGATAGATTGCCCCCCCTGTCCTTGGTGTATCTGTCCAGCCCAGAGATTTTCTCACACAGACCAAAAACATGGATTCAAGTAAATTGCCCAGATCAGGATTCAAACTTGGAATCCCTAACCCTGAGAGGAGAACATGCTAAACCACTAAGCCACCCCATAATAAACAGTAATGCCTTGAACTGCAGTGAAAACTCTTTTATCTGCTTGATGATGGAATTCTGGGTGAGGTTTGTCTCGGTGGTGGAACCATCAGAACTCGCGCTACAGAACTCGGGATGGGGGGGGGTATGCTGGGGCGGGGGGGGGGGGGGGGTCCGGCGGGGGGGGGGGGGGGGGGTTATGGCCCAACGCTGGGGCGGGGTGCGGTAGCTCAGTGGTTCGGGTGTTGGGCTGTCAGTCTGAAGGTTGGGGGTTCAAATCCCAAAAGTCCACTGAAGTTACCAATGTGGGTTCTTGAGCAAGACCCTCAACCCTCATTGCTCCACAGGGGGCGCTGTATACACTCTGACAGGATACTCGTAAATGTAATAAATGTAATGTAAGTTATGGGAACAATAAGGAGGAGCCCCTTTCCAGCATGACTACCACTGACTCTAAATTGCCCCATATAGTCTGTGTGTGAGGGCGGCACGGTGGCTTAGTGGTTTAGCATGTTCTCCTCTCAGCACTAGGGATTCCCGGTTCAAATCCCCATCTGGGTGGAGTTTCCATGTTCTCCCCGTGTCCGCGTGGGTTTCCTCCCACAGTCCAAAAACATGGATCAAGTCAATTAAGTTCTCCAAATTGCCCCATATAGAGTGTGTGTGAGTGAGTGTGTGCCCAGCGAAAGATTGCCCCCTTGTCCTGGGTGCATCTGCCCAGCGCCCAAAACATTCTGCCCTGGATGGACATGGGGCGACCCTTGTAAAGGAGTAAGTGGAAGATAATTAATGAATGAATGAATAATATAGTGTTATAGGAAACACATTGGCATGTTCTCCTCTCAGCGCTGAGGATACAGGTTTGAATCCTGATCTGGGTGGAGTTTCCATTTCCCCCCACCGTGTCCACGTGGGTTTCCGTCTGGTTTTTTGCTTTCCTACCACAGTCCAAAAACATAGATTCAAGGCAAATTGAATGCTCTAAATTGCCCCATATAGTCTGTGTATGTGAGTGATGGTGTCTACTGATAGATTGCCCCCCTGTCCTGGGTGTATCTGCCCAGTGTCCGGAACGTTCTCCCCTGGATGGGCATGGAGAACCCCCCCCCCCGCGACCCTTGTAGAGGATTAAGCAGAAGATAATTAATGAATGAATGAATAATATACTGTTATAGGAAACACATTGGCATGTTCTCCTATCAGAACTGGGGATCCAGGTTCGAATCCCGATCTGGATGGAGGTGTCATGTTCTTCCCGTGTCCACGTGGGTTTCCTCCGGGTTCTCCGGTTTCCTCCCACAATCCAAAAACATGGCTTCAAGGCAAATTGAATGCTCTAAATTGCCCCATATAGTCTGTGTATGTGAGTGATGGTGTCTACTGATAGATTGCCCCCCTGTCCTGGGTGTATCTGCCCAGTGTCCGGAACATTGTCCCCTGGATGGGCATGGGGAACCCCCCCGACCCTAGTAGAGGATAAAGCAGAAGATAATGAATGAATGAATAATATAGTGTTACAGGAAACACATTGGCATGTTCTCCTATCGGCACTGGGGATCCAGGTTCAAATCCCAATCTGAGTGGAAGTTCTATGTTCTCCCCGTGTCCACGTGGGCTTCCTCCGGGTTCTCCGGTTTCCCCCCACAGTCCAAAAACATGGATTCAAGGTGTAATTAATCCTTTTAATTGCCCCATATAGAATGTGTTTGTGAGTGTGTGTGCCCGCCCAGCGATAGATTGGCGTTCTGTCCTGAGTGTAGGTCCAAAACGCCCCCCCCCACCCCCCCCCCAAACACACGCCCCTAGTGGACGATAGTAAATTAAGGACTGAACATTTTATTAGAACTACAGCCCCCCCCCCCCCGTGACGTCACCCCCCAGATCAATAAGCCCGTGACGTGGATTCAACTTCAACCTCAACGTTTTGCGACTGCATTCACGTTTTTGTTTGTTTAAAACCTAATTATACTAATTATAACTAAGACTAATTACAGTCGTTATCCTTTGATCTGGCCGCGTTCAGGTTTTGGAACTTTTTTCCGGGTTTGTTCGTTTCGTTTGAAGCGTTTTTCCCCAAAAAAAACAACCGACTCAGCTTTTTCACCGCTGTATTTCAGCTTCATACCACACCAATTTACTTTAATTTACTATAATTTACTTTAATAATATAGTGTTATAGGAAACACATTGGCATGTTCTCCTCTCAGCGCTGAGGATACAGGTTTGAATCCTGATCTGGGTGGAGTTTCCATTCCTTTCCTACCACAGTCCAAAAACATGGATTCAAGGCAAATTGAATGCTCTAAATTGCCCCATATAGTCTGTGTATGTGAGTGATGGTGTCTACTGATAGATTGCCCCCCTGTCCTGGGTGTATCTGCCCAGTGTCCGGAACGTTCTCCCCTGGATGGGCATGGAGAACCCCCCCCCGCGACCCTTGTACAGGATTAAGCAGAAGATAATTAATGAATGAATGAATAATATACTGTTATAGGAAACACATTGGCATGTTCTCCTCTCAGCGCTGGGGATTCAGGTTCGAATCCCGATCTGGGTGGAGGTTCCCTGTTCTTCCCGTGTCCACGTGGGTTTCCTCCGGGTTCTCCGGTTTCCTCCCACAATCCAAAAACATGGCTTCAAGGCAAATTGAATGCTCTAAATTGCCCCATATAGTCTGTGTATGTGAGTGATGGTGTCTAGTGATAGATTGCCCCCCTGTCCTGGGTGTATCTGCCCAGTGTCCGGAACGTTCTCCCCTGGATGGGCATGGGGAACCCCCCCCCCCGACCCTAATACAAGATTAAGCAGAAGATAATGAATGAATGAATAATATACTGTTATAGGAAACACATTGGCATGTTCTCCTCTCAGCGCTAGGGATTCCCGGTTCGAATCCCAATCTGAGTGGAAGTTCTATGTTCTCCCCGTGTCCACGTGGGCTTCCTCCGGGTTCTCCGGTTTCCTCCCACAGTCCAAAAACATGGATTCAAGGTGTAATGAATTGCCCCATATAGAACGTGTGTTTGTGAGTGAGCGTGCCCAGCGATAGATTGGCGTTCTGTCCTGGGTGTAGGTCCAAAACGACCCCCCCCCCAAAAACACACACACACGCCCCTAGTGGACGATAGTAAATTAAGGACTGAACATTTTATTAGAACTACAGCCCCCCCCCCCCCCCCCGTGACGTCATCCCCCCAGATCAATAAGCCCGTGACGTGGCTTCAACTTCAACCTCAACGTTTTGCGACTGCATTCGCGTCTTTATTGGTTTAAAACCTAATTATACTAATTATAATTAAGCCTAATTACAGTCGTTATCCTTTGATCTGGCCGCGTTCAGGTTTTGGAACTTTTTTTCCGGGTTTGTTCGTTTCGTTTGAAGCGTTTTCCCCAAAAAAACAACCGACTCAGCTTTTTCACCGCTGTATTTCAGCTTCACACCACACCAATTTACTTTAATTTACTATAATTTACTTTAATAATCGTTGTATCCGCAGCCCTCTCCGCTGTTTGTTGTGTAAATTGTCGTAACTTCGCTCGCTAGCTTCACGCCGCAGATTTACGGCACTTTTTTTGGGGTGTTATTTCATTAATTACTTACTTTTCGGAGCTCCGGGTTGTTTATCCGAACAGAATGCGAGTCGAGCGAGCGGTTTAAAGCGTTAAAACAGTTAAAATAAGTTAAAACGAGTGGAATTAAAAGCCTGCGCTGTGTTTTAAACGGAGCAGTTCGTTTGGCACCACTCCCCTCCTGCGGCAGTTTGACAGAGCTGCGCATGCGCAGTTCGCTACGCTTCAGATTTTTGATTTTTTTTTATTTGTTCGTCTAGTAATTTACAGAAGTGCGACATTTCGGGTGAAACGCGGTGCAATAAGTCATTAAAACAACTATTGATTACATTATATACAACAAATACAATTAAATAAAGTAAATTAATTAAATGTAAACGGTGTTGAATTGTTAAGTTTGTTTGTCATTTGCACGACAAGTCAAGACACGTGCGTTGACATCCTTAGTGGTTAGTGGTTTGGCATGTTCTCCTCTCAGCGCTAGGGATTCCCGGTTCGAATCCCCATCTGGGTGGAGTCTCCATGTTCTCCCCGTGTCCGCGTGGGTTTCCACCGGGTTCTCCGGTTTCCTCCCACAGTCCAAAAACATGGATCAAGTCAACTGAGTTCTCCAAATTGCCCCATAAAGAGTGAGTGAGTGAGTGTGTGTCCAGTGATAGATTGGCGTCCTGTCCTGGGTCTATCTGCCCAGCGCCGAGACGTTCTCCCCTGGATGTGCATGGGGAACCCCCCACCCCCCCGCGCGACCCTAATAGAGGATAAAGTGGGAGATAATGGATGGATGGATGAATTTTCTCCTCTCAGCGCTGGGGATTTTGCATGTTCTCCCCGTGTCGGCATGGTTTTCCTCCGGGTTCTCCAGTTTTTTTTCCCACAGTCTAAAACAAAACTGGATTTAAGGTAAATGGACTGATCTAAATTGCCCCATCTAGAGTGCATGTGTATCCGTGTGACCGTCTGTGTGAGTGAGTGTGTGCCCAGCGATAGATTGCCCCCCTGTCTTGGGTGTATCTGTCCAGCGCCCAAAACGTTCTCCCCTGGATGAGCATGAGGAACCCCCCCCAACCCCGCAAACCTAGTACAGGATAAATCGGAAGATAATGAATGGATGGATGGATGGATGGATAGTGTCACAGAGCTTGGCGGGAGGGGGGTGTAATGTTCCCCATGCCCATCCAGGGGAGAACGTTTCGGGCGCTGGGCAGATACACCAAGAAAAAGGCGCTAATCTATCACTGGACACACACTTACTCAGATACATATAAACTATATGGGGCAATTTAAAGCATTTCATTGACCTTAAATCCATGTTTTTGGACTGTGGGAGGAAATCGGAGACCCCGGAGGAAACCCACGCGGACACGGGGAGAACATGCAAACTCCACCCAGATGGGGATTCGAACTGGGAATCCCTAGTGCTGAGAGGAGAACATGCTAAACCACTAAGTCACTGTGCCGTCAAATTAAGAATCATCCATCTGTCCATTATCTTCTGCTTTATCCTCTTTTAGGGTCGGGGGGGGGGGGGGGTTCCTCATGTCCATCCAGGGGTGGGCAGATACACCCAGGAGAGGGCGCCAATCCACACTCACTCACACAGACACACTCTATATGGGGCAATTTGGAGAACTCAATTGACCTTGATCCATGTTTTTGGACTGTGGGAGAAAACCGGAGGACCCGGAGGAAACCCACACAGACACGGGGAGAACATGGAAACTCCACCCAGATGGGGATTCGAACCGGGAATCCCTAGTGCTGAGATGAGAACGTGCTAAACCACTAAGCCACCATGCCGCTCTGGGGGCAGATTATTAATCTATTAAAGGAGAGACACTCATTCAAACCCCGGGGCAAATAGGTGTGTTCGGTCAACCTTCTGCTGAAGACTAGTGTTAATAAATAGTCTCTGGTCTTACACCAGCATCGGCTTAGACATGATGAAATAACCTTTAATCAACACCAATTCCACTACTGTTTATTAAATGATACCATACGAGAGGGTGGGGCATTCTTTTACATTAATCCCATAATGAGGTCTTATTAGTCCTGACATGCAGCAGAGTACAGCTCCACCTCTTTACGTGATTTCTTCACAATCAAACACAACCTCGGGTGTCTCACTGCTTTAATAAAACACAAACACGCTACAGTCTTTAAAATCAATGCTGATTATTGAGTAACAGGGTTCTCCAACAAATACTGCCAACTAGTGGCTAAATTACAGAACACAGTTTATACAATTATGTGAATTTCATTTATTGTGTATCAGGCAGGCATGTTCTCCTCTCAGCACTAGGGATTCCCGGTTGGAATCCCCGTCTGGGTGGAGTTTGCACATTCTCCCCGTGTCCGCGTGGGTTTCCTCCGGGTTCTCCGTTTTCCTCCCACAGTCCAAAAACATGGATCAAGTCAATTGAGTTCTCCAAATTGCCCCATATAGAGTGAGTCTATAGAGTGGGTCTATCTGCCCAGTGCCCGAAACATTCTCCCCTGGATGGGCATGGGGAACCCCACCGAGACCCTAATAGAGGATAAAGATAATGAATATAGAGGATAGAGATAATGAATGAATGAATGGTGTAAAGTGACTTAGTAAAAAGCAGAAGTTTGGGAGTTTTTTGTTCATTTTGTTTAGTAGCCTGATGGCTTGCGGGTAAAAACTGTTCATAAGCCGGGTTGTTTTAGCTGGGAAGCTGCGGTACCTTCTGATTGATGGCATTGAGGTGATCCATGTGCTGGATGACTGCTGTCCAGCTGGATCCTACGAATCTTCCTTGTGCTGCGGGTCTGGTAGATGTCCACAAGAGCAGGGAGTTTATCCCCGGACTCGGCTGTCCTCACCACCCTCTTCAGGGCCTTGAGGACACAGGTGGAGCAGCTACCGTACCAGACGGTGATGCAGCCTGTGAGGATGCTCTCGATGGTGCACCTGTAGAAGTTGGTGAGGATAAGGGGTTGGAGACCGAATTTCTTAAGCCTCCGCAGGAAGAAGAGGCGCTGACGTGCAGTTTTCACATCAGTGCTGACGTGATGGGACCAGATGAGGTCTTCAGTGAGGTGGACACCAAGAAACCTCACACTGCTGCCTCTTTCCACTGCGGCTCCGTCGATGTAGAGAGGAGCGTGACTCCCCTTCTGCTGCTTCCTGAAGTCCACCAGGCCTGGTCACCTCAAGTCCCTGTGTCAACTAGAACAGTTTGTAGGATTCTGTCTCGAAATGGCCTCCATGGTCGAATCAGTGGCCCGAAGCCAGCACTAAACAAAAGGCAGGTAAAAAACCGTGTGGCATTTGCCAAGGCCCACATCCTGCTAAACGGATGGACGCTGGAAAAGTGTCAGAAGGTGGCTTTCTCAAATGAATCTTCAGTTGAATTACACCACAGCCGCCGCCAATACTGCGGGAGACCTTCTGGAGCCAGTATGGATCCAAGAATCACCCAGAAAACAGTCAAGTTTGGTGGTGGAAAGATCCTGGTCTGGGGTTACATTCAGTATGGGGGTGTACGAAACATTTGCAAGGTACATTTGGTCATTTGGTCATTTATTGGACGCTTTTATCCAAAGCGACTTACAAGGTGAGCACAGGGTTCATCACAACATCCCTGCAGCAATGAGGGTTAAGGGTCTCGCTCAAGGACCCACACTGGTAACTTCAGTGGACCTGGGATTTGAACCCCCAACCTTCAGATTGATAGCCCAACACCCTAACCACTGAGCTACCACTCCCTCTGGTGGAAGGCAATATCAATAGCCTAAAATATCAAGAAGTATTAGCTACATCTTACATTCCCAATCATAAAAGGGGGCAAATTTTGCTGCAGGATGGTGCTCCATCTCATACATCCATCTCTACGTCAAAGTTCCTCAAGGCGAAGAAGATCAAGGTGCTCCAGGACTGGCCAGCCCAGTCACCAGACATGAACATCATTGAGAAGACAAAACCAAAGAATCTTGATGAACTCTGGGAGGCATGTAAGACTGCATTCTTTGCTATTCCTGATGACTTCATCAATAAATTGTATGAATCATTGTCCTTTAAGCTAATGGAAGTCACACAAAATATTAAATATGGCTCCACAACGTCATTCTCCAGTGTTCTGAAGCTTATCTTTGTATAGGGAGTTTGATTTTCACATTACTTTCTGTGGGCGACAAAACTTTTGTCTTGCCAAAATCTGACCTTTCTGTGTTCATTAAATGATCAACATCAGGAAGATCAGACCCTTTTTGACTGAACATGTGACCCAACAGCTTGTTCAAGCCCGCGTCCTATCCCGGTTTGATTATTGTAATGCGCTACTTGCCGGTATCCCAGCTTCCACAATCAGACCTCTACAACTGATTCAGAACTCTGCAGCCTGACTCGTGTTCTACCACCCAAGCGATCTCCTGTCCCTCCATCACTCACGTCCCTCCATCACTCATGTCCTCCATCACTCATGTCCCTCCATCACTCATGTCCCTCCATCACTCATGTCCTCCATCACTCATGTACCTCCATCACTCATGTCCCTCCATCATTCATGTCCCTCCATCACTCATGTCCCTCCATCACTCATGTCCCTCCATCACTCATGTCCCTCCATCACTCATGTACCTCCATCATTCATGTACCTCCATCATTCATGTCCCTCCATCACTCATGTCCCTCCATCACTCATGTCCCTCCATCATTCATGTACCTCCATCACTCATGTACCTCCATCACTCATGTACCTCCATCATTCATGTACCTCCATCATTCATGTCCCTCCATCACTCATGTCCCTCCATCACTCATGTCCCTCCATCACTCATGTCCCTCCATCACTCATGTCCCTCCATCACTCATGTCCTCCATCACTCATGTCCCTCCATCACTCATGTCCCTCCATCACTCATGTCCCTCCATCACTCATGTCCCTCCATCACTCATGTCCCTCCATCACTCATGTCCCTCCATCACTCATGTCCCTCCATCACTCATGTCCCTCCATCATTCATGTCCCTCCATCACTCATGTACCTCCATCACTCATGTCCCTCCATCACTCATGTCCCTCCATCATTCATGTACCTCCATCATTCATGTACCTCCATCACTCATGTCCCTCCATCACTCATGTCCCTCCATCATTCATGTACCTCCATCATTCATGTACCTCCATCACTCATGTCCTCCATCACTCATGTCCTCCATCACTCATGTCCCTCCATCACTCATGTCCTCCATCACTCATGTCCCTCCATCACTCATGTCCCTCCATCACTCATGTCCCTCCATCACTCATGTCCCTCCATCACTCATGTCCTCCATCACTCATGTACCTCCATCACTCATGTCCCTCCATCACTCATGTCCCTCCATCACTCATGTCCCTCCATCACTCATGTCCCTCCATCACTCATGTCCCCTCCATCACTCATGTCCCTCCATCACTCATGTCCTCCATCACTCATGTCCTCCATCACTCATGTTCCTCCATCACTCATGTCCTCCATCACTCATGTCCCTCCATCACTCATGTCCCTCCATCACTCATGTCCCTCCATCACTCATGTCCCTCCATCACTCATGTTCCTCCAACACTCATGTACCTCCATCACTCATGTCCCTCCATCACTCATGTCCCTCCATCATTCATGTCCCTCCATCACTCATGTCCCTCCATCACTCATGTCCCCCCATCACTCATGTCCCCCCATCACTCATGTCCCTCCATCACTCATGTCCCTCCATCACTCATGTCCCTCCATCACTCATGTCCCTCCATCACTCATGTCCCTCCATCATTCATGTCCCTCCATCACTCATGTCCCTCCGTCACTCATGTCCCTCCGTCACTCATGTCCCTCCGTCACTCATGTCCCGCCATCACTCATGTCCCGCCATCACTCATGTCCCTCCATCACTCATGTCCCTCCATCACTCGTGTCCCTCCATCACTCATGTCCCGCCATCACTCATGTCCCTCCATCACTCATGTCCCTCCATCATTCATGTCCCTCCATCACTCATGTACCTCCATCATTCATGTCCCTCCATCACTCATGTCCCTCCATCACTCATGTCCCTCCATCACTCATGTCCCTCCATCACTCATGTCCCTCCATCACTCATGTCCCTCCATCACTCATGTCCCTTCATCACTCATGTCCCTCCATCACTCATGTCCCTCCATCACTCATGTCCCTCCATCACTCATGTACCTCCATCACTCATGTCCCTCCATCATTCATGTCCCTCCATCACTCATGTCCCTCCATCACTCATGTCCTCCATCACTCATGTCCTCCATCACTCATGTACCTCCATCACTCATGTACCTCCATCACTCATGTCCCTCCATCATTCATGTACCTCCATCATTCATGTACCTCCATCACTCATGTCCCTCCATCACTCATGTCCCTCCATCATTCATGTACCTCCATCATTCATGTACCTCCATCATTCATGTACCTCCATCACTCATGTCCTCCATCACTCATGTCCTCCATCACTCATGTCCCTCCATCACTCATGTCCCTCCATCACTCATGTCCCTCCATCACTCATGTCCTCCATCACTCATGTACCTCCATCACTCATGTCCCTCCATCACTCATGTCCCTCCATCGCTCATGTCCCCTCCATCACTCATGTTCCTCCATCATTCATGTCCCTCCATCACTCATGTCCCTCCATCACTCATGTCCTCCATCACTCATGTCCTCCATCACTCATGTACCTCCATCACTCATGTCCCTCCATCACTCATGTCCCTCCATCGCTCATGTCCCCTCCATCACTCATGTCCCTCCATCACTCATGTCCCTCCATCATTCATGTCCTCCATCATTCATGTACCTCCATCACTCATGTCCCTCCATCACTCATGTCCCTCCATCACTCATGTCCCTCCATCACTCATGTCCCTCCATCACTCATGTCCCTCCATCACTCATGTCCCTCCATCACTCATGTCCCTCCATCGCTCATGTCCCTCCATCACTCATGTCCCTCCATCACTCATGTCCCTCCATCATTCATGTCCCTCCATCACTCATGTCCCTCCATCACTCATGTCCTCCATCACTCATGTACCTCCATCACTCATGTCCCTCCATCACTCATGTCCTCCATCACTCATGTCCCTCCATCACTCATGTCCCTCCATTATTCACGTCCCTCCATCACTCATGTACCTCCATCACTCATGTCCCTCCATCACTCATGTCCCTCTATCACTCATGACCCTCCATCACTCATGTCCTCCATCACTCATGTCCCTCCATCACTCATGTCCCTCCATCACTCATGTCCCTCCATCATTCATGTCCCGCCATCACTCATGTCCCTCCATCACTCATGTCCTCCATCACTCATGTCCCTCCATCACTCATGTCCCTCCATCACTCATGTCCCTCCATCATTCATGTCCCTCCATCACTCATGTCCCTCCATCACTCATGTCCCTCCATCACTCATGTCCCTCCATCACTCATGTCCCGCCATCACTCATGTCCCTCCATCACTCATGTCCTCCATCACTCATGTCCCTCCATCACTCATGTCCCTCCATCACTCATGTCCCTCCATCATTCATGTCCCTCCATCACTCATGTCCCTCCATCACTCATGTCCCTCCATCACTCATGTCCCGCCATCACTCATGTCCCTCCATCACTCATGTCCCTCCATTGGTTCCTGTAGCTGCTGCATTCAGTACAAGTCACTGACTCTGGCCTACAGAACCATTTCTGGATCTGGCCCTTTCTTTTCAAAATACACTCCGACTCGTTCACTTCGCTCCAGTGATGATCGCCCCCTGGTGGTTCCACCTCACCGAGGAGCTGATTCTCACTCCGTGGCGTTCACCACTGCAAAATGGTGGAACGTTCTTCCCAACTCTGTCTGTAAGGCAGAATCACTAAACAGTTTTAAGAAACTACTGAAGACGCATCTCTAACAAATACCTCTTGTAAAAAAAAATAATAATAAATTGTTATTTGGGGCGCAGCATCAAATAACAATCAGGTTTGATGAATTTACAGTATAGTTGGTTTTCTGCAGAACTTCTGACTGTAATGTTCTCATTTGTAAGCCGCTTTGGATAAAAGCATCTGCTAAATGACTAAATGTAAATGTAAATGCGATATTTCTGCAGTGAAGCAAATTTCTTTTCGTAAATTAAATCTGATTTGAGAGGGTTTCAGATTTCATTCGAGTCATTTCTAAAAGCAATGGATGAATTTAAAGTCGGGTTATAAGCTTTTGTTTCCACAACATGGATAAGCGTCAGAACTTATGTCAGGGGCTGTAAAGTCTCGTTTAAAATGAATGCTGATCATTGAGTAACAGGGTTCTCCCACAAATCCTGCCATCAAGTGGCTAAATTACAGAATGCAGTTTATAAAGTTATGTGAAATTATTCATTCATTCATCCATTATCTTCCGCTTTATCCTCTATTAGGGTCGTGGGGGGGGTTCCCCATGTCCATCCAGGGGAGAACGTTTCGGGCGCTGGGCAGATACACCCAGGACAGGGGGGGCAATCTATCACTGGGCACACACTCACTCACACACAGACACACTCTATATGGGGCAATTCGGAGAACTCAATTGACTTGATCCATGTTTTTGGACTGTGGGAGGAAACCGAAGAACCCGGAGGAAACCCACGCAGACACAGGGAGAACATGGAAACTCCACCCAGGTGGGGATTCAAACCGGGAATCCCTAGAGCTGAGAGGAGAACATGCTAAACCACTAAACCACCGTGCCGCCCACTATTGTTATCTTATTTTTATTCATCCATCCATTATCTTCCACTTTATCCTCTATTAGGGTAGCGCGGGTGGGGGGGGGGGGGTTTCCCCATACCCATTAAGGGGAGAACGTCTCGGGCGCTGGGCAGTTACACCCAGGACAGGGCGCCAATCTATCGCTGGGCACACACTCACTCACACAGACACACTCTATATGGGGCAATTTGGAGAATTCAATTGATCTTGATCCATGTTTTTGGACTGTGGGAGGAAACCGGAGAACCCGGAGGAAACCCACGCAGACACGGGGAGAACATGGAAACTCCACCCAGGTGGGGATTCGAACCGGGAATCCCTAGTGCTGAGAGGAGAACATGCTAAACTACTAAGACACCTACTATGTGAAATGAAGGTATTGTATATCGCGCATTGATACGAATGTGAAGCGCTCAGAGGTGTGTTGTTGTTGTTAATGATGTCACGGCTGGACAAACAGCTCAGCCAATCAGATTTAAGGACCGGAACTACTTGTTTAATATTAAAGCAGAGGGCGTTTCACATAAATCCCGACGCGTAGTGGAGAACAGTTCCACCTCTGTCACGTGATTTCTTCACAATAATATACAACCTCGAGTGTCTTATTGCTTTAATAAAACACAAATAAACATATTAATAAATAATAATAAATAATAAATAATTTATATTAATAAATAAAAACAAGCTTTGATTGCGTTGAAATGCGTTAATAATCTGGACCACTGCGATTGAGTCTCATTCAAAATAAACCGGTTTCTCTCACAAATACCGCCATCTCGTGGCACAAATACAGAATTACAGTTTATAAAACAACGTCTTGTATATCGCGCATTGATACGAATATGAAGCGCTTATTGTTAATGTCACGGCTGGACAAACGGCTCAGCCAATCAGATTTAAGGACCGGAACTACTTGTTTTATATTAAAGCTGAGGGCGTCTCACATAAAGAGGTGTGATTAGTCCCGACGTGTTAATTCACAACAAAACAGAACCTGGGTTACATACACAATAATAATAATAATAATAATAATAATAATAATAATAATAAATATATAGTAATAATAATAATAATAATAATAATAAATATATAATAATAATAATAATAATAATAATAATAATAATAATAATAATAAATATATAATAATAATAATAATAATAATACAACATAATAATAATAATAATAATAATAATAATAAAAATATAATAATAATAATAATAATAATAATAATAATAAATATATAAAAATAATAATAATAATAATAATAATAATAATAAATATATAATAATAATAATAATAATAATAATAATAATAATAATAATAATAATAAATATATAATAATAATAATAATAATAATAATAATAATAATAATAATAATAATAAATATAACAATAATAATAATAATAATAATAATACAACATAATAATAATAATAATAATAATAATAATAATAATAATAATAAAATATATAATAATAATAATAATAATAATAATAATAATAATAAAATATAATAATAATACAACATAATAATAATAATACCACATAATAATAATAATAAGAATAATAAGAATAATAATACAAATATAATAATAATAATAATAAATATATAATAATAATAATAATAATAATAAATATATATAATAATAATACAACATAATAATAATAATAATAATAATAATAATAATAAAATATAATAATAATAATAATAATTATAATAATAATAATAATAATAAATATATAATAATAATAATGGCGGCACGGTGGCTTAGTGGTTTAGCATGTTCTCCTCTCAGCACTAGGGATTCCCGGATCGAATCCCCATCTGGGTGGAGTTTCCATGTTCTCCCCGTGTCTGTGTGGGTTTCCTCCGGGTTCTCCAGCTTCCTCCCACAGTCCAAAAACATGGATCAAATCAATTGAGTTCTCCAAATTGCCCCATATAGAGTGTGTGTGTGAGTGAGTGTGTGTCCAGTGATAGATTGCCCCCCTGTCCTGGGTCTATCTGCCCAGCGCACAAAACGTTCTCCCCTAATAGAGGATAAAGCGGGAGATAATGAATGAATGAATAATAATAATACACGACCTTATCTTACTGCTTTTTTTTTTTTTAAATGCTTACAAACACACTATAAAAAAAACTATGTAAGCGGCGATTTGGCGCCATCTACTGTTCATGTGCAGGTAGTTTAAATCTCAGCACCACAGTAGGTTGTTCATGCGATGGCGTTGAAACTTTCGGGTTCACACCGTAGTTCTCTGTGATTGGAACAGAGATGCTGATGAGGTCGGGTTGTGGTTCACTGTTTAATACGTTAATAAAATTATTATAAAGTAACAATAAAATAATTTAATTTTAGTGGGCTTAATTATATATAGTGGCTTAGCATGTTCTCCTCTCAGCACGAGGGATTCCCAGTTCGAATCCCAATCTGGGTGGAGTTTCCATGTCCTCCCCGTGGGTTTCCTCCGGGTTCTCTGGTTTCCTCCCACAGTCCAAAAACATGGATCAAGTCAATTGAGTTCTCCAAATTGCCCTATATAGAGTGTGTTTGTGTGAGTGTGTGTGCCCAGTGATGGATTGGCGTCCTGTCCTGGGTCTATCTGCCCAGCGCCCGAGACGTTCTCCTCTGGATGGGCATGGGGAACCCCACCGCGACCCTAATAGAGGATAAAGCGGAAGATAATGAATGAATGAATGAATGAATAAAATAATGTAATTATAGTGGGCGGCACGGTGGCTTAGTGGTTTAGCATGTTCTCCTCTCAGCGCTGGGGATTCCCGGTTCGAATCCCCATCTGGGTGGAGTTTGCATGTCCTCCCCGTGTCCGCGTGGGTTTCCTCCGGGTTCTCCGGTTGCCTCCCACAGTCCAAAAACATGGATCAAGTCAATTGAGTTCTCCAAATTGCCCCATATAGAGTGTGTCTGTGTGAGTGAGTGTGTGGCCAGCGATAGATTGCCCCCCTGTCCTGGGTCTATCTGCCCAGCGCCTGAGACGTTCTCGGTGACGCGAAGCATGTGACCTCAAAGCAAACGTTTTTTTTTTTTTTTTTTTTCATAATTGTATTTATTTTTTGGTCTTTCTCCAAAGTACAAAACCAAACAGAAAAGACACGAACGTTACAAAACATTCTGGAAACCGAGGCGACGTAAGCGATGCCGGTTAAAAAGACGACGGCGTTCGGTCGGCGCCGCCGCGAGTTCGAGGTAACGAGCAGCGGGCCGAGACGCGTTGGGGTTCGAAACCCAACGGCCTCAAACAAACGACGGCGGTCTCAGTAGTGTTACTTCAGATCGCCACAGCGATGCATTCCGCTAAATTCGGGGGAACAACTAAAATTAAAAAATAAATTGGTAAAAGCTACGATCCCGCGGTGCTGCTCGTACTCGGACCCAAGACGAGACGGGGTAAGCGGGCATGCACCGGCACGGTAACAGCGCGACCAACCGCTTCGTTAATATACATACGAGCGTACGTGTGCGACGATCCAACACGAAAACGATTCGAAATACAGACGCCGGGTTGGGAATACGAAGCGCCGCCAGGTGGCGCCGCGACGCCGACAGAAAGATGGCATTCAAAACTAAACGAATCTTCGTTTCAACACCGAAAATTGTACAACACTTAGGCATTGTCGTAAAGTGGAAATCCGTGCGGATAACGTTAAACACGCGGCGTTGGAGGAATGACGTTGCTTTTCATCAGACTTGGCAACATTCGCTATGTACACATGCTCTAAACCGCACACGTTCGGAATACGCCCCGCCGCCTCTCCGTTTCCGACGCCTTTTGAGAGCCAAACGCTAGAAATATCGCGGGACGGTCCACGGAACACGACTCTGCATGATGAGCACGGTCCTGCGAAAAGATGAGGGACCCTCCGCTCCATCCGGATTCACATTATGCTTAAAAAGGAAGGACGGCGGGCGGGAAACGCGCGGGGCGGCGGAACCCGGCCGTCGCCGCCGATGCTGGACGTTGAGGATGCGTGTCGACCACCTCCCGCTCCGGCGGGCCAGAGGGAGGAGCTCTTAGAAAAGTAGCGCTGACATGTGGTGGGTTCTTGATATAAAGGAAGCGTATGTGTGCAACGATCATCTGCGGGGGAAACACAAGGAACCATTAGAACTGAGGTACTAGAAATTAAAAATACTAATAAAATTTAATAAAATTAAATGGACCAGGGTTCTCCGCTACGGCGCACTCATCGCCGAGACGCGTTCGGGTTAGAAACCCAACGACCTCAAACAAACAACAGCGGTCTCAGTAGTGTTACTTCAGATCACCACAGCGATCCATTGTTTTGTTTAATTTCGGGGTTTTCGGCGGCATTTTTTGCGACTTCTTCGGAAAACGGCGAAATCAAACAAACAAACCCGCGATACGGCGAAGCCACGAGAAGTGATCCGCGATATGCTCCGTATGCCGTGGTGGAGAACCCTGGGTTTAATTAATAAAAAGTGCAAGGCAATAAAAAATAAATAGTAAAAATAGACTTGTGTACTCACAGTGCTATCGGTTCACCACTGAGGGGGCACGTAGCTGTAGGTTGGTGTTCCAGGGGGTCGGTACGTGGGCACTGTGACGGGGTGAGGGGCTACTGGAGTCGGAGAGTGGGTCGTTAACAACGTCCCTTCGTAGCGGAAACAACGAGAACACGTAAATAAATGAGGGGAAAAATAGACGTACGGTCAAAATAAATAAATATAATAAATTAAATATAATAATAAAATTAATTATATATACAAACCTCATGACGGCAAAAAAAAGCTATGTTAAAATGTTTAATATATATATGAAAAATATTAAACTATAAACTGCCAAAAAGTTTCTAAAAACTGTATTGTATATACTGTATATAACTTGCTGACTCAGCAATTTTCCAACTCCGCATGGAGGTAGAAGAACGAAATTTGGCAGGTTCTTTCCTCGCAGCCTACGTATAAATATTACGACCCGTGACGATCAGAACGCGACCACGTCCGCCATCCGGCGCCATCTTCATTAAATTTGGTACACGGCTTCCCCGTGCTAACCGAAACCGATGTACGTATCGATGGCGCCATATCGCAGACTGCTCAAGAGTCAGCTCAGCACACAGCTCCGTCATATTACCACCAGAGGGCGGACTGACAACGTGGTACACAAAAAGATCCTTGACGAGTAAATATTGGTATATGGTCGCTCGAGTGTCGTGTTGCGTTTATAAAACGCTTACAAAGATTCAAAAATGCGTTAATTGAAAGCAAAATCGTTAACAATCTGGTCTTCCGCCACGTGATCTAGTCCCGTTTTTAAAGTGAACGCTGATCGCTGAGTAACAAGTTTCCAGTTTCAGTAACATTTAAATACTGCCATCTAGTGGTTAAGTTACAAATATATATATATATATATATTCATTAAACACTTACAAACACAATGATTCAGAAATGCGTTAATTGAAAGCAAAATCGTTAATAATCTGGTCCTCTGCCACGTGGTCTAGTCCGTTTTTTAAAGTGAACGCTGATCGCTGAGTAACAAGTTTCCATTTTCAGTAACATTTAAATACTGCCATCTAGTGGTTAAGTTACAAATATATATATTCAGGGCAAACTGACAACGTGGTATAGAAAAAAGGTCCTTAACGAGTAAATATTGGTATATAGTCGCTCGCGTGTCGTGTTGCGTTGCGTTGCGTTTATAAAACGCTTACAAACACAATGATTCAAAAATTCGTTAATTGAAAGCAAATTCGTTAATAATCTGGTCTTCCGCCACGTGATCTAGTCCCGTTTTTAAAGTGAACGCTGATCGCTGAGTAACAAGTTTCCAGTTTCAGTAACATTTAAATACTGCCATCTAGTGGTTAAGTTACAAATATATATATATATATATATTCATTAAACACTTACAAACACAATGATTCAGAAATGCGTTAATTGAAAGCAAAATCGTTAATAATCTGGTCCTCTGCCACGTGGTCTAGTCCGTTTTTTAAAGTGAACGCTGATCGCTGAGTAACAAGTTTCCATTTTCAGTAACATTTAAATACTGCCATCTAGTGGTTAAGTTACAAATATATATATTCAGGGCAAACTGACAACGTGGTATAGAAAAAAGGTCCTTAACGAGTAAATATTGGTATATAGTCGCTCGCGTGTCGTGTTGCGTTGCGTTGCGTTTATAAAACGCTTACAAACACAATGATTCAAAAATTCGTTAATTGAAAGCAAATTCGTTAATAATCTGGTCTTCTGCCACGTGGTCTAGTCCGTTTTTTAAAGTGAACGCTGATCGCTGAGTAACAAGTTTCCATTTTCAGTAACATTTAAATACTGCCATCTAGTGGCTAAGTCACAAATATATATATATATATATATTCATTAAACACTTACAAACACAATGATTCAGAAATGCGTTAATTGAAAGTAAAATCGTTAATAATCTGGTCTTCCGCCATGTGATCTTGTTCCATTTTTAAAGTGAACGCTGATCGCTGAGTAACAAGTTTCCAGTTTCAGTAACATTTAAATACTGCCATCTAGTGGTTAAGTTACAAATATATATATTCAGGGCGAACTGACAACGTGGTATAGAAAAAGATCCTTGACGAGTAAATATTGGTATATGGTCGCTCGCGTGTCGTGTTGCGTTGCGTTTATAAAACGCTTACAAACACAATGATTCAAAAATTCGTTAATTGAAAGCAAATTCGTTAATAATCTGGTCTTCTGCCACGTGGTCTAGTCCGTTTTTTAAAGTGAACGCTGATCGCTGAGTAACAAGTTTCCATTTTCAGTAACATTTAAATACTGCCATCTAGTGGCCAAGTTACCAAAAAAAAAAATAATAAAAATAATTAAAAAAAAAAAAAAAATATATATATATATATATATATATATATATATATATATATATATATATTCATTAAACACTTACAAACACAATGATTCAGAAATTCGTTAATTGAAAGCAAATTCGTTAATAATCTGGTCTTCTGCCACGTGATCTAGTCCGTTTTTTAAAGTGAACGCTGATCGCTGAGTAACAAGTTTCCAGTTTCAGTAACATATAAATACTGCCATCTAGTGGCTAAGTCACAAATATATATATATATTCATTAAACACTTACAAACACAATGATTCAAAAATTCGCTAATTGAAAGCAAATTCGTTAATAATCTGGTCCTCCGCCATGTGATCTAGTCCCGTTTTTAAAGTGAACGCTGATCGCTTAGTAACAAGTTTCCAGTTTCAGTAACATTTAAATACTGCCATCTAGTGGCCAAGTTACAAATATATATGGTTGCCTGGTTTTCTAAATTGTTACTATTTTTCTGTAATTAGTATAAAATTGGGTGGTAACCCCGCTTACCCGCTGACATTGCCATGGTGGTGCCCGCTACCATGCCCATGGCCACTCCACTGGTGCGGGGGGCAGGGATGGGGGGAGCGTAGATAGCCGCCGGCATGCCGTTGGGCTGCACCACCGTGGTGTGGTGGATGACGTGGGGCGGCGCGGCGTACAGGGGCTGGGTGTAGTACGCCCCCTGCTGCTGTGGAGGCGAGACCGGATTACAAACCGCGCAGAACGGTTCAGAACCTTCAGAGCGTGTCTGCGACTGACCTGAGCATAAGGGTTCTGCTGGGGGTAGGAACTCCGCAGCGGGTACACGGCGGCGGGGTACGGGTTGGGAGAAGAGGAGTAGGGCGGCACGGCGCCCGTCGTCGGAGAGCAGGACATCTTGAAGGGGGTTCCTTGCGCGTAACCTGAAGGGTAAGAAAACGGACGTAAGTTGCAAAATAGTCACGTTTGTTCTTGTCCGCCACCTTTTTTATTAGGTTCCTGAACGCAGGGTTGTCCACGGCAACACATGGAGCATATCGCGGATCACCGTATCGCGGGTTCCATTTTCCGACGTATCGTTTTGCGCTCTATGTTAGTAAATTTGCGTCGGTTTAAGAGTTTAGAAAGTGTTTAATAGCATACGAAGTGTTTATACGAGTGTGGGCGGGGCTAATGAAACCGTAAACATGGCGTTCACATGGCGGGGTCTCTGGGACGTAACCACGGCGATGTGCGAGGGATCACTGATTAACGTTAACTCGTTAAAAAAACATCGTAGGTTTAGTCCAATGAGTGGAAAGACTTTTGGAGATGGGCGGCACGGTGGCTTAGTGGTTTAGCATGTTCTCCTCTCAGCGTTGGGGATTCCTGGTTTGAACCCCAATCTGGGTGGAGTTCCCATGTTCTCCACGTGTCTGCATGGGTCTCCTCCGGGTTCTCCGGTTTCCTCCCACAGTCCAAAATCATGGATCAAAGGCCACTGAGTTCTCCAAATTGCCCCATATAGAGTGTGTGTGAGTGAGTGTGTGCCCAGCGATAGATTGCCCCCCTCTCCTGGGTGTATCTGGCCAGTGCCTGAAATGTTCTCCCCTCGATGGACACACACTCACCCCCCCCCCCCCTTCCATAGAGGATTCTGCTGAGTCAGCGTTAGCACGACTGCTTCTGCTTTATCCTCTACTCGGGTCGGGGGGTGGGGGGGGTTCCCCATGCCCATCCAGGGGAGAACGTTTCGGGCGCTGGGCAGATACACCCAGGACAGGGGGGCAATCTATCGCTGGGCACACACTTACTCACACAGACACACTCTATATGGGGCAATTTGGAGAACTCAATTGACTTCATCTATGTTTTTGGACTGTGGGAGGAAAGCGGAGAACCCGGAGGAAACCCACACAGACATGGGGAGAACATGGAAACTCCACCCAGATGGGGATTCGAACCGGGAATCCCTAGCGCTGAGAGGAGAACATGCTAAAGCACTAAGCCAATGTGCCGCCCGGGAATTATATCTAATCTAAAAAAAACGCCTTTTGGAGGCGTGGTCAGATCTTCATCATGGTTCTGCTACATGACGATTACGGATGGAACCTGGAGTTCTATTGGACCGGAGGTTCCGCAGGACGTCCTCAATGGACTTCTATAGTTTATAATTGTTAAATACGGGTCACATGATCACCACACGGTCTCTACATTAGTGTCCTGTTGATGCTGCCCCCCCCCCCCCCCCCCCCCCCCCGCTCAATGAGGATGTGTCCCCCACTGAGCCTCGGTCCTCACAAGGTTTCTTCCTTAAAATATCAACATAACGGAGAGTTTTGTCTTGCCGCTGTCTCTTGGTCTCGCTCTTTGGAGGTTTAAAGGTTTATAACTCGGTAAAGCTGCTTTGTATAAATAAATGCCTTGAAAGGTTTCGTAATAAAAGTCCTCTCACCGGCGGGGAACGCTGGGTTGGCGGGGGAGTAGACGCTGGGGGAGTAGGCCGGAGCGGCTGCCGCGTAGCCCACAGGAAAGCCAGCTTGGGGTCAGAACAGAAGATCAGGTACGAGTTCACGACGTTACGTTAACGTAAAGCTCACGATGGCGTCGCGGCGTTTACCTGGATAACTTATTCCTTTGGGGTTGGCGTAGGGAACCC
>JAFMOC010000378.1:185000-227500 GCA_019802505.1 Corydoras sp. C115 | reverse complement strand
TCCTCCCACAGTCCAAAAACATGGATCAAGTTCCATTAAGTTCTCCAAATTGCCCCATATAGAGTGTGTCTGTGTGAGTGAGTGTGTGTCCAGCGATAGATTGCCCCCCTGTCCTGGGTGTATCTGCCCAGCGCCCGAAACGTTCTCCCCTGGATGCCCCCCCCCCCATGACCCTAATAGAGAATAAAGCGGAAGATAATGGATGAATGAATAATTCCCGGGCGGCACAGTGGCTTAGTGCTTTAGCATGTTCTCCTCTCAGCGCTGGGGTTTCCCAGTTTGAATCCCCATCTGGGTGGAGTTTCCATGTCCTCCCCGTGTCCGCGTGGGTTTCCTCCGGGTTCTCCGGTTTCCTCCCACAGTCCAACAACATGGATCAAGTCAATTGAGTTCTCCAAATTGCCCCATATAGAGTGTGTCTGTGTGAGTGAGTGTGTGTCCAGCGATAGATTGCCCCCCTGTCCTGGGTGTATCTGCCCAGCGCCCGAAACGTTCTCCCCTGGATGCCCCCCCCCCCATGACCCTAATAGAGGATAAAGCGGAAGATAATGGATGAATGAATAATTCCCGGGCGGCACAGTGGCTTAGTGCTTTAGCATGTTCTCCTCTCAGCATTAGTGATTCCCGGTTCGAATCCCCATCTGGGTAGAGTTTCCATGTTCTCCCCGTGTCCGCGTGGGTTTCCTCCGGGTTCTCCGGTTTCCTCCCACAGTCCAACAACATGGATCAAGTCAATTGAGTTCTCCAAATTGCCCCATATAGAGTGTGTCTGTGTGAGTGAGTGTGTGCCAAGCGATAGATTGCCCCCCTGTCCTGGGTGTATCTGCCCAGCGCCCGAAACGTTCTCCCCTGGATGGGCAGAAGATGATGGATGGATGTTCTGATGGAGCAGGTCGGCGGGGCAGCCTGTCAGGAGGAGGTTCGGTACCGCAGCGCGCCGCTGGGGGCGCTGTTCAGCGGCTCCTCTGCAGTCGGCGTGTCGGAGCGGCAGCGGCGAACATGGCGGTCGTCAGTAAATATCTGTCGCTGAAGAACTCGTCCATGGCGGGCGGCGCGCTGCTGCTGCTGTACCTGCTGAAGCGGCGCCGCGGGGCCCGCAGGGCAGACGGGTGAGAGCCGCCGCCGCCGCCGCCGCTGTTTTAAATTAAATTTACTAACCTAGACCTTCAGACTTTGATCTCGCCGCCGCCGCGTTAGCTTAGCACCGCTGCACTTGACCTGCTGTGGTGTCAGGTGGAACTAAATTAATAATAATGTTCATTAACATTATTATTAATTACCATCATAATCACCGCCTCGCAGGCTAATAACCTCTGCCTACGTCATCAAACTGATGTGTTTATTGATTATTGATTATTGATCATGGACCAATGAATTAATCACGATTATATTGCGATTAAGACATGTAATTAACCTCCAACTAACGATGTTCGGAGTCTTTACAGCGTTTCCATCCATTATCTTCAGCTTTATCCTCTTTTAGGGTCTCGGGCGCTGGGCAGATACACCCAGGACAGGGGGGCAATCTATCACTGGACACACACTCACTCACTCACACACACTCTATATGGGGCAATTTGGAGAATGTGATTGACCTTGAATCATGTTTTTGGACTGTGGGAGGAAACCGGAGAACCCGGAGGAAACCCACGCAGACATGGGGAGAACATGGGGGCAATCTATCATTGGTCACACACTCAGTCCCTCACACACACTCTATATGGGGCAATTTGGAGAACTCAATAGACCTTGAATCATGTTTTTGGACTGTGGGAGGAAACCGGAGAACCCGGAGGAAACCCACGCAGACATGGGGAGAACATGGGGGCAATCTATCATTGGTCACACACTCAGTCCCTCACACACACTCTATATGGGGCAATTTGGAGAACTCAATAGACCTTGAATCATGTTTTTGGACTGTGGGAGGAAACCGGAGAACCCGGAGGAAACCCACGCGGACACGGGGAGAACATGGAAACTCCACCCAGATGGGGATTCGAACCGGGAATCCCTAGAGCTGAGAGGAGAACATGCTAAACCACTAAGCCACCGTGCCACTAAATGAAGTTCATTCATTTTATCATCTTCTGCTTAATCTTCCACTAAGGTCGTGGGGGGGGGGCATCCATGAGAGAACGTTTCAGGATACACCCAGGACGGGGGGGCAATCCATCACTGGGCACTCACTCACTCACACAGACACACTCTATATGGGGCAATTGGGAGAACTCAATGGACCTTGATCCATGTTTTTGGACTGTGGGAGGAAACCGGAGAACCCGGAGGAAACCCACACGGACATGGGGAGAACATGGAAACTCCACCCAGATGGGGATTCGAACCGGGAATCCCTAGCGCTGAGAGGAGAACATGCTAAACCACTAAGCCACCGTGCTGCTACATTAAGTTCATTCATTCGTGGGGGGAGGGCATCCAGGGGAGAACGTTTCAGGTGCTAGGCAGATACACCCAGGACGGGGGGGGCAATCTATCTCTGGGCACACACTCACTCACACACTCTATATGGGGCAATTGGGAGAACTTAATGGAACTTGATCCATGTGTTTGGACTGTGGGGGGTAACCCACAGGGAGAACATGGAAACTCCACCCAGATGGGGATTCGAACTGGGAATCCCTAGTGCTGAGAGGAGAACATGCCAAACCCTAAGCCACCATGTTGCCCTTTACACTTTTCCGATACAATAAATGAGAAAAGAAAAAATTCTGAGGACTTTTAACTTGGAAAATTGTTCAAAGTCCAACTTTTTACTGATTTATGAATTGGTACCATTACTATTTACTACGAGTAGGTTAAATTTCCACACGGCGGAACCAATAAAGCGCCTTATCTTAATCTTATCCAACAGATAAGACACGCCAACCTCTGTTCAGGGTTTTTTATTTATTATTATTATTTTATTTTATTTATTTTTATTAATTAAAAAGGGCTGATTTGCTCAAACGCAGATGTCTCCGTTTTGGAGATGATCAAGCAATTTACAGCTACGTTAAATAAAAGCTACATTAAATAAAAGCTACATTAAATAAAAGCTACATTAAATAAAAGCTACATTAAATAAAAGCTACATTAAATAAAAGCTACATTAAATAAAAGCTACATTAAATAAAAGCTACATTAAATAAAAGCTACATTAAATTCACCCAAATCTACAAAATCATTCCAACTTACGTCCCAAAGGTTGTTCCATAAAACGTGCGCTCCACCTGAATTTGGTAAACTCTTTATTTCGGGTTTTATTTCGCTGCTCTAGATAAAGCTGTAATTTGCTGATTCGGGTGTTCAGGTCAGATTGCCCCAATGGCCACGTGCTGTCAATGCGAGCTCGCCGTTCGGGAAATCAATTTGAAATTATAACAAATATCTAGGCAGCACGGTGGCTTAGTGGTTTGGCATGTTCTCCTCTCAGCACTAGGGATTCCCGGTTCGAATCCCCATCTGGGTGGAGTTTCCATGTTCTCCCCGTGTCCGCGTGGGTTTCCTCCGGGTTCTCCGGTTTCCTCCCAAAGTCCAAAAACATGGATCAAGTCAATTGAGTTCTCCAGATTGCCCCATATAGAGTGTGTATGTGTGAGAGAGTGTGTGTATGTGTGTGTACAGTGATAGATTGCCCCCCCCCCCCCCCCTGTCCTGGGAGTATCAGCCCAGCGCCCGAAACGTTCTCCCCTGGATGCCCCCCCCCACCCCCCCCCACGAATGAATGAACTTAATTTAGTGGCACTGTGGCTTAGTGGTTGGCATGTTCTCCTCTCAGCGCTAGGGATTCCCGGTTCGAATCCCCATCTGGGTGGAGTCTCCATGTTCTCCCCGTGTCCGCGTGGGTTTCCTCCGGGTTCTCCGGTTTCCTCCCACAGTCCAAAAACATGCATCAAGGTCATTTGAGTTCTCCAAATTGCCCCATATAGAGTGTGTGTGTAAGAGTGAGTGTGTGTCCAGTGATAGATTGGCGTCCTGTCCTGGGTGTATCTGCCCAGCGCCCGAGACGTTCTCCCCTGGATGGAAATGGGGAACCCCACCACGACCCTAATGGATGATGAAGCGGAAGATAATGAATGAACAAATATATAATAGCTGTTGTGGTCAATTTGCGCGTGTAAACATTTTACACATTTTATCTGAAGCTAGTTCTCTTTATATGCTGTAATGTCCAACTTCCATTTTTTTATTTAAAATAAGTTGAAACTGTGTTACGAGTCCCGGCTCGTACTGGAGTACAGTTCCACCTCTTTACGTGATTTATTCACAATAATACACAACCTCGAATTTGCTTTAATAATAAATCACTTACAAATATACAATAATAAAAATATAAATACTATAATAAAAATGCACTATGGGCGGCACGGCTTAGTGGTTTAGAACGTTCTCCTCTCAGCGCTAGGGATTCCCGGTTCGAATCCCCATCTGGGTGGAGTTTGCATGTTCTCCCCGTGTCCGCGTGGGTTTCCTCCGGGTTCTCCGGTTTCCTCCCACAGTCCAAACACATGGATCAAGTCAATTGAGTTCTCCAAATTGCCCCATATAGAGTGTGTCTGTGTGAGTGAGCGTGTGCCCAGTGATAGATTGCCCCCCTGTCCTGGGTCTATCTGCCCAGCGCCTGAGACGTTCTCCCCTGGATGGGCATGGGGAACCCCCCCCCCCCCCCCCCGCGACCCTAATAGAGGATAAAGCGGAAGATAATGAATGAATGAATGAAAAAATACACTATAATAAAAACAAGGTTTAATTCATAAATGTGTTTATTGAAAACAAAATCGTTAATCTGCTCTTCCACGATGTTCATCCATTCATTCATTATCTTCCCCTTTTATCCTCTATTAGGGTCGCGTGTGTGTGTGTGTGTGTGTGTGTGTGGGGGGGGGGGGGGGTACACACTCACTCACACAGACACACTCTATATGGGGCAATTTGGAGAACTCAATCGACTTGATCCATGTTTTTGGACTGTGGGAGGAAACCGGAGAACCCGGAGGAAACCCACGCGGACACGGGGAGAACATGGAAACTCCACCCAGATGGGGATTTCAACCGGGAATGCCTAGCGCTGAGAGGAGAACATGCCAAACCACTAAACCACCATGCCTCCCTCTTCCACGATGTAATCTAGTCCATTTTTTTAAGTGGACGCTTATTGCTGAGTAACAGGATTCCGGTTTCTCTAACAAACACTGCAATCCGAATTGCAGAACACAGTTTATTAAAAATAAATAAATAAATAAATAAATAAAATAATGTATTGTGTATATCACGCATCGATACGAATGTGAAGCGCTCAGAGGTGTGTGTTATCGTCAATGATCACAAACGGACTCAGCCAATCAGCTTTAAGGACAGGAATACATGTTATAACACAAGTTAATATTAGTAAGATGAGCAACGTTGTAACTTCTTTATTCTTCCTAATAAATGTATTTTTTTTGTTTCCAAACAGCAAAAAAGGATCCGAGCTTCTTTTGAACAATGAAGTAAGTGATCGTTTACGTATTTATAAAAACTGCGAGGCTTTTTTTTCCCCGCAAATGCAATAAAACCATATTAATTTAGGTCACGTGATATCAGGTAATTAAATGTGGGGTATCCCTCTTTACCCCCGTGATGGATATGGATTGGAGACCAGCGAGTTGCCGTTCCTAAGTTTACCGAAGAGACTTTTATGATTATAATATTTAAATATTCATTCATTCATGATCTTCCGCTTTATCCTCTATTACTCACTCACACACATGTAAGAGCCCCTCTATGGGGCAATTTTGAATGAGCAATTGACTTGATCCATGTATTTGGACTGTGGAAGGAAACCGGAGAACCCGGAGGAAACCCACGCAGACACGGGGAGAACATGGAAACTCCACCCAGGTGGGGATTCGAACCGGGAATCCCTAGTGCTGAGAGGAGAACATGCCAAACCACTAAGCCACCGTGCCGCAATATTTAAATATTTCAAACACAAATTTTTTAAAAATTATTTTTAATTCTAATAACTAGGGGTGTATTCAACTAAGGATTTTCATAGTCGAATCTGATTCGTCAGATTTTCCCTATAGTCGACTGATAGACGAATCAGTTAAAATTTCACCACAAGATGGCGCTATAAGCGTGGTTTTTAAAAAATATATATATTTTTTTAGATTTTACTTGTTTTTCTAGAGCACCGTAAATGGGATCCCCGTTTGGGGGGAGCTTTATTAATGTGTAGCCTATTGTTAAAGCGCACACATCATTTAAAAAAAATATTAACAGAAATCAGGATGATTTTATTTGACAAAAGGCTATATATATAACGAAAACAAAGACATTTCATGTAAAAACTAATGCTTAGCAGCAGCCATGGGCGCCCCCATGTGGTCAAAATGGTACATTCGACTATGAGGTTCATAGTCGACTACGGTTCTCCGAATCGAATCGTCGAATCAGCGAATATTGCAGCTCACCCCTACTAATAACATTGTTTTTTTTTTTTTTCCCCAAACAGAAAGATGCTAAGAAGGACCGGGCGGTCGTGGACAAAGTCTTCTTCAATCGAATCTTACGAATTCTTGGCATCATGGTGCCGCGACTCTTTTGTAAAGAGGTAACAGCTTCACGACCATCATTACGTTTCAGAAACCGGAAAACTCGTTACTCAGCGTTCGGCATTGACTTTAAAAATTGAATTGTATTGTATCGGGGCGGCTTTCGGTTTGGCTAACATTTAAATCCAATTTACAGACTGCAGTTTGTAAAATACGTTGAGAAAACAATGTATTGTACATCGTACCGCCTCGTGCGGTACGATGTAAACACATTAAATTGAATGAAACACATTAAATTTTACGTAATAATTTTTCGGACCAAAGGAAAATTCCACGCCACCGACCAATGGTTATACAAAAGAATAAAATAAACACGGCTAACGTAATACGTAGCTGCTAACTGCCTCCGTTAATCAGCAGCAAAGTTTTCGAGTCAACGAGCTAGCTAGGCACGGTGGCTTAGTGGTTTGGCATGTTCTCCTCTCAGCGCTAGGGATTCCCGGTTCGAATCCTCATCTGGGTGGAGTTTCCATATTCTCCCCGTGTCCGCGTGGGTTTCTTCCGGGTTCTCCGGTTTCCTCCCACAGTCCAAAAACATGGATCAAGTCAATTGGGTTCTCCAAATTGCCCCATAGAGAGTGTGTCTGTGTGAGTGAGTGTGTGCCCAGCGATAGATTGGTGTCCTGTCCTGGGTCTATCTGCCCAGCGCCTGAGACGTTCTCCCCTGGATGGGCATGGGGAACCCCACCGCGACCCTAATAGAGGATAAAGCGGGAGATAATGAATGAATTAATATATACAGTATAAACAAGGGCGGGACAGTGGCTTAGTGTTTAGCATGTTCTCCTCTCAGCGCTAGGGATTCCTGGTTCGAATCCCCATCTGGGTGGAGTTTCCATGTTCTCCCCGTGTCCGCGTGGGTTTCCTCCGGGTTCTCCGGTTTCCTCCCACAGTCCAAAAAACATGGATCAAGTCAATTGAGTTCTCTAAATTGCCCCGTGTTTGTGTGAGTGATTGTGTGCCCAGCGATAGATTGGCGCCCTGTCCTGGGTCTATCTGCCCAGCGCCCGAAACGTTCTCCCCTGGATGGTCACATCGTCTCACATAATGAGGACAGTTTTGGGATGGTGTTGATATCGCAAATGATTAAAAAATTCCTGCAAATAAATTGGACGAAAAAATGGGCGTGGCCAAGTGTTTGGGTGTCTCTACGAATCTTCGGGAACGTGGACACGCCCATTTTTGGCAGCTTGCCCAAAAACGCCCATTTTTGGTCCCATTTCCTTCAGTATGTTTTTTTTTTTAATAGTTTGTGATATCAGCGCCGTTCCAATTTTAAACAGTTCCGACCGTTGATGTGACCACGCCCACTTTTATAAATTGTATTATTATTATTTAAATATTATTACTTGAAATGCACGTCTCGACTTTTTTTTATTATGAAAAAAAAATATTTTTGTTATAAAAAAAGATTTATAGAACCATGTGCATCGTTGTACCATGTTTGTTTGCCCCGCAGACGTGGTACCTCTTCCTGATCGCCGTGATGCTGGTGGCGCGAACGTACTGCGACGTTTGGATGATTCAGAATGGCACGATGATCGAAAGGTCAGCTGACCAACCTCCAACTCTTTAATTATTAATTAGTTGAGCCGATCTTCTGTTGGTTTGATGATCATGCTGATGATTATGCTGATGATTATGCTGATGATTATTCTGATGATTATTATTCTGATGATTATTATTCTGATGATCATTCTGATAATTATTATTCTGATGATTATGCTGATGATCATTCTGATAATTATTATTCTGATGATTATTATTCTGATGATTATTATGCTGATGATTATTATGCTGATGATCATTCTGATAATTATTATTCTGATTATTATGCTGATGATCATTCTGATGATTATTATTCTGATGATTATTATTCTGATGATTATTATGCTGATGATTATTATGCTGATGATCATTCTGATAATTATTATTCTGATTATTATGCTGATGATCATTCTGATAATTATTATTCTGATGATTATTATTCTGATGATTATTATGCTGATGATTATTATGCTGATGATCATTCTGATAATTATTATTCTTATTATTATGCTGATTATTATTCTGATGATTATTATGCTGATGATTATTATGCTGATGATTATTATGCTGATGATTATTATGCTGATGATTATTATGCTGATGATCATTCTGATAATTATTATTCTGATGATTATTATTCTGATGATTATTATTCTGATGATTATTATGCTGATGATTATTATGCTGATGATCATTCTGATAATTATTATTCTGATTATTATGCTGATGATCATTCTGATAATTATTATTCTGATGATTATTATTCTGATGATTATTATGCTGATGATTATTATGCTGATGATCATTCTGATAATTATTATTCTGATGATTATTATTCTGATGATTATTATTCTGATGATTATTATTCTGATGATCATTATGCTGATGATCATTCTGATAATTATTATTCTGATTATTATGCTGATGATCATTCTGATAATTATTATTCTGATGATTATTATTCTGATGATTATTATGCTGATGATTATTATGCTGATGATCATTCTGATAATTATTATTCTTATTATTATGCTGATTATTATTCTGATGATTATTATGCTGATGATTATTATGCTGATGATTATTATGCTGATGATTATTATGCTGATGATTATTATGCTGATGATCATTCTGATAATTATTATTCTGATGATTATTATTCTGATGATTATTATTCTGATGATTATTATGCTGATGATCATTATGCTGATGATCATTCTGATAATTATTATTCTGATGATTATTATGCTGATGATTATTATGCTGATGATCATTCTGATAATTATTATTCTGATTATTATGCTGATTATTATTCTGATAATTATTATTCTGATTATTATGCTGATGATCATTCTGATAATTATTATTCTGATTATTATGCTGATTATTATTATGATGATTATTATGCTGATGATCATTCTGATAATTATTATTCTGATGATTATTATTCTGATGATTATTATTCTGATGATTATTATTCTGATGATTATTATGCTGATGATCATTATGCTGATGATCATTCTGATAATTATTATTCTGATGATTATGCTGATTATTATTCTGATGATTATTATTCTGATGATTATTATTCTGATGATTATTATGCTGATGATTATTATGCTGATGATTATTATGCTGATGATTATTATTCTGATGATTATGCTGATGATTATTCTGATGATTATTATTCTGATGGTTCTGCGTTCTCTAATCTCTCACAGCGGTATCATTAGCAGAGATATCCATCTCTTTAAACAGCACTTTTTTTCCTACATTGCCGTCATACCAGCGGTAAATTTAATTTAATAAAATTTTTTTTAAGTGTGAAACGCTCGCCACGAACACGGCATGCGCGGAATATCGGATCCGTACGTTGTTCTAATGTCTGAACTAACCTTTAACCTTTAACCGCCTGCGATTCCACAGCATGAGGCAGATCTCCTCTGATCTCGTCGTTTATTGAAATTTGTTTTACTAAGTGAGTCTGCCTTTGACCAACCTGTCTTCTGTTTTGTGCATGTTTTGGTTTGCAGTGCGATTATCGGTCGCTCCACAAACGATTTCAGGAGATATTTGTTCAACTTTATTAAAGTCATGCCAGTTGTAAGTCCATTTTCCTTCAAACCTTTTTCACAAATGGCTCCTTATTCTGTTCTGTCTTTCCATTTGATGTAAAAAGTCGTTTATGAGACGTGAGGACGGCAAGGGGGCCCCTGGTTTTGTCTCCCGGTTGGAGCCGAAACATGTTCTCCCTGTGCCTGGTACAATTGACATACTGTAATTGCCCCATGCCGTTTCTTGTATAGTAACATGCTGTTGGCGACGTTAAAACTTTGAAATCAACAAAATAAAAAGTCAGAGGAGACCTGATCCAAAATACTTCCCTTTCTGTATTTACACTTTAACCCAACCCTGTTTCACCTTTAACCTTTTAGAAATCCTGACTGTTCTAACTGTGAATCAAATAAAATTACAATCGAATTGCGAAACCATCCATCCATTATCTTCCACTTTATCCTCCATTAGGGTCGGGGGGGGGGGGGGGGGGGGTTCCCCATGCCCGTCCAAGGGAGAACGTTTCGGGCGCTGGGCAGATACACCCAGGACAGGGGGGGCAATCTATCGCCGGGCTCACACAGAGACACTCTATATGGGGCAATTTGGAGAACCCAATTGACTTGCTCCATGTTTTTGGCATGTGGGAGGAAACCGGAGAACCCGGCGGAAACCCACACGGACACGGGGAGAACATGGAAACTCCACCCAGATTTGGATTTGAACCGGGAATCCCTAGTGCTGAGAGGAGAACATGCCAAAGCACTAAGCCACCGTGCCGCCCATGTTTAGATATCCATCCATTATCTCCCGCTTTATCCTCTATTAGGGTCGCGGTGGGGTTCCCCATGTCCATCCAGGGGAGAACGTTTCAGGCACTGGGCAGATACACCCAGGACAGGGCGCCAATCTATCCCTGGACACACACTCACTCACACACACACACTCTATATGGGGCAATTTGGAGAACTCAATTGACCTTGATCCATGTTTTTGGACTGTGGGAGGAAACCGGAGAACCCGGAGGAAACCCACGCGGACACGGGGAGAACATGCAAACTCCACCCAGATTGGAATTCGAACCGGGAATCCCTAGTGCTGAGAGGAGAACATGCCAAACCACAAAGCCACCGTGCCGTCATTGCGAAACCATCTTTATATATATGGAGTGGGGGTGTAACAGCACGATGTATTTACGCAGAACACAATGTTAGCTCAGTTTAGGGGCGGGGCCTGAAGCGCGAGGGGAAACGGTACACGCAAATGACGCGCACCGCTTCAGTCAGAGCCCTGTGGGCGGAGTTTGGGTTCCTGTGATTGACGGCAGCACTGAGGCGGTCAGTTTGTGGAAACGTTCCGAACGTGCTAATGCTGACTCCTCCACCTCGATAACCGGCGCTCATAAAGAACCTGCAACCCGACGATTGGTCGCGTTATAATGATTGTTATTTTTATATTTAAGGCTTAATTAACCCCGCCCACACTCGTAAACCCTTAAACCGACGCAAATTTAGTAACATACAGAGTGCAAAATGTCACGATACGGCAAAATATATATATATAAGTGATATGCTACGTATGTTGTCGTGGCGACCCCTGGGTTCCGTCATCGTATTAAATCGTGAAATCTTACGCATCGCAAATAATCAAATCGTTGGCTAGTAGAATCATTATCGAACCAAATCGTCATGAAGGCTCCGATTTGCACCCCCTACTGACCAGTGGCTGCATTTTACCGACTCACGAAACCGACGGAAAAAGTTTATAAAGTAAAATTACAAATTAATTAACGATCAAATGAATTCCGCTTGAAAACATTCAGCAAAAAAAAAAAAACAATCTCCAACATAAAAATAGCGCCCTCGTTCTGTCCTTTATTTACGACGCTGTTAGAACAATGGGTGTGCGATTAGCGTTTAAATAAACGACTACCGACTCACGAAACCGACGTAAAAAGTTTATAAAGTAAAATTACAAATTAATTAACGATCTAATTAATTCAGTTTGAAACTGGCAAAAAAAAAAAAACTTCAACATGAAAATAGCGCCCTCATTCTGTCCTTTATTTACGACACTGTTAGAACAATGGGTGTGCGATTAGCGTTTAAATAAACGACTACCGACTCACGAAACCAACGTAAAAAGTTTATAAACTAAAATTACAAATTAATTAACGATGAAATGAATTCTGTTTGAAAACATTCAGCAAAAAAACGCCAACATAAAAATAGCGCCCTCATTCTGTCCTTTATTTACGATGCTGTTAGAACAATGGGTGTGCGATTAGCGTTTAAATAAACGACTACCGACTCACAAAACCGACGTAAAAAGTTTATAATGTAAAATTACAAATTAATTAACGATCAAATTAATTCTGTTTGAAACTGGCAAAAAAAAACTCCAACATGAAAATAGCGCCCTCATTCTGTCCTTTATTTACGACACTGTTAGAACAATGGGTGTGCAATTAGCGTTTAAAAAAACGACTACCGACTCACGAAACCAAAGTAAAAATTTATAAAGCAAAATGACAAATTAATTAACAATCAAATTAATTCCGCTTGAAAACATTCAGCAAAAAAAAAAAAATCTCCAACATAAAAATAGCGCCCTCATTCTGTCCTTTATTTACGACGCTGTTAGAACATTGGGTGTGCAATTAGCGTTTAAATAAACGACTACCGACTCATGAAACCAACGTAAAAAGTTTATAAACTAAAATTACAAATTAATTAACGAGCAATTGAATTCTGTTTGAAAACATTCAGCAAAAAAACGCCAACATAAAAATAGCGCCCTCGTTCTGTCCTTTATTTACGACGCTGTTAGAACATTGGGTGTGCGATTAGCGTTTAAATAAACGACTACCGACTCACGAAACCGACGTAAAAAGTTTATAAAATTACAAATTAATTAACGATCTAATTAATTCAGTTTGAAACTGGCAAAAAAAAAAAAACTTCAACATGAAAATAGCGCCCTCGTTCTGTCCTTTATTTACGACGCTGTTAGAACAATGGGTGTGCGTTTAGCGTTTAAATAAACGACTACCGACTCACAAAACCGACGTAAAAAGTTTATAAAGTAAAATTACAAATTAATTAACGATCTAATTAATTCAGTTTGAAACTGGCAAAAAAAAAAAAAACTCCAACATGAAAATAGCGCCCTCATTCTGTCCTTTATTTACGACACTGTTAGAACAATGGGTGTGCGATTAGCGTTTAAATAAACGACTACCGACTCATGAAACCAACGTAAAAAGTTTATAAACTAAAATTACAAATTAATTAACGATGAAATGAATTCTGTTTGAAAACATTCAGCAAAAAAACGCCAACATAAAAATAGCGCCCTCGTTCTGTCCTTTATTTACGACGCTGTTAGAACAATGGGTGTGCGATTAGCGTTTAAAAAAACGACTACCGACTCACGAAACCAAAGTAAAAATTTATAAAGCAAAATTACAAATTAATTAACGATCTAATTAATTCAGTTTGAAACTGGCAAAAAAAAAGTCCAACATAAAAATAGCGCCCTCATTCTGTTCTTTAATTACGACGCTGTTAGAACAATGGGTGTGCGATTAGCGTTTAAAAAAACGACTACCGACTCACGAAACCGACGTAAAAAGTTTTATAAAGCAAAATTACAAATTAATTAACGATCTAATTAATTCAGTTTGAAACTGGCAAAAAAAAACTCCAACATGAAAATAGCGCCCTCATTCTGTTCTTTAATTACGACGCTGTTAGAACAATGGGTGTGCGATTAGCGTTTAAAAAAACGACTACCGACTCACAAAACCAAAGTAAAAATTTATAAAGCAAAATGACAAATTAATTAACAATCAAATTAATTCCGCTTGAAAACATTCAGCAAAAAAAAAAAACAATCTCCAACATAAAAATAGCGCCCTCGTTCTGTCCTTTATTTACGACGCTGTTAGAACAATGGGTGTGCAATTAGCGTTTAAATAAACGACTACCGACTCACGAAACCAACGTAAAAAGTTTATAAACTAAAATTACAAATTAATTAACGAGCAATTGAATTCTGTTTGAAAACATTCAGCAAAAAAACGCCAACATAAAAATAGCGCCCTCATTCTGTCCTTTATTTACGACGCTGTTAGAACATTGGGTGTGCAATTAGCGTTTAAATAAACGACTACCGACTCACGAAACCGACGTAAAAAGTTTTATAAAGCAAAATTACAAATTAATTAACGATCTAATTAATTCAGTTTGAAACTGGCAAAAAAAAACTCCAACATGAAAATAGCGCCCTCATTCTGTCCTTTATTTACGACGCTGTTAGAACAATGGGTGTGCGATTAGCGTTTAAATAAACGACTACCGACTCACGAAACCGACGTAAAAAGTTTATAAAGTAAAATTACAAATTAATTAACGATCTAATTAATTCAGTTTGAAACTGGCAAAAAAAAACTCCAACATAAAAATAGCGCCCTCATTCTGTTCTTTAATTACGACGCTGTTAGAACATTGGGTGTGCAATTAGCGTTTAAATAAACGACTACCGACTCACGAAACCGACGTAAAAAGTTTATAAAGTAAAATTACAAATTAATTAACGATCTAATTAATTCAGTTTGAAACTGGCAAAAAAAAAGTCCAACATAAAAATAGCGCCCTCATTCTGTCCTTTATTTACGACGCTGTTAGAACATTGGGTGTGCAATTAGCATTTAAATAAACGACTACCGACTCACGAAACCGACGTAAAAAGTTTTATAAAGCAAAATTACAAATTAATTAACGATCTAATTAATTCAGTTTGAAACTGGCAAAAAAAAAACTCCAACATAAAAATAGCGCCCTCATTCTGTCCTTTATTTACGACGCTGTTAGAACAATGGGTGTGCGATTAGCGTTTAAATAAACGACTACCGACTCATGAAACCAACGTAAAAAGTTTATAAACTAAAATTACAAATTAATTAACGATGAAATGAATTCTGTTTGAAAACATTCAGCAAAAAAACGCCAACATAAAAATAGCGCCCTCATTCTGTCCTTTATTTACGTCGCTGTTAGAACAATGGGTGTGCGATTAGCGTTTAAATAAACGACTACCGACTCACGAAACCGACGTAAAAAGTTTATAATGTAAAATTACAAATTAATTAACGATCTAATTAATTCAGTTTGAAACTGGCAAAAAAAAAACTCCAACATAAAAATAGCGCCCTCATTCTGTTCTTTAATCACAACGCTGTTAGAATAATGGGTGTGCGATTAGCGTTTAAATAAACGACGTCGTTAGGTCAGATAAGCTAGCGGAGGTTAGCGCTGAATTAATGTGTGTTTTCTAACGCGTTCTTTAACAAAACATTAAGACATTTTACAAAAGCATTTTCTACGTTACGTGCTAACGAAGATAGCGGGTAATTATGGCTTTGTTTTTTTTTCGTAGATTGCCCTCGTGAACAACTTTCTGAAGTTCGGACTGAACGAGCTGAAGCTCCGTTTCCGCGAACGACTCACGAAGCATCTGTATGACGAATATCTCAAGTAAGTATCTCGTCGTCGCGATACGTTTGTGGTGAAGTCTTCAGTAATTTATTGTTCTTAAATTAATTAAATAAATAAACATTTTAATGAATATTGTATTGTTAGTGCAGTAGCTCAATAGTTAGGTTTTTTTTTATTGTTCTCCCGCAATTTTGGAGCCATCCACATGATTTTGGCGGGACACGTCCGGCTCGTGGGTGAGACGAGCACTTGTATTGGTGTAAGGGACGACTCGAACCATTCCTGAGATATTCCCATTTTTCCCAAGTCAAAATTCCCATTCACTTTGCATTACGGTGATTTTTGGACTAGTAACTCCATCCATTATCTCCCGCTTTATCCTCTATTAGGGTCGTGGGGGGGGTTCCCATGCCCATCCAGGGGAGAACGTCTCGGTCGCTGGGCAGATACACCCAGGTCAGGGGGGCAATCTATCGCTTGGCGCACACTCACTCACACAGACACACTCTATATGGGGCAATTTGGAGAACTCAATTGACCTCGATCCATGATTTTGGACTGTGGGAGGAAACCGGAGAACTCGGAGGAAACCCACGCGGACACGGGGAGAACATGGAAACTCCACCCAGATGGGGATTCGAACCGGGAATCCATAGAACTTTGAGGAGAACATGCCAAACACTAAGCCACCGTGCCGCCAGACTTCCGTAACTCCATCCATCCATCCATCCATTTTCTTCTGCTTTATCCTCTATTAGGGTCGTGGGGGGTTCCCATGCCCATCCAGGGGAGAACGTCTCGGGCGCTGGGCAGATACACCCAGGACAGGGGGGCAATCTATCGCTTGGCACACACTCACTCACACAGACACACTCTATATGGGGCAATTTGGAGAACTCAATTGACCTCGATCCATGTTTTTGGACTGTGGGAGGAAACCGGAGAACTCGGAGGAAACCCACGCGGACACGGGGAGAACATGGAAACTCCACCCAGATGGGGATTTGAACCGGGAATCCCTAGAACTTTGAGGAGAACATGCCAAACACTAAGCCACCGTGCCGCCAGACTTCCGTAACTCCATCCATCCATCCATCCATTTTCTTCCGCTTTATCCTCTATTAGGGTCGTGGGGGGTTCCCATGCCCATCCAGGGGAGAACGTCTCGGGCGCTGGGCAGATACACCCAGGACAGGGGGGCAATCTATCGCTTGGCACACACTCACTCACACAGACACACTCTATATGGGGCAATTTGGAGAACTCAATTGACCTCGATCCATGTTTTTGGACTGTGGGAGGAAACCGGAGAACCTGGAGGAAACCCACACGCAAACTCCACCCAGAACATGCAAACTCCACCCAGATGGGGATTCGAACCGGGAATCCCTAGCGCTGAGAGGAGAACATGCTAAACCACAATGCTGCCCTGTCCTATTTATTTATTTGTCATTATTTTTTTTATTGTTATGAGATATCGACGCCATTCCAATTGTAAACCATCCTGACCCTTGATGTGATCGCATCTTAGATACCCCGTTACCCGGCCACGCCCATTTGATTCGATTTATTTATTATTTTTGAACCTCATTCACTGTATTGCTTTCACATACACATGTGTCTATGCTGCAGTCACACTCACATTTTCTTATTTTAAAATTAAACAAAGCAAAAAATTGTCTTTAATTGATTGGAGTCTTTAAGTGACGCCTTCATTTATTTGGTGCCCCCCCCCCAGGCACCCCACTATTTGAGAAGCACTGCATTAAAGAGACGGTGAGGTGGTGCAGCAGCTTGTGGTGGGGGTGTTTTTAACGATAAGCTGTGCTTCGTGTTTTGTTGATTTTAGGGGGTACACCTACTACAAGATGGGCAACTTGGATAATCGCATAGCCAACGCCGATCAGCTGCTGACTCAGGACGTGGAAAAGTTCTGCAACAGCGTGGTGGACCTGTACTCCAACCTCAGCAAAGTAAAGCCACGTCTCAGCCGCGCTTCCCGTACCTGCTGTAGACTGAATTACACCGTACCGCCCCGAATATGGCAACAGCTGCCTGAACCAGGTCTAATAAACAGGGACTCAAGGTGAATTGGCTGCTCTAAATTGCCCCTATATAGAATGTGTCGTAGTGAGTGAGTGAGTGTAAGTTTAATTAATTTATTTATGTAGCGTTTTTTTAACAATCGTAAGTAGTCACGAAGCAGCTTTACAGAGTTATAAACCTTTAAACCCCCAAAGAGCGAGACCAAGAGACAGCGGCAAGACAAAACTCCCTGTTATGTTGATATTTTAAGGAAGAAACCTTGTGAGGACCGAGGCTCAGTGGGGGACACATCCTCCTTGAATGGGGGGGCAGCATCAACAGTGTAGGACACTAATGTAGAGACCGTGTGATGATCATGTGATCTGTATTTAATAATTGTAAACTATAGAAGTCCATTGAGGACATCCTGCAGAACCGCCGGTCCAATAGAACTCCAGGTTCCATCAGTAATCGTCATGTCCAGACCGTGTGGTGATCATGTGATCTGTATTTAACAATTGTAAACTCTAGAAGTCCATTGAGGACGTCCTGCAGAACCGCCGGTCCAATAGAACTCCAGGTTCCATCAGTAATCGTCATGTCCAGACTGTGTGGTGGTCATGTGACCCGTATTTAACAATTGTAAACTATAGAAGTCCATTGAGGACATCCTGCAGAACCGCCGGTCCAATAGAACTCCAGGTTCCATCAGTAATCGTCATGTCCAGACCGTGTGGTGATCATGTGATCTGTATTTAACAATTGTAAACTCTAGAAGTCCATTGAGGACATCCTGCAGAACCGCCGGTCCAATAGAACTCCAGGTTCCATCAGTAATCGTCATGTCCAGACTGTGTGGTGGTCATGTGATCAGTTGCCTAGTGATTGATTGGTGCCCCCCCTGCATGGGGGACCCTTATAGAAGGTCGTTTTTGTCTCCTGATTGTTGTGTCCTCTCTGCAGCCTCTTCTGGACATCGGTCTCTACATTTTTAAGTTGACGAGCGCTATCGGAGCACAGGTGAGCGAGATCCGAACCGTCAGCCGGTTTGAGGCCGTCCGTCACGCGCTGACCCCGTGACCTTCCGCTTTCAGGGCCCTGCGTCCATGATGACCTACCTGCTGATCTCGGGTTTGTTCCTGACCCGACTGAGGAGACCCATCGGAAAGATGACGGTCATCGAGCAGAAGTACGAGGGAGAGTACCGCTACGTCAATTCCCGTCTGATCACCAACAGGTAGCGCCACATCCTCAATCCGTCGCGTTCTGAAGCATGTGATCCGTTACGAACACAGTGCACCCCCTCACAGTGTTTACATAGTTTAAATTGTGTTCTTCAGTGAGGAGATTGCGTTCTACAATGGGAACCAAAGAGAGAAACAGACCATTTACGCCACCTTCAAGAAACTCGTAAGTTCCATCCATCCATTATCTTCTGCTTTATCCTCTATTAGGGTGGGGGGGGGGGGTTCCCCATGCCCATCCAGGGGAGAACGTTTCGGGCGCTGGGCAGATACACCCAGGACAGGGGGGCAATCTATCGCTGGGCACTACGTTTCAGAATTGATCCTATTTTATGAATGTTGTTAGTTATGTTTGGTTAATGAATTAATTATAAAACCTGTTGTGTTTCTTGGCAGGTGGATCATCTGCACAGTTTCATCTTTTTCCGCTTCTCTATGGGAATGATCGACAGCATCATTGCAAAGTGTATGTTGAGTTTCTTTATGACATCATTTATAAAAGTGACATTAAAGACGCGGTGGAGGAAAGAGGTTTGGAACAGGTAGACATGATTTAATGAGTCAATTTGCACCACCACCAAACTACCACCAAACCACCGCCAAACCAAAACCAAACCCCCACCAAACCACCACTGCCAAACCAAAACCAAACCACCACCTAACCACCACCAAACCAAAACCAAACCACCACCAAACCAAACCTCCACCAAACCAAAACCTAATCATCGCCAAACCACTGCCAAGCTACCACCAAACCGCCACCAAACCACCACCAAACCCAAACCAAACCACCACCAACAAACCATCGCCAAACCAAAACCAAAACAGTGCCAAACCACCAACAAATTACCACCAAACTAAAACCAAACCACCACCAAATTACCACCAAACCACCACCAAATTACTACCAAACCACCACCAAATTACCACCAAACCACCACCAAATTACTACCAAACCACCACCAAATTACCACCAAACCACCACCAAATTACCACCAAACCACCACCAAATTACTACCAAACCACCACCAAATTACTACCAAACCACCACCAAATTACTACCAAACCACCACCAAATTACCACCAAACCACCACCAAATTACCACCAAACCACCACCAAATTACTACCAAACCACCACCAAATTACTACCAAACCACCACCAAATTACTACCAAACCACCACCAAATTACCACCAAACCACCACCAAATTACCACCAACAGACCAAAACCAAACCACCACCAAACCAAAACCAAACCACCACCAAACCACCGCTGATGAGCCTTGGTTTGGTCAGTAGGCGCTTATGAAGTCGAATCCTGGACCATAAAGAACGACTTTTGAGAACAAGTGCATCACGGTTCTGCTGAGGATCTCATGGACCAAGGTTCTGACCTATGAGCGTGTTTCCAAAATGTCTAAAACTGAAAAGGAGATACTGAACCCCATAAAGTCCCAAAAGTTCCGTTACTTTGGTCATGAGGCATCCAGATAAGAACTCTGAGTGAAGCATGATGGCGGAAATGTGGAAGACCAGGAATGATCTCAACGGACAACATCTGGGGTGGGGGGGTTGATTTATTTATTGTTCTTTTTTAATTTATTTAATTATTTATTCATTTTTTTAATCCATGACCTGAACAAGCATGGTATCGACATTAAGTTTCTCTCTCGTTTACAGACTTGGCGACGGTTGTCGGATACCTGGTCGTCAGTCGACCCTTTTTGAACCTGAAGCACCCGCGACACACGCACAGCACCCACGCCGAACTGTTGGAGGTGAATTTATTTAGTTAGATTTTATTTATTTATTTATTTTTATGAAATAAATTTTAAAATTTTAAATAATAGTTATTTCGCGGGCGCGAAAGGTCAATTTAACTAGAAAGTAAACCCTGTTGTTTATTTAAATTATTTTTTTTAATGCAGACTACTTTAAGATAATTGTAAAATAATGATTACATTTTTTTTTTATAAAAAATCTATTAAAATTATTATTAGTTTTTTTTTTATTAATTAATTTTTATTATTATTTTTTCTTTCTTTTATATGTAAAACAAAACCTAGTATTGCATTTCCACGAGTTAAAAGTGTGGGTGCTGTAACATGGACGTGAAAATAAAATGAAATACATTTAATACAAAAATAAAATAAAAAAAACTATTTAATCAATTACCGGGAGGGCAACACGGCGTTGTGCGGCGTTATACCCTTGCTTGACTAAACCTACGCTTTTTTTTTCACGCGTTAATGTATGCATGCTTAATCCTCCGCTCATGTGATGTGACAACAGACAGAACTAATCCATCACTGAAGCAACGAGCACGTACATCGTTGTAGAGACCCTGCCATGTAGCGGCGTTATAATGATTGTATTATTTCTATACTGTATGTAGGGATTTCATTAAACACTTCATATGCTATTAAACAATACAGAGTACACGCATTTAAAGTTTTTAACTATTTAAACTCTATTTTTAAACAAATTTTTAATTTTTTTTTTTTCCCTCTAGGATTATTACCAGAGCGGCCGCATGCTGCTGCGCATGTCGCAGGCTTTGGGCAGAATCGTCCTCGCCGGACGAGAAATGACGAGGCTTGCAGGGTAAACGATCATTCTTTCTATTACTGCGTACAAAAAAAAAACATTTAAAAAAAAAAAAAAAAAAATGAAAATCAGCACCTCCAAATCTGAGGCCATGGTTCTCAGTCGGAAAAGGGTAGAGAGTCCTCTCTGGGTCAGGGATCAGATTTTGCCTCGAGTGGAGGAGTTGAAGGTTCTCGGGGTCTTGTTCACGAGTGATGGTTAGATGGAGCGTGAGATTGACAGACGGATGGGGGCGGGGTCAGCAGTGATGCGGACCCTATACTGGTCTGTTGTGGTAAAGAAGGAGCTGAGCCACAATGCAAGGCTCTGGATTTACCCATTGATCTACTGTACGTTCCGACCCTCACCTATGGTCATGAGCTTTGGGTAATGACCGAAAGAACGAGATCGCCAATACGAGTGGCCGAAATGGGTTTCCTCCGTGGGGTGTTCGGGGTCTCCCTTAGAGACAGGGTGAGAAGCTCGGTCATCCGGGAGAGACTCGGAGTGGAGCCGCCACTCCTCCAGTTGAGGTGGTTGGGGCATCTGGTAAGGATGCCTCCTGGGCGCCTTCCTCGGGAGGTGTTCCAGGCAAGTCTAGCAGGGAGGAGACCCCGGGGAAGACCCAGGACACGCTGGACTTGACTGAAACACCTCCCTAGGAAGGTGCCCAGTAGGCATCCTTATCAGATGCCCGTACCACCTCAACTGGCTCCTTTCGATGCGGAGGAGTAGCGGCTCCACTCCGAGTCTCTCCCGGATGACCGAGCTTCTTACCCTGTCTCTAAGAGAGAGACTCGGAGTGGAGCCGCTACTCCTCCAGTTGAGGTGGTTGGGGCATCTGGTAAGGATGCCTCCTGGGCGCCTTCCTCGGGAGGTGTTCCAGGCAAGTCTAGCAGGGAGGAGACCCCGGGGAAGACCCAGGACACGCTGGAGGGGTTATATCTCTCAGCTGGTCTGGGAACGCCTTGGGGTTACCCCAGTCGAGCTGGTGGAGGTGGCTGGGGCGAGGGAGGTACTTCGGTTGCTGCCCCCGCGACCCGAACCCCGGACAAGCGGAAGATGATGGATGGATGGATAAAAGAAAAGAGTCTTACAATAGAAAAATAAACTGTCTGATTTTCTACTGAACTTTGCACAGATTTAACACCTGCACTTTAGATTTGCTTTAAAATGAAATGCTGTACCATCTGCACACATTTAGAATCCTTGTTTTTTTTCTTTTCATATCAAGTCTTTGGTCAGACTTTAAGAACGGTGGACTTAGTTTTGATGATCTCAGGTTTCAGACTCTCTCTCTGCTGCACGGTTTCAGGTTCACGGCGCGAATCACAGAGTTGATGAAGGTGTTGAAGGAACTGAACCTGGGGAAGTATGAACGCACCATGGTCTCACAGTCAGAGAAAGGTGAGCTCACGAGCTTATACAGTGTGTGTGTGTGTATATATATATATATATATAGGGTGGCACGGTGGCTTAGTGGTTTAGCATGTTCTCCTCTCAGCACTAGGGATTCCCGGTTCGAATCCCCATCTGGGTGGACTTTCCATGTCCTCCCCGTGTCTGTGTGGGTTTCCTCCTGGTTCTCTGGTTTCCTCCCACAGTCCAAAGACATGGATCAAATCAATTCAGTTCTCCAAATTGCCCCATATAGAGTGTGTCTGTGTGAGTGAGTATGTGCCCAGCGATAGATTGCCCCCCTGTCCTGGGTGTATCTGCCCAGTGCCCGAAACGTTCTCCCCATGATGGGCATGGGGAACCCCCCCAACCCTAATAGACCCAGGGCCCATGCCCATCCAGGGGAGAACGTCACGGGTGCTGGGCAGTTACACCCAGGGCGCCAATCCATCACTGCACACACACTCACTCACTCACACACACTTTATATGGGTCAATTTGAAGGGGTTCCTCATGCCCATCCACGGTAGAACGTTTCGGGCGCTGGGCAGATACACCCTGGACAGGGGGGCAATCTATCACTGGGCACACACACACTCACTCACTCACTCACACACACACACACACACACACACACACACACACACACTCTCTATATGAGGCAATTGGGAGAACTCAATTGACCTTGATCCATGTTTTTGGACTGTGGGAGGAAACCGGAGAACCCGGAGGAAACCCACGCGGAGAGGAGAACATGCTAAACCACTAAGCCACCGTGCCACTAAATTAAGTTCATTCATTTTTATCATCTTCTGCTTAATCCTCCACTAGGGTTGTGGGGGTGGGGGCATCCAAGGGACAACGTTTTGTCCCTTGGATGTTATTAAAATTATTTATTTTTTATTTAGAAAATGATGCTGCAGATAAGATTGCCCTGGTGCCTGGCAGTGGACGAATCGTCTTCGTGGACAACGTTATTAAGTATGTGGAGGCCTCGGTTTTCGTCCATTTGTCCGTTTGGTGAACGTCAACGTTAACGGAGATCTCTCATTTAATTCAGGTTTGAAAATACACCCTTGGCGACGCCCAACGGAGACGTATTAATCCGAGATCTCACGTTTGAGGTAAACATGTTATATATATATATATATATTTATTTACTTTACCATGTTTTTAACCGGCGGCACGGTGGCTTAGTGCTTTAGCATGTCTCCTCTCAGCACTTGGGATTCCCGGTTCGAATCCCCTTCTGGGTGGAGTTTCCATGTTCTCCCCGTGTCCGCGTGGGTTTCCTCCAGGTTCTCCGGTCCTCCCACAGTCCAAAAAACATGGATCAAGTCAATTGAGTTCTCCAAATTGCCCCATATAGAGTGTGTGTGTGTGTGTCCAGTGATAGATTGCCCCTCTGTCCCCATGCCCATGCAGGGGAGAACGTTTCTGGCGCTGGGTAGATACACCCAGGACAGGGGGGCAATCTATCACTGGACACACACTCACTCACACAGACACACTCTATATGGGGCAATTTGGAGAACTCAATTGACCTTGATCCATGTTTTTGGACTGTGGGAGGAAACCGGAGAACCCGGAGGAGACAATTGGCATATTCTCCTCTCAGCGTTATTCCCGTTTCGAATCCCCATCTGGGTGGAGTTTCCATGTTCTCCCCTTGTCCGCGTGGGTTTCCTCCGGGTTCTCCGGTTTCTTCCCACAGTCCAAAAACATGGATCAAGTCAATTGAGTTCTTCAAATTGCCCCATATAGAGTGTGTGTGTGTGTGAGTGAGTGTGTGTCCAATGATAGATTGGCGCCCTGTCCTGGGTGTATCTGCCCAGTGCCCGAGACGTTCTCCTCTGGATGGTCATGGGGAACCCCCCCGCGACCCTAATCGAGGATAAAGCAGAAGATAATGAATGGATGATTCTTAATGAGGGCAGCACGGTGGCTTAGTGGTTTAGCATGTTCTCCTCTCAGCTCTAGGGATTCCCGGTTTGAATCCCCATCTGGGTGGAGTTTCCATGTTCTCCCCGTGTCCGCGTGGGTTTCCTCCGGGTTCTCCGGTTTAAACCCACACTCCAAAAACATGGATCAAGGTCAACTGAGTTCTCCAAATTGCCCCATATAGAGTGTGTCTGTGTGAGTGAGTGTGTGTCCAGCGATAGATTGGCGCCCTGTCCTGGGTGTATCTGGCCAGTGCCTCCCCTGGATGGGCGATGGGAAACCCCCCCCAACCCTAATAGAGGATAAAGGTGAAGATAATCGATGGATGAATATTTTTAACCCAAACTGTATGAAGGATCCAGCAGAGATGAATTTAGCAGGTTGTAGAGTTTAAAGCCTTTAAAATCTTGACGGCGCTGTGTTTGTTGCTTCAGGTGAAGTCAGGTACTAACGTTCTGGTCTGTGGACCCAACGGCTGCGGAAAAAGCTCACTGTTCCGAGTGCTGGGCGAGGTGAGTTTAAACCTCTATTATAAACCGGGTCTGTTTGCTCCTTCAATCTGATTGGCTGAGCCGTTTGTCCAGCTCTGACATCATTAACAGTAACACACTGCTGAGCTTCAGATTCATATATATATATATACTCACCGGCCACTTTATTAGGTACACCATTCTAGTAACGGGTTGGACCCCCTTTTGCCTTCCGAACTGCCTCAATTCTTCGTGGCATAGATTCAACAAGGTGCTGGAAGCATTCCTCAGAGAGTTCGGTCCATATTGACATGATGGCATCACACAGTTGCCGCAGATTTGTCGGCTGCACATCCATGATGCGAATCCCCCGTTCCATCACATTTACATTTACATTTAGTCATTTAGCAGAGGCTTTTATCCAAAGCGACTTACAAATGAGAACACCACAAGTCAGAAGCCATGGAGAAAACCAACTATACTGTAAGTTCATCAAACCTGATTGTTATTCGAAGCTGCCCCCCCCCCCCCATTTTATTATTATTATTATTATTTTTTTTTATTATTATAATTTTTTTCTATAACAGGTATTTGGTAAATAGATGCGTCTTAAGTAGTTTCTTAAAACTGTTTAGAGATTCTGCCTTACGGACAGAGTTGGGAAGATGGTTCCACCATTTTGCAGTGGTGAACGCCACGGAGTGAGAATGAGCTCCTCGGTGAGGTGGAACCACCAGGGGGCGATCATCACTGGAGCGAAGTGAACGAGTCGGAGTGTATTTTGAAAAGATAGAGTGAAGGTAGAAGGGGGAAGATCCAGAAATGGTTCTGTATGCCAGAGTCAGCGACTTGTACTGAATGCAGCAGCTACAGGAAGCCAATGGAGGGAAGTGAGTAATGGAGTGACATGAGTTCGCTTGGGGGTTAAACACGAGTCGGGCTGCAGAGTTTTGAATCAGTTGAAGAGGTCTGATGGTGGAAGTTGGGATACCGGCAAGAAGTGCATTACAATAATCAAGCCGGGATAGGACACGGGCTTGAACAAGCAGCTGGGTAGCATGTTCAGTCAGAAAGGGTCTGATCTTCCTTATGTTATAAAGAAGGAATCGACAAGAACGGGCGGTTTTGATCACATGATCAGAGAGTTTAAGGTGGGAGTCTATTGTGAACCCAAGGTTCCGGACCGAATCGGTTGGGGAGATTGTGGAGCCATCGGTTTGGAAGGTCAGGTTGTGATGGATTGAGGGTTTAGCTGGGATAATGAGAAGCTCTGTTTTTTCTAAGTTTAATTTGAGATGACGGGCCTTCATCCAGACAGAAAAAACAGCTTTTTAATTCAGACACAGAAGACGAGGACGCTGATGGATTTGTGGGAGAAGAGAGATTAAAATAATGTGTGTTTATCAAATAGAATAAACTTCAATTATAAATCAGCATTTTGCATCCTTTACTTTTCTTGTAGATCGTATGTTTTAGCGAGTGCCTTATAATACGCTGCCGTACAGAATAAGTACCGTACAGAAATAGAGTCCCTAATTCAGACTGCGCCTTATAGTACGGTGCACCTTATACGTGGAACAAATACAGAAATAGACCCCGAAATTCAAACTGCGCCTTATGGTCCGGAAAATACGGTACTTTGTTATGTATTTTGTTATTTTAATGTGACCTGCTAACCTCACTTACTGGTTCTTAATATTCAGTTGTTTTTTTTTGTACACATGTATACATTACTTTATTTCCCCCATGTATTTTATAAACTGCGTTCCAGAATTTGGCCACTAGACGGCAGTATTTTTTAGAGAAACTGGAATAATGTTATCCTTGGAACTGGTTGGTTCGGCTTGTTTTTTTTTCTCGGCGTTTGCGAGATTGTCGTTCTAGCTACTTTGTTCAGTCACGTTACGATGCCGTGTGATGCGAAAAGGTTTCCCAGCTATCAAGACACCAGCTATCTCTTTCGCTTCCGATATTTTTCAGAATAACTCTGCACATTGATACGAATGAGGTGTGTTTATTGTTAATAACGTTACAGCTGGACAAATGCCTCAGCCAATCAGATTTAAGGATGGGAAATGCTCGTTGTTTAATATAAGTAATGATGTATTTAAGGACTAATTATTTCGTTTTTTTGTTTAATTAGCTCTGGCCTTTGTTCGGAGGCAGTTTAACGAAACCCGAGCGGGGCAAACTCTTCTACGTTCCCCAGGTAGGCCCTTCAAAGCAAATCTTATACACTACGATGTTTTTGTATTATTTTAGCGTGTGGTTACTTTCGTCTGTCTGTTTTCAGAGGCCGTACATGACTCTGGGATCCCTGAGAGATCAGGTGATCTACCCCGACACCTTTGACGACCAAAAGAAGAAGGGCATTTCAGATCAGGTCCGTTTAAGTTTACGCTCTACGTTACGTATTTACGTTACTTACGTTATTTACAAACTGCCAACTCGACACGGTTACGTTCAAACATAGAGCTTTTATACGCGATGTTTCCGGTTTTAAAGGGCGCACAAGTTCACTAGGGTCATGGCGTGGTGGTGGGGGGTTCCCCATGTCCATCCAGGGGAGAACGTTTCGGGCGCTGGGCTGAAGCGATGTCCCCGGTTTTAAAGGGCGCACACGTTGATTAGGCGGGGCCGTTTCTGATGCATTAATTAATGTGTTATTTAATTTATGCAAATGATTAATTAGTTTATTTATTTATGCAAAAAGCGACAGGTCCCCGATGAGAAGCGCACGTCCGCTCGTGGTAGGCTTCATGCGATGTTCCCGGTTCTAAAGGGCGCACACGTTGATTAGGCGGGGCCGTTTCTGATGCATTAATTAATGTGTTAATTAATTTATGCAAATGATTAATTCGTTTATTTATTTATGCAAAAAGCGACAGGTCCCCAATGAGAAGCGCACGTCCGCTCGTGGTCAGCTGAAGCGATGTTCCCGGTTTTAAAGGGCGCACACGTTGATTAGGCGGGGCCGTGTCTGATGTGTTAATTATTGTGTTAATTACTATGCAAATTATTAATTCGTTTATTTATGCAAAAAGCGACAGGTCCCCGATGAGAAGCGCACGTCTGCTCGTGGTCGGCTTCATGCGATGTTCCCGGTTCTAAAGGGCGCACACGTTGATTAGGCGGGGCCGTTTCTGATGCATTAATTAATGTGTTAATTAATTTATGCAAATGATTAATTCGTTTATTTATTTATGCAAAAAGCGACAGGTCCCCGATGAGAAGCGCACGTCTGCTCGTGGTCGGCTTCATGCGATGTTCCCGGTTCTAAAGGGCGCACACGTTGATTAGGCGGGACCGTTTCTGATGCGTTAATTAATGTGTTAATTAATTTATACAAATGATTAATTAGTTTATTTATGCAAAAAGCGACAGGTCACCGATGAGAAGCGCACGTCCGCTCGTGGTCGGCTTCATGCGATGTTCCCGGTTTTAAAGGGCGCACACGTTGATTAGGCGGGGCCGTTTCTGATGCGTTAATTAATTTATACAAAAGATTAATTAGTTTATTTATGCAAAAAGCGACAGGTCCCCGATGAGAGGCGCATGAGATTAGCCCCGCCTAATGAACGTGTGCGCCCTTTAAAACCGGGAACATCGCTTCAGCCGACGACGAGCGGACGTGCGTCTCTCATCGGGGACCTGTCGCTTTTTGCATAAATAAACTAATTAATCATTTGTATAAATTAATTAACACATTAATTAATGCATCAGAAACGGCCCCGCCTAATCAACGTGTGCGCCCTTTAGAACCGGGAACATCGCATGAAGCCGACGACGAGCGGACGTGCGCCTCTCATCGGGGGACCTGGCGCTTTTTGCATAAATAAATAAACTAATTAATAATTTGCATCAATGAATTAACACATTAATTAATGCATCAGACACGGCCCCGCCTAATCAACGTGTGCGCCCTTTAGAACCGGGAACATCGCATGAAGCCGACGACGAGCGGACGTGCGCCTCTCATCGTGGACCTGTCTCTTTTTGCATAAATAAACGAATTAATAATTTGCATAGTAATTAACACAATAATTAACACATCAGACACGGCCCCGCCTAATCAACGTGTGCGCCCTTTAAAACCGGGAACATCGCTTCAGCCCATGTTCCCGGTTTTAAAGGGCGAACACGTGTCTGATGCATTAATTAATGTGTTAATTAATTTATGCTAATTATTAATTTGTTTATTTATGCAAAAAGCGACAGGTCCCTGTCTTTCGTCCCCCGGCATCTTCCGCTCCATCCAAAGCTACCCCCGGTTTCACACCATTGACCCAAACGCCTCATGTTCTCCCCAGTCCAGGTCCTTGCGCCCCCTGCTGGCGGGTCATTTGCAGACTCGGTGGTTGGTGGCGGACCTTGCGTAACAAGTTGTGGCTCATTAGGGGGAATGGTGTTCAGAGAGGTTCTTTCGTGCTGATTTGTCTCGCCGCTCCTGTAGGTGTTGAAGGGTTACCTGGACAACGTGCAGCTCGGCCACATCCTGGACCGAGAGGGCTCCTGGGACACGGTGCAGGACTGGATGGATGTTCTCAGTGGTGGAGAAAAGCAAAGGATGGCGGTAAGTGACACAGACACACATCTCTGAAACACACGCATACGCCCCGGGAACGTTGGGTGCCCTGGTCAAGGGTACTTCAGTCGTAGAACCTTCAGGTCACAATTCACCAGATGTGGGACAAAGTCTATGTCTGTGTGGGACAATGTGGGACACCAACGCATAGTCTAAAATTACAAAAAAAACTACAAAAAAGAAACATCTCTATTCTGCCCCTTTAGCACATATATATATATATATATATATATATATATATATATGGGCGGCATAGTGGCTTAGTGGTTTAGCATGTTCTCCTCTCAGCGCTAGGGATTCCCGGTTCGAATCCCCATCTGGGTGGAGTTTCCATGTTCTCCCCGTGTCCGTGTGGGTTTCCTCCGGGTTCTCCGGTTTCCTCCCACAGTCCAAAAACATGGATCAAGTCAATTGAGTTCTCCAAATTGCCCCATATAGAGTGTGTGTGTGTGAGTGAGTGAGTGAGTGAGTGTGTGCCCAGTGATAGATTGCCCCCCTGTCCTGGGTGTATCTGCCCAGCGCCCAAAACGTTCTCCCCTCGATGGGCTTGGGGAACCCCCCCCCCCCCGCAACCCTAATAGAGGATAAAGCGGAAGATAATGAATGGGTCACAGAGGGGGGTTCCCCATGCCCATCCAGGGGAGAACATTTCAGGCAGGACAGGGGGGGCAATCTATTGCTGGATACTCACTCACACAGACACACTCTATATGGGGCAATTTTGGAGTTCTCAATTGACATGATCCATGTTTTTGGACTGTGGGAGGAAACCGGAGAACCCGGAGGAAACCCACACGGACACGGGGAGGACATGGAAACTCCACCCAGATGGGGATTCCAACCGGGAATCCCTAGTGCTGAGAGGAGAACATGCCAAACCACTAAACCACCATGCCACTAAATATAACTTGTATATCTTGTTTAAATGTACCTTTTGGGGGCGGGGCAACGGTTTAATTTGCGGGACGCCTGAAAAGTAACGAAATTGCGGGACTGACCGGCACAAAGCGGGACCTCTGGACACCGTAGTCACATGACTGGTTCCTTCACCTCAGGAAGCATTAAAGCTCATGAACACTAGGGGTGAGCTGAAATATTCGCTGATTCGACGATTCGATTCGGAGAACCGTAGTCGACTATGAACCTCATAGTCGAATGTAGCATTTTGACCACATGGGGGCGCCCATGGCTGCTGCTAAGCATTAGTTTTTACATGAAATGTCTTTGTTTTCGTTATATATATATATAGCCTTTTGTCAAATAAAATCATCCTAATTTGTAGAAAAAAAAAGAAAAAAGAAAAACAAAAAAAAAAAGGTTTTCTTTTGTTAGAAAAACAAGTAAAATATATTCAAAAAATCTTTTTTAAAAACTACGCTTATAGCGCCATCTTGTGGTGAAGTTTTAACTGATTCGACTATCAGTCGACTATAGGGAAAATCTGACGAATCAGATTCGACTACGAAAATTTGTAGTTGAATACAGCCCTAATGAACACACCCGTTTGCTAAGCCACCTGTTTGTGGTTGTTGTGCTTGCGTTGCCCTGTAGATGGCGCGCTTGTTCTACCACAAGCCTCAGTTTGCCATCCTGGACGAGTGCACCAGCGCGGTCAGCGTGGACGTGGAGGACTACATCTACAGCCATTGTAGGAAGGTAATGCGGGTGGACGTGTTCTCCAGAATCAAACAACAGCTCTGAAAAAAACAAACAAACAAAAACAAAACGATTTTATTGCCTTATTAACATAAAATAACACAATTCATATAAACATCATTAAACACAACACAACCAGATCCATTAATAACACCTTTAAAACGAGAAAGGAACGTTCAACAAACTTTAAATTCACTTAAAACAATCCTTACCATGGTTTCATTTGATAACATGCTAATGTGGCTAACTTGTTGATTGATTGACTTATTTATTGATTGATTGATTGATTGACTTATTGATTGATTGATTGATTGACTTATTGATTGATTGATTGATTGACTTATTTATTGATTGATTGATTGACTTATTTATTGATTGATTGACTTATTTATTGATTGATTGATTGACTTATTTATTGGTTGGCTTATTGGTTTATTGATTGACTTGTTGATTGATTGACTGACTTATTGATTGGTTGATTGTCTTATTTATTGGTTGGCTTATTGGTTTATTGATTGACTTGATTGATTTATTGATTGACTGACTGATTGATTGATTGATTGGTTGGTTTACTTATTGACTTATTGATTGATTGACTTATCGATTTATTGGTTGATTGACTTGTTGATCGATTGACTGACTTATTGATTGATTGACTTATTGATTGATGTATTGACTTATTGATTTATTGATTGATTTATTGACTTATTGATTTATTGATTGACTGACTTATTGATTGATTGACTTATTGATTGATTGACTGACTGACTTATTGATTGATTGACTTATTGGTTGATTGACTTATTGATTTGATTGATTGATTGATTGATTGATTGATTGATTGATTGACTGATTGACTGATTGGTTGATTGACTGACTGACTGATTGACTTTTTGATTGATTGACTTATTGATTTGATTGATTGGCTAATTGATTGATTGACTTATTGATTGATTGTTTATTTGATTGATTGATTAATTGACTGATTGATTGATTGATTGACTTATTGGTTGATTGACTGACTGACTGATTGACTTTTTGATTGATTGACTTATTGTTTTGATTGATTGATTGATTGGCTGATTGATTGATTGACTTATTGATTGATTGTTTATTTGAGTGATTGATTGACTTATTGATTGATTGTTTGATTGACTGACTGACTGGCTGATTGATTGACTGACTGATTGATTGATTGACTTATTGATTGACTGACTGATTGATTGATTGACTTATTGATTGATTGTTTGTTTGATTGACTGATTAATTGATTGACTGATTGATTGACTGACTGATTGATTGATTGACTTATTGATTGATTGATTGGCTGATTGATTGACTGACTGATTGATTGATTGACTTATTGATTGATTGTTTGATTGATTGGCTGATTGATTGACTGACTGATTGATTGATTGACTTATTGATTGATTGTTTGTTTGATTGACTGATTAATTGACTTATTGATTTGATTGATTGTTTGTTTGTTTGATTGATTGATTGATTGATTGACTGACTGATTGATTGATTGACTGATTGACTTATTGATTGATTGTTTGTTTGATTGACTGATTAATTGATTGACTGATTGATTGACTGACTGACTGATTGATTGACTGACTGATTGATTGATTGATTGACTGATTGATTGATTCTGTCTTGATGTCCATTTCGTCTCCGGCAGGTGGGCATCACTCTGTTTACAGTGTCTCACAGGAAGTCTCTGTGGAAGCACCACGAGGTGAGTTCCGTCGCTCTGCGGGGACGTTGCTATGCCGATGACCCTCGGCTTCGTTTGTCTTAAACACCGACGGCACCACCGTCTCCAATCAGATACCCCCCCCGCCTCACCGATAGATCTGATTGGCCGAAGGCTGTCTCTATCGTTATGCAGTTTTTATTATCTGTTTTTCTCTCTTTCTTCTCTGAGCTGTTGATGCTGTTTTTGTGGGACGCGTCCGGCTCAGCGGTGAGATGAGTGTTTGTTTAGAGCACAGGAATCACTCAAACCCTTCCCGACATTCCCGTTTCTCCGAGCCAAAATTCCCATTCGCTTTGCGTCACGGCGATGTTTGCACTCCCGTAACTCGGACAATTTTCGAGCTACAAAAACAAAATTGGCTGGAGTTGGAGACGGCTGGACATCCATCAGTTCTCTGAAATCGCAGACTGACCGCACTGTCCCTTCACTCCTGACCACTCTTCAAAGTTGGCTTAGTTCGTTTCCAATACCAAAAATCCAATTTACAAATGCGTGGAAATCTTAGCATAGTTCATATTATTAACATAGGGCGGCACGGCTTAGTGGATTAGCATGTTCTCCTCTCAGCACTAGAGATTCCCGGTTCAAATCCCCATCTGGGTGGAGTTTCCATGTTCTCCCCGTGTCCGCGTGGGTTTCCTCCTGGTTCTCCGGTTTCCTCCCACAGTCCAAAAACATGGATCAAGTCAATTGAGTTCTCCAAAGTGCCCCATATAGAGTGTGTGTGTGAGTGAGTGTGTGCCCAGTGATAGATTGCCCCCCTGTCCTGGGTGTATCTACCCAGCGCCCGAAACGTTCTCCCCTGGATGGGGAACTCCCCCCCCCCCCCCCAAACTGGGTGGAGTTTGCATGTCCTCCCCGTGTCCGCGTGGGTTTCCTCCGGGTTTACCACTTTCCTCCCACAGTCCAAAAACATGGATCAAGGTCAATTGAGTTCTCCAAATTGCCCCATATAGAGTGTGTCTGTGTGAGTGAGTGTGTGTCCAGTGATAGATTGCCCCCCTGTCCTGGGTGTATCTGCCCAGCGCCCGAAATGTTCTCCCCTTGATGGGGATGGGGAACCCCCCCCCCCACCCCAAACTGGGTGGAGTTTGCATGTTCTCACCGTGTCCGTATGGGTTTCCTCCGGGTTCTCTGGCTCAAGTCAATTGAATTCTCCAAATTGCCCCATATAGAGTGTTTGTGTGCGTGTCTTTGTGCTCAGCGATAGATTGCCCCCCTGTCCTGGGTGTATCTGCCCAGCGCCCGAAACGTTCTCCCCTGGATGGGCATGCCCCCCCCGCGACCCTAATAGAGGATAAAGCAGAAGATAATTGATGGATTATTAAATGAATATTAATAATCTCATTTAATAAACTCTCCTGACCGTTGACGTGACCATGACCTATAGAGACGCCATTACCGGGCCACGCCCACTTTTGACCTTTATAATAAAATAATGGGGTGATGATCAGGTTTGATGATTGTACAGTGTATCTGGTGGTTTTTCCGTCGTTCTGATGTGGTTCTCCGTTGCAGTATTACCTCCACATGGACGGCCGAGGGAACTACGACTTCAAGCCCATCACGGCCGAGACGGTGGAGTTCGGCTCCTAGGAGACGGTCCTCACCCGGGTGGAGGCGCTCACGTCCGGACCCAGAGACGAAATCGGGCGGTGGTTAGGACCTGGGTTTTTAATCACGCGTAACCGTTTTTGACACTACACCCCCCCCCCCCACACCCCCCACGCTACCAGCGACACGTCCCCCGGGATGGTATGATTTTGTAATTTAAAGGTTGTCCGATTTACCGGATTCACACTAATGGTCACGTCCGCCGGGCTAATCGTTACTAAATGCGTTCACGCCGTATGTGAACTTAATCCTGATTTTATTGAAATCATGTGCTACGTATTAAACTAGAAACCGCGATGAAGGAAAGCTGATCTGAGTGACCTCCGCGACGATACGATAATCGAAACGATAATCGAAACAACGAGTGCTAGATCAACATCGAGAGATCGACCGGTTATTTAATTTAATCGCCACGCTATGTCGTTATTAAAAATAAATTTACCTTAGATCAGCGACATGACCAAATCCAGACGACGCCTTGATAACATCGTGGAATATCGTAATTAAATTCCCACGCAATTAAAAATAAATTTACCTTAGATCAGCGACACGGCCAAATCCAGACGCCTTATTAACGTCGTGGAATATCGTAATTAAATTCCCACGCAATTAAAAATAAATTTACCTTAGATCAGCGACACGGCCAAATCCAGACCACGCCTTAATAACGTCGTGGAATGTCGTCTTTAAATTCCCACGTTATTAAAATAATTTTAACTTAGATCAGCGACACGGCCAAATCCAGACCACGCCTTAATAACGTCGCGGAATATCGCAATTAAATTCCCACGTTATTAAAATAAATTTACCTTAGATCAGCGACACGACCAAATCCAGACCACGCCTTAATAACGTCGTGGAATATCGTAATTAAATTCCCACGCTATTAAAATAAATTTACCTTAGATCAGCGACACGACCAAATCCAGACCACGCCTTAATAACGTCGTATAATATCGTAATTAAATTCCCACGTTATTAAAATAATTTTACCTTAGATCAGCGACACGGCCAAATCCAGACCACGCCTTGATAACATCGTGGAATATCGTAATTAAATTCCCACGCAATTAAAAATAAATTTACCTTAGATCAGCGACACGGCCAAATCCAGACCACGCCTTAATAACGTCGTGGAATATCGCAATTAAATTCCCATGTTATTAAAATAAATTTACCTTAGATCAGCGACACGGCCAAATCCAGACCACGCCTTAATAACGTCGCGGAATATCGCAATTAAATTCCCACGTTATTAAAATAAATTTACCTTAGATCAGCGACACGGCCAAATCCAGACCACGCCTTAATAACGTCGTGGAATATCGTAATTAAATTCCCACGCTATTAAAAATAAATTTACCTTAGATCAGCGACACGGCCAAATCCAGACCACGCCTTAATAACGTCGTGGAATATCGTAATTAAATTCCCACGCTATTAAAAATAAATTTACCTTAGATCAGCGACACGGCCAAATCCAGACGACGCCTTAATAACGTCGTGGAATGTCGTCTTTAAATTCCCACGCTATTAAAAATAATGTACCTTAGATCAGCGACACGGCCAAATCCAGACGACGCCTTAATAACGTCGTGGAATATCGCAATTAAATTCCCACGTTATTAAAATAAATTTACCTTAGATCAGCGACACGACCAAATCCAGACCACGCCTTAATAACGTCGTGGAATATCGTAATTAAATTCCCACGCTATTAAAATAAATTTACCTTAGATCAGCGACACGACCAAATCCAGACCACGCCTTAATAACGTCGTATAATATCGTAATTAAATTCCCACGTTATTAAAATAATTTTACCTTAGATCAGCGACACGGCCAAATCCAGACCACGCCTTGATAACATCGTGGAATATCGTAATTAAATTCCCACGCAATTAAAAATAAATTTACCTTAGATCAGCGACACGGCCAAATCCAGACCACGCCTTAATAACGTCGTGGAATATCGCAATTAAATTCCCATGTTATTAAAATAAATTTACCTTAGATCAGCGACACGGCCAAATCCAGACCACGCCTTAATAACGTCGCGGAATATCGCAATTAAATTCCCACGTTATTAAAATAAATTTACCTTAGATCAGCGACACGGCCAAATCCAGACCACGCCTTAATAACGTCGTGGAATATCGTAATTAAATTCCCACGCTATTAAAAATAAATTTACCTTAGATCAGCGACACGGCCAAATCCAGACCACGCCTTAATAACGTCGTGGAATATCGTAATTAAATTCCCACGCTATTAAAAATAAATTTACCTTAGATCAGCGACACGGCCAAATCCAGACGACGCCTTAATAACGTCGTGGAATGTCGTCTTTAAATTCCCACGCTATTAAAAATAATGTACCTTAGATCAGCGACACGGCCAAATCCAGACGACGCCTTAATAACGTCGTGGAATATCACAATTAAATTCCCACGCTATTAAAAATAAATTTACCTTAGATCAGCGACACGGCCAAATCCAGACGACGCCTTAATAACGTCGTGGAATATCGCAATTAAATTCCCACGCTATTAAAAATAATTTACCTTAGATCAGCGACACGGCCAAATCCAGACGACGCCTTAATAACGTCGTATAATATCGTAATTAAATTCCCACGTTATTAAAATAAATTTACCTTAGATCAGCGACACGGCCAAATCCAGACCACGCCTTAATAACGTCGTGGAATATCGTAATTAAATTCCCACGTTATTAAAATAAATTTACCTTAGATCAGCGACACGGCCAAATCCAGACCACGCCTTAATAACGTCATGGAATGTCGTCTTTAAATTCCCACGTTATTAAAATAAATTTACCTTAGATCAGCGACACGGCCAAATCCAGACCACGCCTTAATAACGTCGTGGAATATCGTAATTAAATTCCCACGCTATTAAAAATAAATTTACCTTAGATCAGCGACACGGCCAAATCCAGACGACGCCTTAATAACGTCGTGAAATATCGTCTTTAAATTCCCACGCTATTAAAAATAAATTTACCTTAGATCAGCGACACGGCCAAATCCAGACCACGCCTTAATAACGTCGTGGAATATCGTAATTAAATTCCCACGTTATTAAAATAAATTTACCTTAGATCAGCGACACGGCCAAATCCAGACGATGCCTTAATAACGTCGTGGAATATCGCAATTAAATTCCCACGTTATTAAAATAAATTTACCTTAGATCAGCGACACGGCCAAATCCAGACCACGCCTTATTAACGTCGTGGAATATCGCAATTAAATTCCCACGCTATTAAAAATAAATTTACCTTAGATCAGCGACACGGCCAAATCCAGACCACGCCTTAATAACGTCGTGGAATATCGTAATTAAATTCCCACGTTATTAAAATAATTTTACCTTCGATCAGCGACATGGCCAAATCCAGACGACGCCTTATTAACGTCGTGGAATATCGCAATTAAATTCCCACGTTATTAAAATAAATTTACCTTAGATCAGCGACACGCCCAAATCCAGACCACGCCTTAATAACGTCGTGGAATATCGTAATTAAATTCCCACGCTATTAAAATAAATTTACCTTAGATCAGCGACACGACCAAATCCAGACCACGCCTTAATAACGTCGTATAATATCGTAATTAAATTCCCACGTTATTAAAATAATTTTACCTTAGATCAGCGACACGCCCAAATCCAGACCACGCCTTAATAACGTCGTATAATATCGTAATTAAATTCCCACGTTATTAAAATAAATTTACCTTAGATCAGCGACACGGCCAAATCCAGACCACGCCTTAATAACGTCGTGGAATATCGCAATTAAATTCCCACGTTATTAAAATAAATTTACCTTAGATCAGCGACACGGCCAAATCCAGACCACGCCTTAATAACGTCGTGGAATATCACAATTAAATTCCCACGTTATTAAAATTAATTTACCTTCGATCAGCGACACGGCCAAATCCAGACCACGCCTTAATAACGTCGTGGAATATCGCAATTAAATTCCCACGCTATTAAAAATAAATTTACCTTAGATCAGCGACACGGCCAAATCCAGACCACGCCTTAATAACGTCGTGGAATATCATAATTAAATTCCCACGCTATTAAAAATAAATTTATCTTAGATCAGCGACACGGCCAAATCCAGACCACGCCTTATTAACGTCGTGGAATATCGCAATTAAATTCCCACAATATTAAAAATAAATTTACCTTAGATCAGCGACACGGCCAAATCCAGACGACGCCTTAATAACGTCGTATAATATCGTAATTAAATTCCCACGTTATTAAAATAATTTTAACTTAGATCAGCGACACGCCAAATTCCAGACGACGCCTTATTAACGTCGTGGAATATCGCAATTAAATTCCCACAATATTAAAAATAAATTTACCTTAGATCAGCGACACGGCCAAATCCAGACCACGCCTTAATAACGTCGTATAATATCGTAATTAAATTCCCACGTTATTAAAATAAATTTACCTTAGATCAGCAACACGGCCAATTGCAGACGACGCCTTAATAACATCGTGGAATATCGCAATTAAATTCCCACGTTATTAAAATAAATTTACCTTAGATCAGCGACACGGCCAAATCCAGACCACGCCTTAATAACGTCGTGGAATATCGCAATTAAATTCCCACGTTATTAAAATAAATTTACCTTAGATCAGCGACACGGCCAAATCCAGACCACGCCTTAATAACGTCGCGGAATATCGCAATTAAATTCCCACGTTATTAAAATAAATTTACCTTAGATCAGCGACACGGCCAAATCCAGACGACGCCTTAATAACGTCGTATAATATCGCAATTAAATTCCCACGTTATTAAAATAAATTTACCTTAGATCAGCGACACGGCCAAATCCAGACCACGCCTTAATAACGTCGTGGAATGTCGTCTTTAAATTCCCACGCTATTAAAAATAATGTACCTTAGATCAGCGACACGGCCAAATCCAGACCACGCCTTAATAACGTCGTGGAATATCGCAATTAAATTCCCACGTTATTAAAATAAATTTACCTTAGATCAGCGACACGGCCAAATCCAGACCACGCCTTAATAACGTCATGGAATATCGCAATTAAATTCCCACGTTATTAAAATAAATTTACCTTAGATCAGCGACACGGCCAAATCCAGACCACGCCTTAATAACGTCGTGGAATATCGTCTTTAAATTCCTACGCTATTAAAAATAAATTTACCTTAGATCAGCGACACGGCCAAATCCAGACCACGCCTTAATAACGTCGTGGAATATCGTCTTTAAATTCGCAGTTTCCTGACGTTGGTTTATGATATTGTCGAAATGCGTGTTTGTGATGTCATAATGCGTCGTCGTTACATCACCCGAGATCGAGAGCTTAAATCTCAACGACTAATTAACGTAGCATTCAGAACATTTTGGATGATTGGATAATTGTCAGGGCCGTAAACAGGAGATGTCTTACTTTATATGTTAAAATTTTGCAAGTTGGCTTATGGCAATATTATTATGCACTTTAATAGTTTAATAATCGTACGTCGTTTGAGTGACGGTTTGAAAAATAATAATAATAATAATTTTGGAACGCGTTCGATTCTTCACTACGTCGATTTTTATATTTAGTTCGTAAGACGTTAATATTTAATTAGTTAGTTAGAATTACGCTAGACATTCCAACACAGAAAAAAACTTGGGAATCCAGATGTGCCGATGTTGCGTCACAGCAGGACAGGCCGCAGCCGAATGGGATTCTTCCTGTGTAGTTTGCATGTTCTCCCCGTTCTCTCTCTGTACGTCCTCCACGTGCCCCGGTCTTCTCTCTGAGTTTGAATTGTCGCGTTATTGAAACGGCGGCGTCTTTCGATCGATTGATCTCAGACTCTCGTCGCGTTTTCGGTCGTGTCCGAGTGCTTCTGATTGGTTGAATATTGAAGTAATTAGCGAATGGCGGTGTGGGTCAGTAATTGGGATCCGGCACCGATGGACTGCAGAGGCATCGTTCGTTCGGAACACACGGCTGCTAAGTGACCTTAGGACCGACGGATGGGATGGACGGCGAGGCGGTCATTGAACCCGGGGTCCGGGCGGACCTTAGGACCGCCGAGGTTTTTTGGAGTCGGAAAGGTTGCATCCGCGTTTGTGACGTCGCTGTGAACGGAACTCGCGTGCGATAATGATGCGAAACCAAACCGTCCGTCGAAATGAACTCGCGTTTGCCTTTTCATTAAAAAAAGAACGATTGCTGAAACGTCTCGTCTGAGTTTTTAATATTTAAATCTACAGTTTCCAATTTATGTACTAACAGGTTTCCGGCCACCTAGTGGCCTAATTACAGAACGCAGTTTATAAAACATCCATCATCCATTATCTTCTGCTTTATCCTCTATTAGGGTCGCGGGGGGGGGGGGGGGGTTCGCCATGCCCATCCAGGGAAGAACGTTTCGGGCGCTGGGCAGATACACCCAGGACAGGGGGGCAATCTATCGCTGGGCACACGCTCACTCACTCACTCACACATGGGGCAATTTGGAGAACTCAATTGACTTGATCCATGTTTTTGGACTGTGGGAGGAAACCGGAGAACCCGGAGGAAACTCACACGGACACGGGGAGAACATGGAAACTCCACCCAGATTGGGATTCGAACCTGGAATCCCTAGTGCTGAGAGGAGAACATGCTAAACCACTATGCCATCCATTATCCATCCATCCATTATCTTCCACTTTATCCTCTATTAGGGTCACGGGGGGGGTTCCCCATGCCCATCCAGGGAAGAACGTTTCGGGTGCTGGGCAGATACACCCAGGACAGGGGGGCAGTCTATCGCTGGGCACACGCTCACTCACTCACTCACACATGGGGCAATTTGGAGAACTCAATTGACTTGATCCATGTTTTTGGACTGTGGGAGGAAACCGGAGAACCCGGAGGAAACGGACACGGGGAGAACATGGAAACTCCACCCAGATTGGGATTCGAACCTGGAATCCCTAGTGCTGAGAGGAGAACATGCTAAACCACTATGCCATCCCTTATCCATCTATCCATTATCTTCCACTTTATCCTCTATTAGGGTTGCGGGGGGGGGGTTCCCCATGCCCATCCAGGGAAGAACGTTTCGGGCGCTGGGCAGATACACCCAGGACAGGGGGGCAATCTATCGCTGGGCACACGCTCACTCACTCACTCACACATGGGGCAATTTGGAGAATTCAATTGACTTGATCCATGTTTTTGGACTGTGGGAGGAAACCGGAGAACCCGGAGGAAACTCACACGGACACGGGGAGAACATGGAAACTCCACCCAGATTGGGATTCGAACCTGGAATCCCTAGTGCTGAGAGGAGAACATGCTAAACCACTATGCCATCCATTATCCATCCATCCATTATCTTCCACTTTATCCTCTATTAGGGTCACGGGGGGGGTTCCCCATGCCCATCCAGGGAAGAACGTTTCGGGCACTGGGCAGATACACCCAGGACAGGGGGGCAATCT